>OX442415.1:25511511-25622282 GCA_949361645.1 Spongilla lacustris
TACTTTGATATCACTAGCAAAATAGTGGCACAAACAATAAATAGTTAACAAACGTTCCTTGTTATTTGATGTTTACGTTTAGTGGCCCCTATCAACGTAAAAGCATTTTATTGAATTTCTATGTATCTGATAGACGAATGTTCTTGAAATTAGCAAAGTAAATACAGTTCAATAGCAAAAACACTTTGGCCGAGTTGGTTTTACGATGCGGTAAAACCCAGATTCGTTTTTAGCGTTTATAGCTCAAAATCGGTACCTACGAGGTTAGCATCGCCATTTGGTAACGTGTCAAAAAAATAACACAGGAATTCACAAAATCGTCAGAATGTGTTTTGTCTACGCGCGTGTTGTTTGATTCTAGTATTACAGATAACCTTGCTGTACAAAATATGAAGCCAACTGGGGCACACCAAAACACGTAGCCATTTTTGTTAGTTTGCAAATGAATTACATTAAAATCGTGACGCAAAAATGATATTCATTTCGGCTAATGAACGAAGGAGTGGTTGTCAGTGACGGTGGAGACTGTTTATCCTTATCCCACGTGGAGGAAACTGCTTGTACGAGTCGGTCATCGTGGTCTGCAAGCGTAAAAGCAGCTGGCATTTGCAAGTCGCTGCTACCCAGGGGAAACCTTTGCAGTGCTTAGAGCAGTGGATGACCAATGCAGCCAAATGTAAAAAGCTGCACGAGCACGGATGGAGAACCAAGGTAGCGATCGAACAGCTTTCTCTTTTCGATCGCTACCTTGGTTCTCCGTCAGTGCTCCTGCAGCTTTTTACATTTGGCTGCATTGGGCATCTGCTTCTTGTCGTATGCACTGCGAGGGTTTCCCCTGGGTAGCCGTTTCTGCAGCGACTTGCAAATGCCAGCTGCTTTTACGCTTGCAGACCATGATGACCGACACGTACAAGCAGTTTCCTCCACGTGGGATAAGGATAAACAGTCTCCACCGTCACTGTCAACCACTCCTTCATTCATTAGCCGAAAATGAATATCATTTTTGCGTCACGATTTTAATGTAATTCATTTGCAAACTAACAAAAATGGCTACGTGTTTTGGTGTGCCCCAGTTGGCTTCATATTTTGTACAGCAAGGTTATCTGTAATACTAGAATCAAAAACACGCGCGTAGACAAAACACATTCTGACGATTTTGTGAATTCCTGTGTTATTTTTTTGACACGGTACCAAATGGCGATGCTAACCTCGTAGGTACCGATTTTGAGCTACAAACGCTAAAAACGAATCTGGGTTTTACCGCATTGTAAAACCAACTCGGCCAAAGTGTTTGTGCTATTGAACTGTATGTACTTTGCTAATTTCAAGAACGTTCGTCTATCAGATACGTAGAAATTCAATAAAATGCTTTTACGTTGATAGGGGCCACTAAACGTAAACATCAAATAACGAAGAAAGTTCTTTAACTATTTATTGTTTGTGCCACTATTTTGCTAGTGATATCAAAGTATTTCTGCCGAGTCAAAATTTTAGTTTATGATTTGGCTGTTAAGAAAAATTCAAGAGAACATTAAAATTCACGTAAAAATTTTTACCGACAACTATCACGTTATCCACTGTACATAGGACCTACTAACGTAGGTCCTGATAAAGGCATAATATGGTAAATCATGTACCTTTTCAAATAGTATAGGAAGTGTGGTCCATGGACCTATTTTGGCTGTTGTGTGTGTGTGTGTGTGTGTGTGTGTGTGTGTGTGTGTGTGTGTGTGTGTGTGTATGTAACATGTGCGTAACATTGTAAATTTGTTTTTTTTTAGCTGCAGGGTCTATAGAAAAGTGCAATGATCAATATCTACCAAGACTGTAGGTTATGAGGAGAAGAAAAAAAACGCTAGACCTCGTCCAACAAACCTGTGATGTGAACTGTTATTTTGTCTAGCTGGTGAATATTTTTAATACAAGTCATTAATAGTTAATAGAAGCAAGCTGCCAACAAGGCAACAAGGTGTGTGCATGTGTGTGTGTGTGTGTGTGCATGTGTGTGTGTGTGTGTGTATGTGTGTGTGTGATAAATGTGATGCCACCACACACACCTTTACAGGTGATCAACCTGACAGTCCACAACTTCCTGAATTATAAGGAGGTGTGGTTCTAACTGTTTAAAGTCTTATCATGTATGTTTGTGTGGCTTTAATGTGATGTCCTCATCTTGTATTACATATATACCCTTTGGAAGCTTTGAACAAAATGACAGTTCAGAGTTCACCTGAGCTTGTTGTAATTGTGATGAAGAGTGTTCAACACCAGGCCGGAGGACTCTAGTTTGACGAATATGATGAATGACTATGACAAGGTGTGTGACACAGTTTACCCTTTACTTACATTTGTAAGGCTATTAACTATTTTCCAACTTTACATACGTGTGCACATTTTTACTATGCATTCCATTACCTTACGATAACATGTAAGAGTCAACTAAATCAACTTCATTGCATAGGAAATTGTTAATATAAAATTAAGAGTGGGATGGCCAAGTTGTTTTATAGGAGCATGAAATTAATGGAAGGTAATGAATAACGAAACCATGGCTACCTTCCATTGAAACGCACAGGTTATGCTCCTAAAAATTACCTTTTACCAGATGAATTGGCCATTTACTGAAGAACCAAGTTAGACTACATGTATTAATTTGGGGGATAAAAGTTCTTGTGAAATGAAGCTATCCTTATTATATGTCAATGTTGAAGTTATTTTACAACAAAACAATATGCACATTTGTGGTAATAAAATTGCAACAGCATGATTAAATCTATTGTCCTTAATGTCCACCCGGGGGTACAGAATGGACAGCAAAAAAAGTTATTGTCGTTCAATCACGGAAGGTGGCATTTGATGTTACTGGCTTATAGTACTAGTCTTTTCAGGATTGGGCCGAGATAAGCAAGGCTTAAATCCTTTTGGTACATGTAGAACGAGCTGTGCTAGCGGGCCTATCCATTACGCTCTGTGTGGATCGGTCGGAGCGTAATGGATAGGTCCCCTATAGCACGGGTCATTTTACGAGTACCGAAAGGATTTAAGCCTTACTTATCTCAACTCGATCCTGAAAGAATTGTTCTGTAAGCCAGCAACATCCGTGACCAAACAGCAATAAAAAAATTTTTTACTGTCCACCCGGGTGTCCAATTGTATCCCCGGGTGGACATTCAGGACAATAGACATTAACCAACACTAAAGAAAAGTTTAGTGTATGGTACGATGGCCTGGTAGGTCGCGGTACAAAGCTGATGACATTGAGCATTGAGCAGTAGACATACAGTGGAGATTGTGATAGTTGAACTTAAATTTTTTTTAATGTTTACTTGAATTTAAAACTATATAACCACATGGGAAAATCTAACTGCACAGATACATGGGCTATACAATTGTCATCAAGTAGGTGTATCACATAACTGTCACGATTTCAGTTACCCCAGTCGTTTTTCTATATATCTTCGGATGATTATTGGGATGCAGCTTAAGCACCAACCTCTAAATGAAAAGGCCGAGCCAGATTCTGAACCCGGGAAACGGTTCAGGTATTTTCGAGTGATGCGTAACTTATATGGACTGTAAGGGTTTGGCATTTTTTTTGCTTCGAAGCGCTCGATTAATGTTCATTGAAGCATGTAGTTGTTTTGAGCGATGAATATTGCATCATTTGGGCTCCTTTTTACAGTGTACCAGCTTGTTTTTCCACTAGGATTTGGTTTGCCAAACTTCTGGCTTAAATAACAGCACCATTTTCAGATGATCATTAAAACCTGCTGTTATAATCAGTTATTGCTGATAAAGTGGGTGGTCGGTGGTACAACTCAAGCTGAAAATGGTTCTTTCCAGCTGTGACCGATGGCGGAGAGTAAATATAGGGGTAGAGCATACCTGCGCAGCGGTTGGGCATCGCTGGGATTACCCTCGGAACTTTTCTCTCCTACAGCGATGCCCAAGTACGCTCTACCCCTTTGCTTGCTCTCCGCCGTCGTTCACAGATGGATTATGCTTGGTTCTGAAAAGAACCGTTTTTGGTTAGAGTCGTACCACTGCCCACATACTTAGCCATAACTGTAGGTATCGTTTTAATGAAATTCATCTGAAAATGGTGTTGTTTTTAAAGCTAGGCAACCCAAATTCTAATGGAAAAAAAGGGGCCCAAACGATGCAATGATCATCGCTCGGAACAACCGAATGCTTCATCTGGCATGAATCAAGAGCTTCCAAAAATAACAAAAAAAGAAGCCTAGCACTTTTAGTACTTAAAAGCTACGTATCGCTCGCTCGACAATAACCGAATGGTTTCCTGGGTTCAGAATATGGCTCGGCCAAATCTATTAGAGGTTGGTGCTTTAGCTACATCCCAATAATCATCCTGATCCGCTATCCCTGAGTGAAGATAAATAGGAAAACTCAGTTGACAAGACTGGGGTCACTGAAAACAAAAGTGGTAGAACGTGACAGTCACGTGATACACCATATTTTTATCTACTTGATGACAATTGTATATCACATGTAGTTATTGTTTAAATTCAAATAAATGTCAACAAAAAAATCATCAAGTATCACGTTCTCCACTGTAGAGCATTGAGCAGAAGACATAGAAGACATAGAACATTGAGAAGTTGACATAGTGTGTAGTGCATAGAGCAGTCAACACAGAAACGTCAACACAGAAACGACGACAGACGTATTTGGGCGTGGCCCAGCGGAAGTACTATTAGGGTGTGGCCATTAGGAAGTGGACACGGGCAAATTTGGGCGTGGCTATCTGGAAGTTGACACAGACAACGGAAGTAGTTGGTCCAATGGAATAATAATATACGGCAGACACACAAGCATAAATGGTGCACCATCGTGACAATGTGAAGTTGACAATAAGCCTTAGTGCAAATCGTGCCAAGCGGGTTATACCCACCTTTGCAACTCTACCATTTCCATTCTCTAGGGATCGTAGTGCGATACTGGAGGCAGCGCAAACCTATTGCTGTTATATTGGCGTGCTTGCGCTGGGTGTACTCTGTGTCTTGCGGATATACGTGGCTGAAGGCAAATATTAGCAGCCTCGGATTGAAACGATGGTCACGCCCAAATTTGCCCGTGTCCACTTTCTAATGGCCACACCCAAATAGTACTTCCGCTGGGCCACGCCCAAATACGTCTGTCGTCGTTTCGGTGTTGACTGCTCTATGCACTACACCCTATGTCAACTGTACAGTGCTCTGTGTCATCTGCACGATGCTTAATGTCATCTGCACAATGCTTAATGTCATCAGTTTTGTACCACGACCTACCAGGCCACCATAGTATGGGGTGACAAACTCTGCTAGGGAATAAATGGTATTAATTGTCATATCCCATTGAGATAGCTTTCTACTAATACTGTACTAACTAGTGTAATGTGTACTAAAGAAGAAGCACATTACAAAAAGAAACCACTTTGAGATGTCATATCATCCTAACAAAATTAAAACTGTTTGTATTTGGGCTTGGACTGGATTGCTCATAATTCATTTTTTTGGAAACCCCGTATATGTCAGTACCAGCACAGACACCCAGAGATCAACATCTACCACCACTGAATGTTACAGGGGAAAAGCAGATCTCGTCCAACAAAGAGTGAGCATTTAGAAGCTGCCAACAAAGGGATTCTGTGTGTGTGTGTGTGTGTGTGTGTGTGTGTGTGTGTGTGTGTGTGTGTGTGTGTGTGTGTGTGTGTGTGTGTGTGTGTGTGTGTGTGTGTGTGTGCACCCTACCATCCCACTTACCTATACAGGTGAGTCCACAACTAATATAGGGAAACATGTCCTACTATGAAGGTTTGGACCTTGTGTACAAGTCCATGTATGTGAGGGAGTAGGATGTGTTTTGGCTTCATGTTTGATTGTGCAATTGACGTTAAACCCTGCTTTCTTTAGCTTAGCTGCAGGTTTTTATTTTTTATTTTTCAGTCTTTACGCTGACGTACATATGCGGAGATCAAATCTAACAAGACGAAAGGTTGTGTGTGCGCGCGCACGTGTGTGTGTGTGTGTGTGTGTGTGTGTGTGTGTGTGTGTGTATGTGTTTGTGTGTGTGAACGTTCGTACATGCTTTCTCTATCTGCAGGTCTCGACGCGTACAAACCGATCCAAACTATGATATATTGAGATCAAATCTAACAAGACGAAAGGTTATGTGTGCGCGCGCACGTGTGTGTGTGTGTGTGTGTGTGTGTGTGTGTGTGTGTGTGTGTGTGTGTGTATGTGTTTGTGTGTATGAACGTTCGTACATGCTTTCTCTATCTGCAGGTCTCGACGCGTACGAACTATGATATACGGAGATCAAATCTAATCTAACAAGACGATTACGGAAGAAAGTTGACTACGCCCAACAAAGCTTGATGCCAACATTTACGGCCAGACTACTAAAATTCACGAACAAATGATTGTTAATATGTTAATATGTTTTGTTATCGAATGCAATTTATTAACGATTCACTCGATCAATCACGTGGCTAAATCACTAGGTTATTGCTACAATTATTGTACGATCAAATTTATTAACGAATGATTTCTAGAATCGCACGTGAGCTGTCGGAGTGAAATGCACTCAATGTCAGTGGTGATTGACACTCTGCCGGGCTAATGAGTGGGTTTCACTTCATTTACGGAGTGATATAGTTATATGGGGTTTCACTCTAAATTCGGAGTGAAATGCAAATTTTTTTTTTTCCTGTGTGATGTGCATAATCACATACTGAATTAAGCTGGAGCAGCACTGGCTCACATGAAACTACATCGCCAACTGCACCCTCAGACTAAGCTTACACTTAATTTCTGCTGTGCGTTTTTGTTGCAATTTGACACGACTTTCTGGTGTTTTTATTATTAAAATTAACGATGATACGATGTGGGCGGAGAAATGGGCGTAAGTTCTTAGGTACACCGCGATATGGCGGGGAGGAGTGGACCGTTCATAGTCGATTTCGAATCGGAGACCTGCGAATCATCACAGGTAGGAGGCAAGTCCAAAAACCTATGGCGACTAAGCCGACTAGTCGATAGCACGTGCGCCAAGGTTCCGTCCTGGTTCTGCATCACCACCGAAGCTTTCAACTACTTCGTCCAGGTAGGCCTAGGCCTATTTAGTGCGCGAGGGAATGTTACGCGGTTTGGAGTATACTGTGTTTAGCGCTACCACGCTAATGAGATAGTTGTCTGTCCTGTATAGGAGAATGACCTGAGCGATAAGCTGCGCGTCAATGTAGAGAAATTGGATTTGCCAGGATCCACGGCGCGCATTGAGGGCGCCATCATGCGAGCGGACGTACCGGCGCTGCTGAGAGAGCAGATAACTTCCAAGCTTGCTGTGCAGCCATTTCGGGACAGCTATGTAGCCGTTCGGTCGAGCGGGACGGACGAAGACTCCGCTTCACACTCGTTTGCTGGTGAGGGAAAGGCGGATGGTTTCATGTGAAGAAAGGGCTGGGGGTTTAGGGGTTATGAGGGGTGGGGGTACACACCGTCAAATCCATGTACTTGTAGAGTGCGTACGTGTATTTAGATAGTGCAATTGGTTGTCTTACATGTACATACTTACCGTTCCCCTCCGCCCCCGCCCTCTTTGTCCAGGTCAGTTTGAAACATTTCTGTTCCAGAGAGGTGTGGACATGGTATTGGAGTCTGTGAAGAGATGCTGGTGCTCTTGCTTCTCTGAGCGAGTTATGAGCCACAGGGTGGAGTGTGGCATGTCCACTGAAGGTCTGAAGATGGCCGTAGTGATACAGGTGAGGGATAGGTGTGTGTGTGTGTGTGTGTGTGTGTGTGTGTGTGTGTGTGGTGTGTGCATATGTGTGTATATGTGTGTTGTGTATTGTGCGTACATGTATATTTGTATGTGTATGTATGTGTGTACACGTGCATGTGTGTGTTGTGTATGTATGTGTATTTGTATGTGTACATGTACATGTATTTGTTTATGTGTGTATATATGTGTATATGTGTATATTTGTACACATGTGTGCGTGTGTGTGTGTGTGTGTAGGGAAGGGTGCCCTGTGGGTACATGTATCACAGCAGCTGCCCCCCCCCCCCCCCCCCCCCCAGGTGATGGTTAACTCTGCCTCCAGTGGTGTGGCCTTCTCTCGTCACCCCCTCAAGCCCCTCACCTCAGACTGCGTCCTGGTGGAGGCGGTGTATGGGTTAGGGGAGGGGCTGGTGGGCGGAGAATTGGTGGCTGACAGGTATGAGGTGAGCTCAGAGAAACCTTGAAATGATGGAGGCTCTTATTAAGTTTGCACCCTTTTCTCCTATCTTCGTCCATTACGTTCCCCTCAATTTCCTCCCTCTCCTTTTCCCCTTAACTATTCCCCCTCTCCTCTTCCTCTCCCTCCCTCCCTCCCTCCCTCCCTCCCTCCCTCCCTCCCTCCCTCCCTCCCTCCCTCCCTCCCTCCCTCCCTCCCTCCCTCCCTCCCTCCCTCCCTCCCTCCCTCCCTCCCTCCCTCCCTCCCTCCCTCCCTCCCTCCCTCCCTCCCTCCCTCCCTCCCTCCCTCCCTCCCTCACAATACTCACCTCACTTAACCCCCTCTCCTCACTTTGTCTTGTCCACTCCCCCTTGCTTGGTGCAGGTTTCCAGAAGTGATGGCAAGGTATCAGCTGAGGTGGAGGAGAAGACGGAGATGATGGTGCGTGCAGAGGGGGGAGGTGTGGAGAAGGTGTCCGTTGCCATGGAGAAGCAGAAGGTTGCGGTCCTTCGATCAGAGCAGGTGTCACGCATCGGACGACTGCTTGAAGACTTGGAGGAGAAGCTGGGCACCCCACAGGACTTTGAATGGGCATATGAAGGCGGTGTGTTGTAGGTGTACGTGTGTGTAGCATGTGTGTTGTACATGTGTGTGTGTGTATGTGTGTAGATATGTATGTACATGTACCTTTGCATGTGTTGTAGGTGTTCACATCACGTGAAGCATAACATGTGTAACACTAGAAGTGTGAGTTGATCAGGCAGCAGAAGAGCTAAATGTGCATTAAAGGCTTGGATTTTTTAAATTTTTAAAAATAAAACGTTTTGTCGTTTTAATTTTTATACATCTACAAGACCTGCATGTAGTGTAATTGTGTTGGTTACATTTTAAATTCATAAATGGCTTATTGTACATGTACGTGTGCATTTACATGCACACGTACATGTTCATGTACGTGTGCATGTTCATGCATGTACATGTGTGCTGCGTGAAAAGTCAGATGTGTTTTGGAGTGACATGGGAATCGGACCTTCTCTCTTCGATCCAGATGACCTGTACTGCCTCCAGACCAGACCCGTGGTGACCCTCCCTCCCTCCTGCTTCTTCAACCTCTCTGTACCCGGCAAGGCCCCCACACTCTGGGACAACTCCAACATAGTGGAGAGCTACAGCGGAGTCACCTCACCTTTGACCTTTTCCTTTGCCTCGTACGCATATGAACAGGTGAGGAGGCGGGTAGGGGGAGGAGAGGGGGCGTAACCTTTGGGTGTGGCTAATGTATAACTATTATTAGTATTGGCGGAGGGGTGCTCAGGAAAGGGAGTACCATATGTCACAGATGTTCACTTACGCTGGATTTATGTTGAAAAGTGCAATGGGGAGGCAATGGGCAGGAGTGGGCCTGGGGCCTGGGCAATGGTCACCTTCTATGCATTAGAGTATTACGCGTAAATCGTTTATCAGTATACGTTTTAACCATTACATATTGATGGAGCCTCACAGTAGTTTGCGATTACAATTAGAACAAACCGTAAATGGTTTTGGAACTATAATCCACACCTCATTATCAATGGTACATTTTGAGCGAGCCATATCCATACTTCATATACATGTAGATCAGATATGGGCAAAACATGGTTCTTTGATCTTGACGTTCATCATAGGTAAGTATATCCCATATACGCAAGCGTTTCCTGGGCAATGGTCACCTTCTACCAATCGATGCATTGGAGTTCTGCATGTACATGTAAATCGTTTATCAGTATACGTTTTATCCACTACATTATTAAAACCCATTATTTGATGGAGCCTTAAGACCCTAACTACATGTAACTGGGGACATATTTGTGATACATGTATTTTGATGATTATACCCGGTACATGTACCCCGTACTGTACCCCGTACTTGTACTGCACATTCACCATTTAGGCTTATTGTACACGTATGTGTGCATGCCTTATGTTGCAGGTGTACACGCTCACTCTTCTGGCAGCTGGTGTCCCTGCCTCCGTCGTCAGTGGCTACAAGCTCCACCTCCAGAACATGCTTGGGCTGGTCAGGGGCAACATCTACTACAACCTGATGAACTGGTACCGCTGCCTCACCTGTATCCCCGTGGGGGACACCTCCAAGTTCATGGAGACCATGATGGGAGTAAAGCAGGTGGGCGTGGCTTGTGGGCGTGGCACATTGGTGTGTTTTGCACATCAGGGGGTGTGGCAAGGCATCTGCAGGTGGGCATGTGGTATTTGGGCAGTGCATGGTGGGATGGTGGGAACGTCTACTGTTTGTGTCTTTGTCTAATGTTGGTGTCTTTGTCTAATGTTGGTGTCTCTGATGGTCGTAGTATGGGTGCTGGTGTGTGGAATATACATGTATTTGGGTGGGGCCACAGCCCTTGCGTATGAACATCCTGTTTGTGTACATGTACCTGTGTGTGGCTTGATCTGAAGCTGTGTGAATGTCACCCTAACTTGTGGTCACATGTGTGACCCTTAACATGTTGTCATGTGACCTTAACCTGTGTTCATGTGACCCTTAACATGTGGTCATCATCAGAGTCATGTGACTCTTGACCGTAACATGTGGTCATGTGACCCTTGACCTTAACATGTGGTCATGTGACCCTTGACCTTAACATGTGGTCATGTGACCCTTAACATGTGGTCATCATCAGAGTCATGTGACCCTTGACCGTAACATGTGGTCATGTGACCCTTGACCTTAACATGTGGTCATGTGACCCTTGACCTTAACATGTGGTCATGTGACCCTTAACATGTGGTCATCATCAGAGTCATGTGACCTTGACCTTAACATGTGGTCATGTGACCCTTGACCTTAACATGTGGTCATGTGACCCTTGATCTTACCATGTGGTCATGTGACCCTTGACCTTACCATGTGGTCATGTGACCCTTGACCTTACCATGTGGTCATGTGACCCTTGACTTAACATGTGGTCATGTGACCAGGGCTGGTGAGAGGGGGGTAAGCGAGGTTACCTACCCCGGGTCCCAAGTTATAATAGGGGCCCCGCGGTCCAAAATTGTATATAATTATGGCTAAACAGAGCATGCAGCTTAAACGTACATGTACTACGGATGTATAAAACTTGTATTTGGCCAATCTCAAGGGGGACCCCCCCCCCCCCCCCCCCCCCCCCCCCCCCCCCCCCCCCCCCCCGCTCGTATTTCCAGGGCCTATGGGGCCCCCAAATGATATGTTACCCCCAGGCCTCACTACGGCTCTCACCAGCCCTGCATGCGACCCTTTCATATTAACCTTTACAAGCTTTCATGACTAAAATCTTTAACTACATGTGCAGTAACACACCAGTGCATTGATCATTATAACTACTCCATAAAATCCGTGGGGATCATTTCAAATGATCTGCAGCAAAACGTGTACATGTACATGTACATGTGTGCATGTACTCATGCAAAACTCAGTACGATAGATTGCAGCAGTTTCAGTTGCCATGGAACGACCCTCCATATATATATACACTAGGTAGGACTGGGGGTTAGTGCAGGTAGGACTGGGGGTTAGTGCTGGTAGGACTGGGGGTTAGTGCTGGAAGGACTGGGGATTACAAATGAAGTGCAGGGTAGTGCAGCTCCTGGCGTAGACATACAATTAAATTTGTATGTGCAACTATACAAGGTTTGTGATTACATTCAATCTGATGAGAAGGGGAGTGAGGTGGGCGGGTGCGTGTCCAATGGTGTTCTCCATTGACCTAAAGGTCACTTGTCATACATGTATCAGTGCCTTGGAAAAATGGTGTACAATGTTACTTGGGAGGGATAAATGCAGTGTGGGAGGGGCAGTGTGGGAGGGGCAGTGGGGGAGGGGCAGTGGGGGAAGGGCAGTGTGAGAGGGGCAGTGTGGGAGGGGCAGTGTGGTATCATGTACCTTGGGAAGGTATCATGCGGTAGGGGACCATTCCACACCTTCCTCAATTCTCTTCCGCAGAGCCTTGATCCTGAGCTTGAAGCGCAGCTAGGGAGGATCAGGGACACTGCCCCCAAGTATGGCCTCTGGACTAAGATGGTGGTGGTGGTGGGAATGCTGCACAAGATATACAGGATCGATTCCCTGGTGGACGGGTTCTTTGAGAACTTCAACAAGCACTACTCTGATGCAGTGGACACCGACTTCTATTCCCTGTCCCTCACCGAGCAGGTGGACTTTGTTAGACACTTGTACAAGGTGGGTCTTGTAGGGTGAGAGGGGGTGGGAGGTAGGACTGGGAGGTAGGACTGGGGATTAGTGCAGGTAGGACTGGGGATTAGTGCCAGGTAGGACTGGGGATTAGTGCCAGATAGGACTGGGGATTAGTGCCAGGTAGGACTGGGGATTAGTGCCAGGTAGGACTGGGGATTAGTGCCGGGTAGGACTGGGGATTACAAAAGTAGTGCAGGGTAGGGCTTTGGGGGGCAGCTCCTGGAGTAGACATACAATGTCTATACATGTGCAACTATACAAGGTTTGTGATTACATTCAATCTGATGAGAAGGGGAGTGAGGTGGGTGGGTGCGTGTCCAATGGTCACATGAGTTGTAGGCTGAGCATACATGTACATGTATGTGCATAATCTGTGCGTGCGCACACACGCATAAACACACATACATGTACACATGCACACACACATACACACGTGTACACACACACACACACACAGGATGTCTTAGGCCACTGGGAGGTTCCTATCTATAATGACACATACGTGATGCTTTTCTTTGGTCTGGTCAAGAAGCTCGTGGCTAGGTATCTCGCGGACAGCCCAGATAAGGCCGCAGCACTGCAGAATGACCTCCTCTGTGGGCAAGGTGGGGGAATCATCTTCTGCTGGGTATACATGTATAGAAGACCTGCAGTTGTCCTGTACTACACATGTACCATCACATCCTTCCACCACATCCTTCCTTCCATCACATCCTTCCATCAGTCACTCCATTGCACTTGCTCTCTCGTTATTGTATAGATCATCACATGTGATTGCAGTATGTATTGTTGTGTGATCACAGTATATTATCATGTGATGACAGTATATTGTCACATGTCTTTCAACTACATGTACATGTACATGTACATATGTATTGCATCCCAATCATACAGCTGTAATTACTAATTTTGCTGTCTCATTTCCCCATACTATAGTGTACATGTACATGTATCTCCACTTTCTCACTCCATTCTCCACCTCCCCTGACTCCTCCTTCCCTCTCATCCATCCTCCCCTCCCTTCCCTCCCTCTCCTCCCCTCCCTTCCCTCCCTCTCCTCCCCTCCCTTCCCTCCCTCTCCTCCCCTCCCTTCCCTCCCTCTCCTCCCCTCCCTTCCCTCCCTCTCCTCCCCTCCCTTCCCTCCCTCTCCTCCCCTCCCTTCCCTCCCTCTCCTCCCCTCCCTTCCCTCCCTCTCCTCCCCTCCCTTCCCTCCCTCTCCTCCCCTCCCTTCCCTCCCTCTCCTCCCCTCCCTTCCCTCCCTCTCCTCCCCTCCCTTCCCTCCCTCTCCTCCCCTCCCTTCCCTCCCTCTCCTCCCCTCCCTTCCCTCCCTCTCCTCCCCTCCCTTCCCTCCCTCTCCTCCCCTCCCTTCCCTCCCTCTCCTCCCCTCCCTTCCCTCCCTCTCCTCCCCTCCCTTCCCTCCCTCTCCTCCCCTCCCTTCCCTCCCTCTCCTCCCCTCCCTTCCCTCCCTCTCCTCCCCTCCCTTCCCTCCCTCTCCTCCCCTCCCTTCCCTCCCTCTCCTCCCCTCCCTTCCCTCCCTCTCCTCCCCTCCCTTCCCTCCCTCTCCTCCCCTCCCTTCCCTCCCTCTCCTCCCCTCCCTTCCCTCCCTCTCCTCCCCTCCCTTCCCTCCCTCTCCTCCCCTCCCTTCCCTCCCTCTCCTCCCCTCTCCTCCCCTCCCTCTCCCTCCCTCTCCTCCCCTCCCCTCTCTTCCCTCCCTCTTCCCTCCCTGTCCTCCCCCTTCCCTCCTCCAGGAGATGTAGAGAGTACAGAGCCTACTAAGATGTTGATGAAGATAGCTGAATATGTGGACACTTGTGAACATGTGGGGCTAAGAGCATGGTTCCTGACCTGCAAGGGGGAGGTGCTCCAGCTCTTAGGGGAGGAGGTTTCCAGAGTTGACATGGCGAGGCAGAAAGCTGCTTCTGTTAGCCTGCATGCTGGGTGAGTTGTCACATGACTATCAATTGGCACCACATGACTACCATATGACTACATGTACATGATTGTCACATGAATATCAATTGGCACCACATGGCTATGTGGTTGTCACGTGACTCAGTTGGCACCACATGATCACATGATTATCACATGACTATCAGTTGTCAGCATGTTACTACAAAGAGCTGGTTTGGAACATGAATTGGGGGCAATGAGGGGTTACACAATGTGCACATGCGTGTACATCATGTGGTTGTCACATGATCTGCCGTGAACCACCAGACACCCTTACAGTACATTGGTGTGTATGTCACATGACTTGTTGTGGACCAAACGCACTTCTGCCAATAGCACTGATGGCTTGCGGCAGAGGAAGAAGCCATCACTTTGTGATGGGCCCCCAACTGGCACTCCTCAGGGTGATGGGGTACTGTGGCAGGTACGTGTACGTGCATGTATGTGTGTGTGTGTGTGTGTGTGTGTGTGTGAGGAGAGGGGGAGGGGGAAGGGGAAGGGGAGTTTGCTTGCACCTTGGAAGAGGGTGTGTATGTGAGCATGTGTGTGTGCATGTGAGCATTGTGTATTTGCATATGGGAAGGAGAATGCATATTGGGAGTGCATGTGGGATATGTGCATGTGGGAAGGAGGGTGTTCATGTGGGAAGGAGGGTGTTCATGTGTACACACAACTGACACAAGTGTAGGTACACCTGTAGGTGTACGTTTACGCGTGATATAAAATGTATGAGGGCTGGATACTGTATGGAAGGATGTGCTGAGGTGCTTGGTGATGAACACTATTATGTTACGTAAATGGTATGTGCGAATTTTTAAATATACATGTATACACATGTACTTCGCTCTGGTCCCCAGGCTAAGCAGAACACTGTTGCGGCTATCCAGAGGTTTTTGGCCAAGTATGGCTTTAGGTGCATCAATGAGCTGAAGTTAGAGGAGAGCACCTTGCACGATGATCCAGGTACAGTGGGCGTGGCCAGGTATACAGTGGGTGTGGCCAGGTACATAGGTGTGGTCAGGTACGGTGAGCATGTCCAGAATGTTGTGCGTGCACGGTGATCCTGGTAATGGTGTGTGTACATGTGTGTATGCATGTGTGTGTATACATGTGTGCGTGTATACATGTATATGTGTGCGTGTATACATGTGTGTGTGTATACATGTGTGTGTGTACATGTGTTTCACTGTGTGTGTACATGTGTGTGTGTTTGTGTGTGCATGTGTGCAAGTACATGTGTGTACAGGTGTGTACATGTGTGTATGTGTGTTTGTGTGTGTGGCATGTACCACTGTACTTGTACATGTATTTGTGCATGTTGATTGTGTGTGTAGAATTAAGGATCATCTGCGTAATATATTTAAGTGTACATGCACATGTATGTGTTGCAATGTTTGCATATTTCACTATGTGTTTGTTTGTTTGATGACTTTTGCTCTTCTGCAGGTTTTGTTATTGACATGGTTGCCGGGTACGTTCGCACCAAGTCCTATTCTGTGGGGGACATGGAGAAGAGGGAGGTGGAGATAAGGAGCAGGGCGGAGGAGCTGGTGAGGAACACTCTGAGGTGGCCCCAGAGGGTGTTCTTCAACTGGGCGCTGTTCCACGCCAGGAGGGCTGTGAGGCACAGGGAGAACCTGAGGTTCTCTAGGACCAAGCTGTTTGGGGTTTTCAGGACCCTTTTCAGGGCCATTGGGCACAATCTGGTCCAGCTGCACCTGCTGAAGGACAAACAGGTTTGTGTGTGTGTGTGTGTGTGTGTGTGTGTGTGTGTGTGTGTGTGTGGGTGGGTGGGTGGGGGTGAATGGGCTGGGTTTCATTACCATGGCAAGAGGAGCTGAGTCACAATGTTTTTATGTTTAGATCTATATATTTTTTACATGTGCAGTGTAATTAGAGTACATGTAATTAGAATCATTAACGAACTGGGGTCCAAAGCACATGTATTTTGGAATCACAGGGCCACTGTGAAGTCTTATGTACATGTACGTTGTACACTTTGTGTGCAGAGTGTTACATGTACTTGTGTTGATACCCCAGTTACATGTACATGTAAATAGCTTGACAGGGTCTATAATCAATTCTTTGATCAAATCACATACATGTATACAGTGTACAATGTACAACCGTGTAGCTTTATGAACTTAGTGGCGGTAACAGTTTGCGAACACCAAAGGTACATGTACATGTATTCATCTGACTTGCAATCCCGAATACCACTGTGCAAGCAATGGTGCATGTATATACATGTACCATCTATTTGTTGCAAGTCCGATAATTGGAGAAGGTACATTTACATGAACATGTACCTTTGGTGTTTGCAAGTCTTGGCTATACTTTGGTTACATTGGCAGTTGTTCCCTTCCCTTCCAGGATGTGTTCTACCTTACTGTGGACGAAATATGCGCTTTTGTGGATGGACGTGCTGTCACCACTGACCTAGCCGGCCTTGTTGAGCTGAGGAGGAGGGAGTACGACGAATACAGGAAGGTGAGCCACAAGATGATGACCTTACTGTAGTGTTAGCAGACAGCCACAAGATGACCTTACTGTAGTGTTAGCAGACAGCCACCATAGATAATGGAATTACTGGATTGGCAACGCTATGCGTATTGCATACTGACGTCACGCTATATGCTTGACACGGTTACGCCCTTTTCTTGAACTCTGGTTTCTAGTCTTTCTGGAGGTTTCCGTTGGTGTCTGTTAGTTTTGATCTTCGAAAGTCCTATTCAGGTTACTGACTTGACTTCTTATCTATACTAGTTCTTTGTGTCCAATTCTTAACCTTTTCATTACCACATGTACTAGTAAGTTATGGCGTATAAGAGTGGTTTGGGGGGTTTAGTAGCAATACGCCGTTGGTAAGAAGGAAAACAAAAGTTGCTTGTGGTGCTGTCTCATGCTACATGTACGTGTGTCGTAGGCCTGTTTTGAAGCTTAAAATAAAAACGCTTGACCTGTAGTAGTGGGCCGTAGGTTGCGGTTTTAGCATGATTAAGAGGCAGTTTTGTGGGGGTTTTAGCTTCTGACAGGAACGATTTGTAGCATTAATGCTCCTATTTTCATGTTTGGCTATAAACATTGTGTGTCGTGAAGTGGTTAGATGGCTGGAAAGATGCTTCGTCTTGGCAACATGCCAAGAAAAACGAAAGGCTCTGAACAGTCTTGTTTATCAAGAAAAAGCAAGTGGAGGCCTAAAAAAAACGTTTAAACAGTGTTTTGAAACCATCGAGCATTATTCACCTCCCTTAAAGCTTTCTTAGATCGTTCCGACGTTTCCTGGAGCAGGAGATCTTCAAGTATAACAGCTTCAGCCATAAATTTTTATGACGTGACCGTGTCGAGCATCGAACCAAATTTTCACGGGCGTTGCCAATCCAGTAATGCCATTATCTATGCAGCCACAAGATGACCTTACTGTAGTGTTAGCAGACAGCCACAAGATGACCTTACTGTAGTGTTAGCAGACAGCCACAAGATGATGACCTTACTGTAGTGTTAGCAGACAGCCACAAGATGATGACCTTACTGTAGTGTTAGCAGACAGCCACAAGATGACCTTACTGTAGTGTTAGCAGACAGCCACAAGATGATGACCTTACTGTAGTGTTAGCAGACAGCCACAAGATGATGACCTTACTGTAGTGTTAGCAGAAGCCACAAGATGATGACCTTACTGTAGTGTCAGCAGACAGCCACAAGATGATGACCTTACTGTAGTGTTAGCAGACAGCCACAAGATGACCTTACTGTAGTGTTAGCAGACAGCCACAAGATGATGACCTTACTGTAGTGTTAGCAGACAGCCACAAGATGATGACCTTACTGTAGTGTTAGCAGAAGCCACAAGATGGATGACCTTACTGTAGTGTTAGCAGACAGCCACAAGATGATGACCTTACTGTAGTGTTAGCAGACAGCCACAAGATGACCTTACTATAGTGTTAGCAGACAGCCACAAGATGACCTTACTGTAATGTTAGCAGACAGCCACAAGATGATGACATTACTGTTGTGTTAGCAGACAGCATGACAACTCTTGGAATAATTCTATCACAATTCCAATACGATCACCCCTCCCCCTCCCCTCGTGCACATGTGTCATGCACATGTACATGTACCAGTACATGTACATGTACATGTACTGGTACATGTATGAACATTCCAAATATAATGCATGTACTGCACTTACTATATACAGTCATTATGTGTATCGTGAACCTGACCTTTACATGACCTGTGCTGAATGGTCATGTGTGCATCACATGACCCCTTACGTGACCTGTGCGTGTGTGCTCTTGTGCACAGGGCCTTTCACCTCCCGAGCGCTTCATGTTGAAAGGAGCATGTGGCCCTTACTTCCTGTTTCCCCAGCTACTTGATGACCTCAACCTCCTGAAGCAGCATGAAGTATGTGTGTGTGTATGTGTGTGTATGTGTGTGTGGGTGTATGTGTGTGCATGTGTGTGTATGTACATGTGTATGAATCTGTACATACACACACACATAGTATGTGTGTATGTGTGTGTATGTACATGTACATGTATGTGTGTGTGCATGTGTGTGTATGTGTATGTGTGTGTGCGTGTATGTGTGTATATGTGTACATGTATGTGTGTACATGTATGTGTGTGCCTCCTGGACATTGCACCATCTCCCCCTCCCCCTTCACTCCTAGTCAGATGCATCGTTGGATCCCAATGTCTTGCGAGGAACACCGTGTTGTCCAGGAGTGGTGGAGGGTGTGGTGAGAGTGGTCACATCCATCAAGCAGACAGAGGTACAAGCATATGTTTTATGTGTTATCACAACATACATGTACATGCATCGTACTGTGTAATGCGTGCATGTGTACATGTACATATGAAAGATTTTAAATTACAATGTGGTATTTATAACTTGGGACTGAAATTCATTAATCACTACCACTTGATTTCCTTAATATGTATATGTATTAGCAGTAATCCAAGCTGTAAGGGGTTAACTACAAGTAATTAACATCAAATATTCAAAGCCCTCTGTATTTATATAACCATTCAATGAATTTACAGTTGTACATACATACTCCACATACATTTACATCACACATAATAATTATAATAACACACAAAACACACACAAACAACTACATGCACAGATAACTGTCCTGTTGGGTTGATTGGGGGTAGGAGTGGACCAAGATTGATTGAGCATTAGCTCAAATCAATAACAGGCTGAGGCGGCCATATACATGTAGCTCAGCTACCACCTTAGACTTGGGGGTGTTATCACGAATGGCTAACCGTGAAGCCACCTGCGAGAAGGCCTTTAATGCCTCTGGTCCCCAGGCCCCATAGTTTTTCGCTGCCAACGGTACACATCGCCAACCCAACTCAGCACACTTGGGATCATTTTCGTCATGTTTTCTGTGCTCAGCTGCCTCTGCTGAAACATCCTCCCTCCCTCCCGATTGAACCCTTTCTAACGAAACTCTGTATGCTTGTAGTAGAGGGGAAAAACCAACCCATTTTTGTGATCGAGTCGAGGGTAAAGGTGATAGTTCTGGTTGACACTTGCTATTAATCAAATAGCGTGCTAGTGCGATAGCCAATGCCTTTGCCCACACAAGAGGTACATGTAAGAGCAACACTGATTTTGAATTAAACACCCACTGTGGAAGATATAAATAGCACGAGGTAGGTGGAAACAAAAATCCACAACACCACAGCATCTGTTAGGTTTGTCCGCATTTTTAACGGATCGTTACCTAGGTTAACGCTCTATTTTGTAAATCGATGGCAATGGTGACAGCTGCAGTGTAATTACACATTTTCATACGCTAGATGCATCACATTAAGTAAAAATGATGTTTCGCTAGTACCCAAATGGATGCCAAACACAACCGAGGTTGTTTGGTTGCTATGCTTCAAAAGATGCTTAGAATATAATTGAAAGGAAAAACATTATCCATGGTTAACAAAACGTTAACCGGAGATAACATTGGTAGATCTAGATCTATGGTTAAAACCATGGCCGTAGGTCACAAAAAGCAGTCCTTTATGCAGATGCTTGACTTTGCCACCAAGAAGGACATCTGCAGGCGCAGGATGCTTTCCAGACATCTGGACGGGTCCAAGTGATGCATCCTACGAGCTTTGCGACATGTGCAAAGATCCGGCATTCTTACAGCCGGTATTGGATGAGTTCAATGCTGACGAGCGGCACATCGACGTGTCTGTCAGGCAAGCCATGCTCGTGAGAGAAACCTGGGCCAGCAGCTCCTTCACCTCGTGCCCAATTTTAATTTCATGTGCATCGTCTGCTTCGTGGCACAAAGATTGAAGGTCAACCACGGGAGCATTTTTGGGTGCCCGAATATGAAAGGACTATGCCTGCGATGCATCTGCTTAGGTGACGGTTCTCTGCAGTGTACCAAGGACGTACAAGGCACATGTCCCTTCTGCTTTCTTCCCCTGGGCTTAGGTGACACAGTATTTCATCCTAGAGGATACCGTCAGCATTGCGTAGGTAAAGATGTTTTGAAACTGGTCTGTCAGTCATGAAGTTTGGAGAGATTTCTGATTCGGAGGGATTATACAGAAGAAACACTCGAGGAATGCTGAAATTGTGGAATGTTTTAAAAAATATACTTTTATAATTATTTGTATAATCTAAGTAGCTGAAGTGCACCATCATTGATTTGCCATCTTTGACAACCACACACAATACAAACAATTACACACAAAGTTCATCCACCAGCTGCACAAGGTGGGAGTAGGAACCATCTTTAATAGTTTTTATTTTGTTTAAAGGTTCAAGCTTTTAGTGAAATTACTCCATTGTTTAAAAATTAAGTAAGAACTTTTTGATATTAAAATAGTGAATTATAATATATTTTCATAATCTGTTCGTGTTTTCAAGTTTGATTAAGTACATTGTATCATTTAAATTTTTGTTATTTTGATGTTGGTTGTTCAGCACCTTATAAACCTCAATTAGAAGTTGTCGCAAATTACACAGTACATCACAGTTAGAATTAGGTGTTTGGTTTAATCTTTTTTATTGATTGAAATTTAATACCATGTACATTGATTCATATGCGTGTAAATTTAATTACTTTACTTATTTCATTTAAAAGTATCGTGTTCTTTCATGGACATGTACATGATGCGCTTAGTTACATATATGTACTAGTACAGAATGCGTCAATAAAAAAGTTATCACGGCGTATTAAGTTACGATCATGCAATGTAATGCTATGGTTGAAATGCAACGAAATATGATTGTAATGTAATGTAACTATTTACGTCATAATAGTAAAGTGCCAACTTTTTATTGAACCATACTGTACTTGTGATTGGTATTATACATATAAATTGGTATGCACATACATGTACATGCACATGTGTACAGGTGCAATCCTTTGGTTTTGAATCTGCAGTATGTTAACAACGCTATTTCCAATTGTTGCACATCTTTATTCCTTCTCACAACAGGGGCTGAACGGTGAGATACTTGTTACTGCCAAGACGGACCCTGGCTGGGTACCCCTGTACCCTCTTTGTTCAGGGTTGGTGATCGAGAGGGGAAGGTAAAGCACACATATACATGCACATATACATGCACATATACATGCACATATACATGCACATATACATGCACATATACATGCATATATACATGTACATAATATGTACGCTGTACATGTATGAATTAGCCGCTATCAGTTAACTAAATGTTTAGGTACTGTGGGATAAAGTGTGCAGGGATCGAAATACTTCTATAAATGCACCTACACTTGGTGCAGGTGGCATACCTGTTCCACCTGTACCATGGCATCTTGACACTGTGCATGATTTTGGAGTGCTTTTTTTTTTGTTGTTGCCATAATACCCTCTTGCATGTGCTGGTAGAATATTTATTGGCAATTACTGTTACTGGTCAGTTAATTAGCTAATTGTTAAGTTTTAAGTAGTTGTGCACTCAATCTTTAAGCTACTCTTTGTGCATGGGGAAGGTCTGGGGAAGGGGTTGACTAAGTCATAGCGTAGGGCAATGTCTTGTGTGATGGCAACATTGCACCACTTCGTTCCATTTCAACATCCAATGATGACATCATTGCACCATTTCTTTCTATTTTAACATCCTATATCTCCCTCTCTCCCTCCTTCCACAATTGGCACAGTCTGCTCTCGCATTCAGCAGTGGTTGCTAGGGAGCTGGGTCTGCCTACAATAGTGGGTGTTTCTGGTGGACTGCTGAAGAGACTTCAGACTGGGATGAAGGTTCGCATGGATGGGGCCAAGGGAACGGTCACCATCCTAGGCCAAGACCATGAGACAGAAGATGGGACAGAGTGATAAAGGCTTTTGGGTCTCTCCAATGATGAAATTCCTTGTATTTTTAGACATGTAATCTTGTTTTTATTTCTCTCATCAGTTCTTTCACTTTGACCCACTTCATTAGCCTGGCACTTATACTACATGTACATTCACACTGTAATGTATTCAACACTCAATCTGCTAGACGTCAACAGACCCACCATACAACGCGCACACATGTACCGTTTTCTTATATATATTAACCTGCTAATTATAAAAATTATGTTCTATGATTATGATTATGCACTTATCAATGCCACCCGGTAAACCCCCCCCCCCCCCCCCCCCCCCCCCCCCCCCCTAGCCTTAAAAAAAAATAGCGGGTCTGGATTTTTCTAAGGGGTCGGGATTTAACTATCGGTTTAGACGTATAGTTTTTGTTCAATCCAGGTTTAGAATAACGATAACATGCACAATGCCGCGGTTAACATCCGAGTTCTACCGGCAGATTTAGTACAACTACTAGTAGGCAGGATGGGTACCCCACCCAACCCTTGCCAATCATTTTGCTCCCTTCCCTCCTCACTACTCCAAAATCCTGGATCTGCCCCCCCCCCCCCACACACACACACACTTTATTGTTGGTAATATCGAACTTTAATATTTTAATTAAATCTGAACTTTACATTAACAATTATATATTGCAGTCTTATATCCATGCTATATCAATATCTGTAGCAGTATGCCGGCATATTTTTAAGGCAACCTTGTAAAATAAAATAAAATAAAGCACTCTCATATTCAAGATCCAAATATAGTTTAATAAGCATCATAATAATTAGGATAAGTAACACAGTGCCAAAACGTTGTTTTCCAGCTATGTATAATGCGTGTATACTGCTTGTATACACGCGTTTTACGTGAATCTAAACATGCTGCTTACACCGGTGGATAACGTGTGGAAGGAGACTGACATCCGATCGGGTGTAATGTTGGTGGATAGCACTATGTATACAACCGCGTATGACGCGAGGATACCATGAGTAAACGCGCATATAACGGGTGGATAACAAGCCTTTTTTTGGTACAGTGCAGGCTATAATCAACCAGTATAACTCCGTAATGCTTGAGCACAGGCATGCCTTCCGTTTATCACCGCATATTGTCCCATAACCATTATTAATATTGCAAGTTATCTTGTGTGATATCGAAACGAATACAGTACAGATGAAATCAGGTATAAAAGATAGAAGTTCTCAGTCTTTTCCAGCTCAGTCAAAGTGGCTGCATGAACGTTGCCAAATGTATCTTCTTTTTTTCTTTCTGTACTCCTCTTTGTGCCCGCTTGGCTGCTTGCTTCCTGCATGTTTGCCTTCGCCGCCTCTTATGTTGTTCATATATGCTCCCCGGTCAGAGATGCTAGATGAAAGAAAAGATGTTAACGTAGCTGCATGCCTATACAAATAAATCTTGCCATACAATGTTGATTTGCTGTTTTGTCCGTCCTCTTTAATTTGCTGAGAGCGGATTGTGAATGCTGCTGCATGGGGCAGTTTGTTTAACTTCACTCTGTAAGCGACTTACTGTTTGCTGTTTAAACCTTCTGCAGCAATGACTTACGATTTCATCCTGCAAATACACATTGATGTATTAAATCGCGCATGCACATGCGTGAAACAGCCTGTAACAATAAAGGATCCAAACCTTTGTCTTACCGGTGCACTATCTTCTATATATCGGGTGTAAGCTCTATACCGCAGTTTTCCACGCTACAAAGCACGAAATACAACGGTCAATATACAATATCTTATCTTATACTTACCAATCATTATACCGGCCCACACAAGTACAAATACTTCGATGAGTCCATTGCACTAGCAGCTAGTCCAGCGAATCGATACTGACATCTTAGCTTCTTTGATGACCGCTGTAAATGAATGGAAGTTGCCAGCTGCCACCGCGTGATCGATCCACGTGATTTCATAGTGATCATCGCATATTTCACACCTGTATGCGTACACTCGTTTTCCGCTTAATGTCTCACGGGTTATACAATCGTTGTGTATAACAAGTGTATGCAGAATGTAAACTCACGTTATACACGATGTGCATCGTGCGTTATACAGCTATTGTGTATAGCAAGAGTAACAGAGTAGATACGCTCGTTATGCATTCGAAGTATACACCGCGTATCCTCCACTACAGTAAAACACGCGTACACCGGGTTGAATACACCCTGTGGATAATTTTGATTTGGCACTGTGTAACTTATAGAATAGTGCATACTAGTAAGTTTTATAACGAAATATGTGCTTAGGTTTTATTTCCAAAATAGTGTACGTTTTTCAAGTACATCATCTGCGGACTATAAATTTTAAAAAGGTTAATTAGTACTTGGTACCAACAATAATAGTTATTTATGGCTCTGTGTTTTTAGTTGAAAGAGACCACCAGCTGTCATGAAGGTATGTCAGCACAAAATGCCCACCATGTTGCATTGAAGATACTTGCATGCCTAATAGGAAAACTGTGGCAGCATGCAACAGTGAGAAGAAACGAAACAACTTGAAGTGTTTCAAGACACATCACATTTGCACATGCAGGCTGCCAGAATCAAACGTGACCACTGTCAGCAGTGGCACCATTTCAGCTGGCATGGCTAAGCATAGATCCCAAAGGCCCAGTATTCATTAGTATTTAGAGTAATTTGACATTGAACATCAAAATAAAGTCTCTAACTGATTACGATGATGTAAATTATCAATTTATGCCTTAGGCTATAATAACTCCCAACGCCATATGCTCCGCCATGCATATTCCCATTCTTTCAATATATATTCAATTTGGTGCAGCGTCCGTTGTGCACACCACCTGCACTACTTCACATTCGGTACACGAAGTACACTGAACAACACAAACTGCCAGCACATGCAACTATTAATTTTGCCTATATATGTAGAGGAAGTGGCCTTCGTGGAAGAGTTTGCCGTTAATTGCTTCAGTTGCACACCGTAGTGTATACGCACACCTGATTTCTCATAAAAGGGGGGGGATGGGGGGGGGGGGGGGGGGGGGGGGAAGTGGGGTTAGCTCTGCCAGTGGCTGAGCACAATACGCCTATTAGAGTGATTCTAACACGCATTCCGGTCCTCAACCTTATATCCAAGCCCAGTGCCGGATTAACCGTTAATTTAATGGCCCTGGCGCAGGGTAAATTTTGTGGGCCCCTGCAACCCTGCCTCGTATAAATGCAAGCGGGGGGGGGGGGGGGGGGGGGGGGGGAGTGGGGGTTCCCCTTGCGTTGGGCCCAGCAGGGCCGGCGTTATATATTTGGCGGCCCTAGGCAAAAAGGGTCTTGGCGGCCCCTCCATCCTCGCTCGAGGGTGCATTTTCCGGGTTTGGACATCACTCCTTCCGATATCATTTGGTTTCCACCACGCGTTGCTGGTTTGTTTCGAACACAGCGCGCACATGCATGTAATCATTTCTAATCTTCTTAATGAAGATACACATGCAAAAGAATTACCTTATGCATGAAAGCGATTTTTCTAGTTCTAGCTTCAACGGATGAAAACGAATCAACTGATCAATGTACTAAATTTTAGTACTGCATAGCAGAGACGGATTCAGGATTTTGGGGCGAGGGTGGGGGTGATGCGACAGGCAAGGATACCGGGGTACGCCTCCCCCCAGGGCCATCGGGGTCTAGGGCGGAGCCCCAGCCGCTTTGCAACTTTTGCACTTTTAAAGTCACAAAAACAGCATAGTTATCACAGGAAAAAGAACGCGTGGAATCATTTTGGAATCATTACGTGATATCACATACAAATGAATTTTTATGTTCAATCACAGTGGATTTAAAAAATCCTTTATAAAATCAAAACGGCCTGATTCGACGCGTTTTTTCCCCTGTGTATTGCGTACTAAGTAAATAGATACAATACAACAAGAAGTACTTGCTTCCCCCGATCCACCAGTCCAAGAATGCTGCAGTTTCATTTCGATCAAATCAAAGCTAATATCTTCCGTGATTGATGGATTCAGAAAATACTTTATAAGCTTCAATTCTGAAAAGCTCCGTTCTGCAACTGGTGCAACTCAGCAACTGTAGTGGAAGCTGTCAATAAAATGCGCACCGTACATACTGTGGCGAGGTGGTACATTTTTATATGGGTGTTCCATTTTTATATGGGTGTTCCGTTGGGCCGATTCGCCGGGCCTTTAACACACGCGCATGAGCACGCTGCTTTACTGTTGCACTTATTAACTAATTAAATTCATCCATTGTGGGCGTGTACATATGTGGATTAATGGGCCCCTATCGTCGGTGGGCCTGGCGCTTTTGCGCCAGCTGCGCCCCGGTTAACCTGGCGCTGTCCAAGCCCAGATGCGCACGCACACCAGCTGAAGACTCATTGGATCTACATGCTTACATGTACGCTGCGTGCACAACATATGCATGCAGGCTACGCCTCCATATTCTGCTGGGAGCATATTTTCTGTCTAATTTGTTCCTCAAACGACAATATATCTTCCGGGAGTCATCTTCACCAGAGGGGGAGTCATGTATTATTATAAAAGGTTTCTTTATCGCCTATGATGATGACACCGAGCCTGTCTATATATTTTATTGCTGCACGGGGTGTGATACATGTATGTTGGGTATCTGAAACTATGATATGATACCAATAAGCTTATAAGCAGAGGACCTTATGGAAATCGCCTTAGAGCCGTTAAAAGATGAGTAGCATAGTCGTTAATTCATGCATGCAATGTGCCTTAATTTGTTGCATGCACTTAGCCTGATGGGCCTTACACGTACATGTATGTATACCCTTGCCATTTTAAATTATTGCTGCATCGATGCATGCATGCATGGAAAGATTGGAAACCTTTCGAGGCAAGTAACGTATGCAAATTGCAAAAGGCATTTAAATTTACATGAATTGAATTAACTAGTAATTTCGATCAGTGATTAATTTATAGCTAGGTTCCGTGCAGTTGAGGCTTCAAAATATGAACTTAAACACAAAGCTAACACTACATTTTTTTTACCTATATATTCGTAAAACAATATACACTTGCGCGCTAAAAATTAATCCGGCTTCACCTGCATGCATGGTTAAGCAATTGCGCTATGAATACCAATTATCGACAGGAAATTCGAAGTACGTTGTCGAACTGTATGCTGTGACAGTATGCGTTGTCAAATTCCGTTGAGAAGTAAAGTTTCGATTCCCAAGTCTTACAGCATTTACTTTTCGAACAATGACAGTGACAGAGTACGCCATGATGCTAACGGGCGTGACGACTGCAGCCAACAGCGCAAAAGGAAACGCTGATTTTCCTGCTATCATATCCCAGAGGAAGTAAAGTCCGTTGGCAATGACTTGAAGAATAAAAGCCAACGTCATCGCTATAATGACGTAAGCGTTGACGTTCGCAGGTCTTGATTTGCCTGATTTGGTTAAATTTCGCCTATGGACACAGCATCTGTAGAAGGCGACAATCACCACCGCTACAGTGAAGAGCGACACAAGAAGGACCTCAAAATGTAGCATAGATATGTTGAGAAGAATATTTAATGTATCGACAGAGTTGTTGCAATGATGGATGTATGTTACCCAACATACGATTTCATCGTCTCCGTAGCGAACTCTGCCGCTGATAAATGGCCAAGGCAGGAAGAAGAAGGGAACCAAGAACGCAGCAATGATGTAAACCCTTAGAATGATTCTGTACCTTTGCAGTTTCACTTCTTCTATGACCTGTAAACATTTGGGCTGTACAATGAGAATGAGTAGGTGGGTCCCTATGCACGTGATTATGACCAATAGGCCGATAATGATGTATTCTCTGACCGCTCCGAGCACCACGCAGCCCGTGTAGAAGTCTTTTAGAAGAAGGAACCATTGAAATGACTCGCACAGCTCAAAAAAGCAGCAACCTAATAACACAAAAAATAAAATTCCATCGATCAGGTCGCTTTGATGTTTGTCTTTGTAGAAGCATTTGTGGAGAAGCAGTGATACCAATCCAATAATTAAGGAGAGAAATGACAGGCCACTGTAGACAATGTTGGTGATCATCACCTCGTTTTCTGTCATTTTGCACCAGGACCCGTTGTCTGCCATATCTACGCGGGAATTTAAAAAATAAATAAATAAATACTGATAGTCTGCCGGTTATTGCAATTTAAAAATAGCATTGCACGTGCACATGTGGATTATTTCATAAATACGTTTATCCGTTTTTAAACGTTGATATTATTAATAACCTTGTTAAAAATAATATGGCATAGATCCCTTAAACACGGAATCGTGCATGGATTCAATTCATCTGTAAAAATCCATTTGTATGCATATCGATAACAAGTGATTGGAAGTTTTTTTCCCCCCGTACCTTGTTTTTGCTTGTCAATAATACTCTGGGGAAAAACGCTCTGAATCCATTATTTTGATTCTACAACTAATTACATGTAAGTTGTTTCCACGTGATATGTGGTATTCTGCCTTGTAAATTTTACGTGGCCATTAAGCTGAGCAATGCTTATATATATATATATAATAATAATTATATATAATTATTATATATATATATAATATATTCATACATATCGCGAGGTCCCCCGTCGCATCCTCCATCTTGCACGAGAGGGAATATACAGGTATATAGGTGCATGCTATACATGGTATAATAATAATGATATACACTGCTGAAACCTGAACACACGCACACACAAAGTCATGAAAAAAATTCAGGAAGAAGATCCCTTTTCAACGGCCTTTTGCCACGATGGGGCCGGTAATGGACCTCTCTATAGGGTATACTGCGGATAATGTCAGTTTATAAAGCCTGCCAAAAATGTCTGCATGTCAAAACTGTGGGCTTTGGGGAATGCACTGATGCTGCACGATGGCCAGTGGAATGGCATGCATTCCCAAGCAGCCTTGAAAACATTTCCTGGGCCTCCTTTCCCCAACTGCAATACAGGTTTCCTCAGCTACGGGAATGCAGGTCCATGCACCCCGCGAAACTCTGTAGGCCTTATGGACCGACATTATACAACATGATACCAGTGACGTTTACAAACATATGTCGGTGTATACCATCTGAAATGTTTCACTTTCACACGCTGTATACGGTAGTTTACATAACATGCACGCATGCATCATGCATCAATCATGCATTACAATTTTGATCAGCACAGTGACATTTAGAACGCGCGAAGTGCTTTCATGCATCGTATGCTGACAAGAAAAAATCAGCATGCCGGCAGTATAGTATAAATGTGAACTGCATGCATGTCAGTAAATACAAGCATTTTTTTAGTTATCATTATGCAGCATGCATCAGCATCCGCCATTAATTCTGCATGAGTGACCTTCATGCATGTCTATGTTATAGACACCCATACATGTACGTCGTCTAAATTATCCTTGTTTCAACAATGTTCTGCGACTCTAGTTATAGTTATTGAATCATGAGATCTATATAATATACTAATGCCGGCAGTAACACTTTACACAATATAGCCGACTGAGATATATATAGTGATACGGTCATACGAAAAATTCTCATTCGCCCCGCAGCAAAAGGGACCCGACAATGGACAGGTCCGCACACACGGCACTAGAGTCTTAGTGGACGAAACTTACTTAATGGCCGGATCAGTTCAGCAAGTTACGAGCCGGAATGTACCTATCTATCTATCTATCCTGGCTGAGCGTAACATATATGTCCTCTATGCAGACACCATGCTGAATCGTAGAAAACTCCTTAACCTTTTTGGGGAAAAGCGCTATTATATACAGTATATTCAGGGGCGGATCCAGGATTGCAGAAAAGGGGGGTTGTTTATGAATAATGATTAAAGTGTGGGAGGGTGCGGGAGGCGCACCCCTCCCGCCTAGCTAGGGGACCTGGGGGAGCGCTGTAAGCTCCCCCAGCGCCCAGACGATCGACGCCAATGCTTTTTTATGATATAACACTACATAAAACTGCGTGCTAAAACGGAAATTGTATATCTTCATGAATCAAATAATTTAGCAATTGAAGATTATATGAATTGCTGGATCTATGTACTACAAACATCAAATAAGGATCTTGAAACAGTTATCAATGATCTTGCATATATAGCTATATAGGATCATTCTTAGATTTCTTACTTAATGTAAGAAAACTGCATACTTGAGTAAGAGTGTTTATAAATGTCCTGTTGTGTTCTTTAGAGTGCAGCATTATTCCTATTTTAAGCACTGTATAGAACGTCATTACAAATATGTTGCTAAATATAGGAATAATCATTGTATCTCCACTGAATCCCTTGTTCCATTTCTTTTTACACCACCATTGCCTTCAAATCCTATATACCACTAACTTTCTCAGAGAGAATGTTTTTTATATCTTGTTATTATTATAAATTATAGCTAAAGCCAGAGCTATCCTGTCCTGCTATCCAGGACTGTATATCTAGTGCAATGGCGATTGTTGTTTATAAGTCTATATTTGTTGCTTTTTGTTACATGCAGCGAAGTTGCTTTGTCAACATGATATGCTCGGCCGGCTTCACGTGAAGATGATCCGCGACGAGCGAGATACCTTACATCTCGAGACGAAATTTTACACAGCCATGCAGAGCAAGCTATATAAACGATGAAACGAAACGAGCCACTCGACGCGCAAAGTATCGAGCAGAGGTGCTAAAAGGCAGCAATATATAGGCGCTCATACATTAAGCCAAAAGATGGCTGAACAAGAAGAGCCCTGCGGATGGATGGGCACAGCCATGCCTAAGTGAGAACAGACTGAGTGGTAAAAGAGGAAAGCCATCCTGGGCATGTGTGCAGACTGGAATGGGAAGAAGGAAAGGAGATATAGATGCCGAGACACCGTGAGGAAAGAGGATGCTGAAATACGAGAAAAGACATTCAAAGGAAGAGACTGAGATAGCTAGAGGTAAAAGGTGAATTGTGATAGGATCATTAAGGGACAGCGGGAGGAGGGGCAGGTATAGGTATGGTATTGTGTACAATAGCAATGCAATCCATGTGGTATGAATCAACAACATTTAATTTAACAGCTGGAACTTAACCTTTAATCTATTTTCATCCTTAATTCAGGATGGAAATCCTGAATTAAGGATGACTTTACGCCGCTCGTATCGACATAAATTCGAACGGTAATGCTGATTTTTTTTCTTTATATTTAGCTTCTGTATAGGCTTTCATCTAAACAGCGCTATCCATTTTAGTCATTCAAATCTTTATTTCTTTTAGAAAAAACAATGTTTAGGCTTAGTTTACTTTTTCGTTCGCAAATAATGCCGCGGTTACCATCAAAGTCGGGTATAAGGTTCAGGAAAGAGCAGGAAGCTTATTCTCAAGATAGAAACTGTTACTAAGATCTGTAAGGAGAGCCATATAAGCAAATTAAACAATATGGGACACAGGAGGTACGAGAATCGAATTAACTCAAGGCGGACTAAGCCAAGCGAGTCAGAGCGGGTGGTACGATGGTTAGCCTCTGCAAAATAAAAATAAAAAAGCATTTCTGTCGTTGAGAGCGATGTAGAAATGCCTGGCATTGGTAGAAATGCTGTCACCAGTACTGTTGGGACATAAAAAGAAGGGGCGGATGCTCGGACAGTGATAATAAATTACGCTTTTCTATTATTTTGTGTACAAGTTTGATAAAAATACAACTTCTACCAAGAGTCTGGAGATGCTACCACCAATAAGTAGTGAAAAGGAGTAAAATTGTTATGTTCAATGCTCTTTGTAAGCATTACAAACTATAAATTGCTAATCATTTAATGTACGTACGCGGGAGCAGCTTATGCATCCTTGACGTTTGGGCAGCTTTCTAGATGATAAAAATTATTCCATGCTATAGAATGTGTGCACCATTGTTGAAACAAACAGCTTTTATGTTTTAATGATTTTAATTTTCACTGCAATGGTTGTTATAAACGGCAGAACTCACCATCCTGAATTCAGGATTTTACCGATCCTGAATTCAGGATCGTTTTACGCAGATTAAAGGTTAAAGTGCTTTTTATGCTCATGTGTAGGTACCTACATGCACGTGTGTACCTACCTATACATGCTCATGTGTACCTACATGTGTTAAGTACCTATACATCCTCATGTGTACCTGCATGCTTAATGCTGTGGAAAGGCACATTTGACTTATACATTGGCATCTAACTCCTACATCAACGTCGTGCATGATTACATAGAAGCAGAAGTTGAAAAATGGGCAGGAGAGGCACACGGATGCAGTCCAACATGAGCATGTACTTTTATGCAATAGAAAGAGCAAAGCTCTGGGGAAGGCTGTAGTAAAGGTAGCCAAGAAGCACCTGATGGGTAAAGGGTAGACATTGGTTCATATTCAAAGAAGTTCAGTGTTGTAAAACCGCAAAAGGTTATGAAAAACATCGCTGACATGCAATAGATGTCTTCCATGTTAAGTGACAATCACCAACACATCAGCTAAGCATCAGTTAAGGTTCAAACTCAAAAACACATTTTGGGCAAAAAAAATGCAGGACACAGCATGTGCATATAGAATGCTTAGACTGACGTCTCTTTAGGGCTACATTTAGGCAGCAGATTCTAATTCAATTTTTTTGAAATCAACAGGAAATATGTATCCCACCACATGTATTATATAATTATTCTGTAGTACCACTCCTCTAATTAATGACCATCATTTTAGTGCCAGCGTCCATTTGCATGGCATCCATGGCACACCATGTGCCATGTCAGCACAAAACATATAGACAAACAAAAATAGGGCTATAGGACTACCCACCACAACTCTGGGCCATTTACATTGCCAATTATTGATCATACCCCTATTGCCTCCAGATTTGCATGCAGGGCATGCATGACTAGGGGTCATATGGAATCCAGGGGACCAGGTCGACATTGGTTGGCTGGATGGTTTTTGGTCAGCAGGAAAGTGTTGGCCAGAGGTGCTTGACCGCATTTGGCTGTGCTAATTGGCCTTATTGCATTACTTCCATGCATGCAAATCTGGAGGCAATAAAAATTAAGGGTGTGACCAATAATTGGCGATGTAAATTACCCATGCGGAGTTGTGGCGGGTAGCCCCAGCCCTGTCTTTGTTTGTCTATGTTTTGTGATACCATACAAATGGATACTAGCACCAAAAATGGTCATTAGGGAGGGGAGTGGTACAACAGAATAATCATGTAATGCATTTGGTGGGAGATAAATTTCCCGTCGATTTAATAGAAGCTCTGCCTAAATGTAGCCCTAAATGCTGATATGGAAGACATCAATTGCATGTCAGTGATGTTTTTATCTTATTTTTCCCCAACCTTTCGTGGTTTTACAGCAACCTCTTTGAATATGAACCAATGTCCACCCTTTACCCTTCAGGTGCTTCTTGGCTATCCTACTAAAGCCTGCCCCAGAGCTTTGCTCTTTCTATCGCATAAAAGTACACGAGTTGCAGTCGCTCATGTTGGACTGCAGCCACACCTGCCCATATTTCGACTTCTTCTGCTACCACTTTAGCTAGGTATGTTACAAGATTTCTCAAATTCGTTGGATTGCAAAGATTTATGCATCGTTAATAAGCTTTATACGAGTAGTTTTGAAAAATATCTGATTCGTCGCTCTGTGATGAAACGTTACAGACTTACGACTTTTCAAAGTGGCACGTAAATTTGCGCCTTACATTTCAATGGACATGCGCAACTTTCTTGTGACCGGATTTTGAAACCCTATACCGTTAACAGTGTACAAGATGTGAAAACGAAATAGGCGTCAACAAAACATGTATGCCATGCAATATATATACTAAAGTTTGCTAACAGACGACTGTTAGTTATGACCATTAACAATGCATACATGTATACATGCATACATTACATAGGAATTCATTACAACAATACACACAACATCGGCTCCAAGTTCGTATTTGGTCAGTTCTAAGTCTTCAGTATCATACTACGTTTCAATACGCCACGACATGTGTTTTGCTCCTCAGTTTTTAGTTTCCACTGTATACAACCTTGTTTTGACCTTCTTCATCATACCACACAGATATTTTTCAAAACTAAAAGCTTTCTAATGATGCAAAAATCGTTGCAATCCAAAGAATTTGAAAATGCCTATACATACACTTAATAAACACAGAACGATGCATATACACACAATCTCTGGCTGGCTTGCGCCCTAAGTCAAAAGAACAATGCATAGACACAAATGCCTATTGTACAAACTACTGATTGTGCATCACAGCAACAAGTTGAAGTTGTCAGGATCATTATGTTGCAATCAGCATGGGAGTAGGGTGTGTAACCTCCCCTGAATAATGAAAATCGATTTTTCCGAATACTTTTAAAACACTAATCGATTTTTCAGGTTTTTCTGGATCTGAAAATCGATTTTTCCGAATACTTGAAAAAAGAAAATCGATTTTTCCGAATAGGTTTTGACAATTTGCCAGCCGAATACCTAGGTTATTCAGGTTTTCTGCTCATTGAGCCACCTAAATGTACACATCACACCAGAGACCCTCCTACAGCTACCCACATCACACCAGATACCCTCAGCACACAAACACACCTACCCCCATCACACCAGATGCCCTCATGAGGTACACAACCATAGCTACCTCCATCACACCAGACACCTTACTACAACTAACCACATTACACCAGATCAGTAGCCTCAGCAGGGATCCACAGCTACCCACATCACACCAGATGCACTCAGCACACAACCACAGCTACCTACATAGGCCTAAATCACTTGGCCTAACCACATACCTAGTTGGGCGTGTCCCGACCTAAGTTAGCGTGGCCAAGGTGAGCTTTACCAGTACCTACAGTCTACAGATGTACACATCGCACTTGATGCCAAAAGAATAGAACCACAGATGATGTTTACGCACCACCAGCCATGCAGCCTCCATTTCACCATCCCGTGTTTTGAAAATCCTAGTAACTAAGCAAGCCTTAGTATGATCGCGGCAATATCAGAGAGATTGATGCAAGAAGCCAGCTGGTTCGAAATACACTAAGCGAACTGACTTTGATTTGCAGCTGGAGCTGTCCGTCGTCATGACACGTGAAGAGGGAGATCTCTTTTGGCTACATGTAGTTCGAATTACTGCCCGTGTATTTGATCTCGTCCCCACGTATATATTTATAGTAACAGCAGTGACGTTATTTAGAAGTAATTATTGTACATGTAATATCGTAAACGCGTATCCGGATATCGTCATAAAAAGGTATTCGAATAATGGGCGAATTGTCGATGCGGACGACGAATACCTAAGTACCTCCGAATGGAGATTCACAAACCGGTTATTTCGAATAGAACAAATCCAATAATCGATTTTTCCGAGTAATGCTAAATTACTATTCGAACGGATAGGTTTTTGCGAATATCCGAATAACCCGAATAACCTGATAACCGGTTACACACCCTACATGGGAGTCCAATTGTGATCATAGAAAGTTCCAATAACTCACAGAACTGCAGAAAGAATAAATATATAATTAGCTCTGTGCTATGTTTAGTCATACAAATGTATGTTATTCTGATATCATGGCATCAGGCAATGACTGAATGAGGCATGCGCGTGATCGTTACGCAATACATTACATATTGATATCGATCATATTCCTGCGGGAAGTAGATAGGGGTCGGCGGGGCTTTAAATTTGCTTGAAAATCACACTGATAAAACGTGGAGTAGACAATATACTTCCAGTCTATCATTCGCCAAGGTCTGTGCCCGTTTTTGGGCAAATCGTGAAACATTTGTAAATCATATTCGTCCCGATTATTTGTATATCGAAGAGCAAAACTCTCTTTTGCTCTTAGTTAAGACTCTTAACGAGACTTCGAACTCCCATCTACAACAACACGGTGCTACTTTTGTAAAGGTTATATAGCATAGATCATAAAAGGATCTTGTCCGTCCCGTAAAACATTAAAACAGCATCATTGACCAAAAATCGGCGCCATTTTGTGGGTGTGTTGTAACATACCTACTTTAGCTGTAACTACGTACTACACGGATGCCGCGCGATAGGGGCTATAGATGCCAATGCCGTGCCACAGCATGTAGGTACACAAGACCGGATCTAGCGAGGAGGTCCTGGGGGTCCGGACCCCCCCCCCCCCCCCCCAGGAACCACGATGAATGTAATTACCATCAATACCCCAGTTGCGTGCGTATAAACGTGCTTCGCGCTTCTGTTTCTCGACGACACGTCGTTTAAAAGCGTGCTTTGCATTCTTCGTGTATCATTGGCGTCGGATGGTAAAATAGGTAATGTAACCTGGCGGCGAGGCACGCATGTTATTAAATTTAACTTGATCCCGTCAACCCGTCAACTTAAAAAAATGAATGGCGCTCCCCTCCCCTCACTCATCGTACTCGATTATTTGAGCGTGTTGCGGCGGTTCACAGGGGAAAAAATGCGTCGAATCAAGTTTTGAATTAATAAAGGATCATAAAATCCTCTGTAAAGTCACTGTGCATGTGATTGAACATTAAAATTGGTTTGTGTGTGATTTTTTTTTTTTAATGTTCTATCACGCAATGATTCCTAAATGATTTCACGCCAGTTCGCTTGGTTAGTGTACTTTTCCACAATTTAATTTCTCGTATTTCTATTTATACACGGAGGGCCTTTTGGGCTCGGTTGTCAACGTTGGACGAGATCGAATCACGGGCTTCTATTTGTGGCCTAAATTCAGCGCGTCGCAAAGTATTGCAAAATGACGTCTTTTGAACAATACAACGGAATAATGGTCTGGAAGCAGTGCCAACCAGTCTCCAATGACCGGAATCGATCCATCTGCACAGAATACGTACGCCCTGTTACCCCTGTAGGCGTGTGTACATATTTATAAGTTGTTGCGTTCTGTATCGTGGTGTGTACCCGATGCTACAAACTGTATACTATTTTAATATGTGCACATGCAGTGGTTTAAGATCATGACATGAGGTCAGGATGTAACCGTTAAACTTTATTCCAAAAAATGGTTAAAAACTCCCTAAACTATCATAATTCGAGCTCTAACTTCAAAGTATGCCCAATATTGGCTTTGATAGCCAGGTGCAAAGCATCAAATTGTGGTAAATATGTTATAATTTAACAGATGTATTTTTGTGTTACCGATATTTAAAATTTATTTTGAGCGATGGAAAGTAATTAAATTCCTAAACCCTTCTTACAGGTATTGGTATTATAATTCTTATATGCATAACACATTACTGGTTGCGGAATGTAAATAAAATCACGCGCAAGTGCCTCAGGGAACAGACGGGCGAAGAAGAGCGGTGTTCTCAAGCAAAGTAATGAGTAAAAGCCTTCTGCTATTAGACGCCATACCTATTTCCACGTGCCGCTTCTTGCCGCTTCATGGTTTGGTTGTACAAAAACGCTATAAACACCAGCGACTTACGTTACAAAACAGTTAATAATCGGAACTTAACTTATAGCCGACGACCGAAGGAATAGCGTTCGAAAGCACCAGACGATTTATGAACGGCGACGAAAAAATAGTGAACTAGCCTGTAAGTTTTAATCGATTCGCAGCCTTATGCTCGGAACTAGATTAAACACACAGCAGATGAGCGAAAGTACATGCATATACACAGAATTCCTCTATAGAGTACAAGATGCAACATTCCATAACGATACATTCTCGACTATACACATGTAGCTTCAGCAAGAAAGGTTTTTTTATACCTGATGTTAATGATGACCCAAACGTTGCTCAGAGTTCAGACGATAATAATGATAAAGATGAAGTGGAAGAGATTGAAAAAGAACAAGGTGGAGCGAGTACCAGCACAATTGCTCTACGCGATGCGTTGAGCCAACAGATGCTTTGTTTACTCTATTGATGGAAGTGCAAAAAAATACCAATTCATTCACAGGGAGAATTACATATGACAACCTTGTAGCTGCAATACATTTAGGTCTCAAGTTGTTCCACAAGGAAATGCTTAGCAGTGAGATAGGTTTAGATGAAGCTCATCTTACGTTATCTAGTCACAAGCTTGGTCATGCAAAGTATACTATAGTCTTAGACAGGAGTTGAAGACCAAAGTAGACTTACCAGCCCAATGACCCAATGCAGCCTTTCATTTGAAAATAACCTATTACCATCAACAATTCTGAACTGAGATACATTCATGATTATAAATTGTGTTATCTATTTTTTATTTTGATTATATTAAGTATAAAGGATCTTGATATTATTGCCTTGACTTTAATTAACTATTTCGGAATCATTAATAAATTTGATTTCTATATTATTTAGCATGACATAAATGTGCTTTCATAACCTATCAGTTCATTAAAATAATGGAAACCTGTTAAATGTGATTAATCCTACTTGATTTTATCCTAGTTATTTTGTATCACCTCATTACATATCCGGATACAAACAAGTTGGTCATATTTGTATCCCCTAATCTGTAAATGTCTAGGGTTTTAAACCACTGTGGTGTGTGCGTGTGTTGGTGAAGGTTAATAGTGTGTTTCTCTAATCTTTACCTAGCTATACCTAAAATATTCAATCGCCAGTCAGCGTCCTGTTTAATGGTATACAGAAACATGTGCAATGTGATCAATTGTGCACGTGACAGTTTAGCCATAGATTATAAATCACCTGATGACCTTATGGAACCCTTCCTCCTCACCCTCCCTCCCCGACTCCTGCCTTTCTATATCTACAAGATATCAAAAAAAAACATTCTCTCTGAGAATGTTGGTGGTATATAGGATTTGAAGGCAATGGTGGTGTAAAAAGGAAGGGAATAAGGGATCAACGATGATACGAATTTCAAGTTTTTAAATAGTCCTATATTTAACACTTTTGTAGTACGTACATTTTACGTTGCTAAATATAGGAAAATTTGTATCATCGTTGATCCCTTATTCCCTTCCTTTTTACACCATCATTGCCTTCAAATCCTATATACCACCAACTTTCTCAGAGAGAATGTTTTTGTATCTTTACACACACCACGATACAGAACGCAACAACTTACAAATAGGTATACACGCCTACAGAGGGGTCGATTCCTTGGAATCCGTTCCAAAAATAGAAAACTTTTTATAAGGGTGAAATTTTCGTTAATCATGTAAAAATTAGTCATGACGTATACCTCGCGGAGCTCATGACTCAGTCCATGAGGGTGAAATTTTTCATGACACACCTCGCGGAACTCATGAGGGCGCAATTTTTCATGATACACCTATCGTAACTCATGAGGGTGAAATTATTCCTGATGTATCTCGCTTAAATGGATCGAAAATAAAAAGTACCGTATGTAAGTGTTCAGTACCGTACCGTGAACCGTACCATGCCGCCACTGCTGCACCCCGACACCCATAGGTCTCGACCACATGCAGACCCAACCCAGTTCATCACACTTCCTGTCATTTTCTGTTGTGCTTTCTGTTCTCAGCTGCAAGGGCTTCCGAACTAGCCGTCATGCTCGCTTCTATCAAGATGCTTTAATGTAGCGTGGACGTGACGGACAACTCAAAGGCAGCAGGTTTGCCAAGGTCCCAGTTAGGGACAAGAACATCTGCTGAGCGGGATTGCATGTGAATTGGTAAACCCAGCCCCGCGCAGCCCAACTGTAAACATTCAAATTTCAGCATAAGTTCAGATTATATACCTACATGTATACCTATATACATTTCAGTACACATATAGATATACGATCGCGAGATACGGTTACTGCACTATTTCGCATGTCAACGTCTTTTGCTCGCTTGTCAATGACTTATGCTCGCTTGTCAATGACTTTTGCTCGCATGTCAACGACTTTTGCTCGCATGTCAACGACTTTGCTCGCATGTCAACGACTTTTGCTCGCATGTCAACGACTTTTGCTCACATGTCAACGTCTTTTGCTCGCTTGTCAATGACTTTTGCTCGTGTGTCAGTGACTTTTGCTCGCATGTCAACGACTTTTGCTCGCATGTCAACGACTTTTGCTTTTGCTTTTCCGCGGCGGCATCTTGAATGATCCAGAAAACAAATCCCCCCAACGCTCCAACAGCCGCTCCTGGCGGTCCAGCGATGGATCCGACTAAAAAAGCGCCTCGTGCAATATTGCCTGCAACATCAATAGCCTTTCCTGTCTTTTTAAATCCAGCAATCTCTAAGCCACACTGGAGCATGTCTGCCCCCAAGCTGACGGGGCCCGAAAATTTCATCAGTTTGCTGGCACTCCTCAACGAAACCCGGCTTAACACCGCCTTAGTCGCATACCTGTAGCCTATGCCGAAAAGACCAGCTTTTGCGGCTTGTTTCGCCAGTTCCCTTGCCAACGGGTGGTTCTCAATTAGAATCAATATTATTTGCTCTTTGAACATTTCCAAAAGCAACATCCCTTCCTGAAATTTTCGTATTGCCAAAATGATGATATCTTTGAAAGCGCGCAGTTGGTCCCACAAGATCTTAGCAATGGCTATTTGAGCACTCTTGTAATTTTTCAATGGCGACCACTCCTCGTCCCATTGAAACGTTGCAACGACAATATCTTTACAGTTGCCCCCTGCGCATTGGATACATGCATGCGTGAAGAGGTTCCAAGCATCACATACACATACCACGGTACACTGAATGCTTACCGTGTTGAAGTACAGACTCAAGCTCCATCTCACTAGCTTCTATGGTTATTGCATGCACCACTGCATGAGAACGGCGAGGGTGTTTATATATTATTCAAGGTCACGTGCAATGACGTCATACAGTCGGTTCACATGGGGTATACAATGGGTCAAATGTGGTATACAAATGTGCAGGCCAGCTGACACAATCTTACGTGATAGTTTTACGTCACAATGCATGCATGTGATTAATAATTACATGTCTGGAGGGAGTGGTATCGATGCCAAGAGCTTTTCACTTCCTTGAATTGCATAGTGTGCTATATGCACAGGTGCGCAGTATGGACTAATACTCTGTCTACATGCAGACACCTACATGCAAGTTTGTACATGCACGGGGCGCAGTGCAGGAGAATTTTCAGACCTCCTAGCTTCCTAACAGCAATTAATGATAACATGTATATCGTGTGCACATGCATGTGTACATGTGTGTGTGTGTGTGTGTGTGTGTGTGTGTGTGTGTGTGTGTGTGTGTGTGTGTTAAGTGACATGAATATGATTATCAAAACAGCGTGTACATGTAGAGTGTATTTGGATACATGCATGTAGAGCAGATGTGTATATCCGCCTAGCCTTTGATAGTTGTAGCACTATATCTTTGTCATGATTTAAGACTAATGTTAGCTGTTATGCAGGCACTGCTTTTTCATCATATGGCTTTCTGAACGATATGTGCGCGTTTCATACACATTACCAATTACCACTGATGGATACGCAGAGATGACGCTGATGACTGTAAAACATAAAAAAGTGCGGTAAACAAGAGCTGATCATTGAACCTTTAATATTATACAAAGGGAGGCATAAAATCATACCGACGTTTTAACCTTTATGAGGTGTCATGAAAAGGATTATCAAAATAGCCGATTCCATCGCAGATACGGAGAAAAACGCACCCTCGTTCCCACACAACCTTTCCGAAAGATTCGCTCGGTATTTCATTTTAAGTCTAATGCTAGGGGTTAAACAAAGGCACTTGGACTTAGAGCGTAGGTGTTATAGGCACTGGAAATGTACAATTCCATCATTGCGTTGATTCACTTCGCCTTTTGCGATAGAACACGTGCATGTGTCCCGTGTCTGTGCGCAGAAGTCGCCGCCTTACGATGGTTCACATAATGCTCTTTGTTGGGCATTATAAACATTAATAATTAGCTGAAATATCTGGCTCTTTGTTGTTGGGAGGGTGTAGTAAATAGTGTATCAACAAAGACTCCTCCCTCTGATCCTGTCTTATAGCTCTGCGCGCGGATCTCTGGATTCAAGCGTGTTAACCAATTGGTGAGCTGTATTTGCTGGAAAGCTTTCTGGGTATACAACTTCGTCTATATCTCATGATGTAAGTTATGAAATCTTCCTTTATCGTAATATTAAAACAACTTTTGGGTGGTTTGTAAACAGATTCATATTGATGTGACTATATTTTTAAATTTATAGGTGCAGCTTTTAAAATATAGTCACATTAATATGAATCTGTTCATTATCTAGTGATGTTAAAGTGGGATTTATTGTGCCTTGACCAATTATTTGATTATTATACACTCTCAGTCTTTTTATGCACAATTTTGGAACAAAGTTTATTAGTAACAAAAATTCTTATTTACAAACTACCCGAAACAAAACATAAGGTAAGGTGCTCCTTGAAATCAAGTCCAATACGTTTCATGCAAACATGGGAATGAATATGTACATTATCCATTTCTTCACACATGTAATGAGCCAATGGCATAACATGTTAAAGTGTGTATGTGTTTTCATCAAGATGATTAATTAATCTGGACCTGGTTGACATGTACAAACTCCCATACTGAGCAGCAGTACAATGCATAAGGACTCAGCAGTGGCGGATCCAGAATTTGGGTGTGGGGAGCACATGTGAGGGTGTGGTAAGGGACGTGGCGGACAAGTAGGCTGAGCCGGCCCGGGAAGAGTGCGAGAGGGGGGAAACGCTTTTGAGGTAGAAAACCCCAAAAACTAAGCAAAAAAATGCACTTCACAGATCAAGAGCCCACCCTACATCGCCGTTAATGCGTATCTACCATGAATAAAATAATGAGGGTACAGGCCTGGGGGCAACAATGTGTAGGGGCAGGGCGTCTATGGTAACTGCACTCTTTCCAGTATCTCCGACTCCGGAAGCGCACGATAGTATAGTATTATAAAAGGGGGGGGGGGGGGGGGAACAAACCATAGACCTCCTATTACTAGGGCCCCCCCCCCCCCCCCCCCCCCCAAGGGCGTGTTTTTCATAAAGGTTATGATTTCATACATGATGATGACGTATAGGCCGTGCAACCTCACCGTATATTCGTTCGAGACCGCTTCGTTTCAATATGCACTTTTGAGCTCATTCACCGCCGCGAGGGCTTTATTGCTTTATCGTCGTCCATATAATGGTGCTTGGGTTACCATGGAAATATATAGAACTTCTGCAATGCACGTTGTACATCTTCTCACGCCTTATTACATCACTATGTATGTTGCTACTGATTTAGGTATACAACACGCAGTTGCTATAAATATGTACCATGTGAGCTATATATGACACCGCTTTCTCATCCAGTAAGCATATATACCTGTTCCTAATACCACACCTGTATTTCCTATAATCAGTTTTGCTCCTTCTCTTATCGGTTGCTGCATCACCATTATGCCTATCATCGTTTCCTTTAATGGATGCGACAAGCAGCTGCTGAAATTTTGTGAAGCTGATAGCTTGTGCACCTAGATTGTGTGAGTCCTGCATAGAAGATATACATGTACATGACATCCCATTCAAATCCTGACAGTCATGGCATGGTCACCAAGCCGGTATACAAGCTGGCAATCCACTGTTATGGGTAATCTCCAGACCACACATCCTAGGCACCTAACCATGCTATACAGGGTGTTTCTCTATCAAGGATTACTTGTTTATAAATTAACCACTACTTGTTTATAAATTAACCACAAGCAGTTTATTAACTGGTAATTTTTGTTAAAAGTTCTAACAGCACTCTAATGGTAAAATAACGTTGATAAAAAGTCTCAAGACCCTATTCATTTCAATTAAATATTTATACATGTAGGATGGGTGGTTAGTTTTAATTCACTACTTCCGTTTAGAATTTATTCAAAATTGAAATCTTGATTTTTTATTTTCGCAATCAAGGGGCTAATGTATCTTGATTTAGTGGTTAGATTTTATTACTAAATTCAGCCAATTTCATATTAAAATAAACTTTGTATACCTTTAAAAGGGTATGATTTTAATTATGTGTTATTAATTCGTTTTCGTTAATTTTTATTACTTTGATTTTAGTTTATTATTTAGTTTGTTTACTTGCAACATGTAAGTTTACATTATATTAGAGCATTTAGCAGCAATTTTAGTTAATTAACTGTTTGTGGTTAATTAAAAACAATTTTCCTTGATTGCGGAACACCCTGTATACATGTATAGTAGTGTGCTGTACAGTTTGTTCATCTTCATTGGAAAGGTCGAATTGTTCTAGAGTCTTTCATTTCAAGTGCAGATATTATAAATAGTAATAAAACAGGGGGTGAGGGTGGAGAAAGGCAGTGGTCTAACACCTGATCACAGCCGTACTCACCCAGCAGACATACTTGCATTGGATTGGGACTGAGGAAAGCATGCGGCCTTTGATGTGACCGTCACTTCCCCTTTGTCTGTCTCCATTCTCCCTGAGGCAAGGATGTCAGTGAGGGCTGCAGCACTTCAGGCAGAGGTGTGAAAACACAGAGCCAATGACCCCAAGACCAAGTGCTCTGAGTTGGGGTGGGTTTGTGTTCCACTTGTTGTGGAGACACATGGTAACGGGGGCAAAGGAGCTCACATCACATTCTCCTGCCTCACATCCTGCATCAAGTCTTGGCTGAAATATATGGCCGCAGGCTAAACTTCACCCTCGTCCGAGCCATTGCTATGGCCATTCTGGGTAGATGCTACCCACCAAGCACGATTTAGTATTTTAAGGTGGTGTGTATGTGTACTAACTAGTAATAATTTATTTATTAAAAGTTGTTATTAATAAATCTATACCACTCTTCAATACAGGTAAGTGAGATTAGCATTGAAAACCAATAATATAGCTTTATACACAGTACAATCTGGCCATCTTGCATGTAGTGCAAGCCTTTAACCTAATCGTGGATGGCAAATTACACGTGCTGACATTGCATATCTTGAAAGGCACTAATTCACAACTATGCATTCTTTCAATTCAAAATTTGAATCATTGTAATAGTAGTTTACTCTTATCAAACTGTTCCCACATTTGCACATCGTTCCGTAATCTGCATGCTGTGATTTAATTTTTGTAACTTAGACTTTACTGTGAATGTATGGGGGTGAAGCTCAACATACCTTTTCACGTTTGGCCACCATACCTGCTGTGAAGACTTATGTACTGGAGTCACAACCAGCACCAGTATACCAGTACAGTTATCAGTTTTATTGCATAATTATGTATGTAAATTTTATAATGCAAGTTAAAAATTCATAGCCGGTTTTATTGTTAATAGATGAATACGAACTGGCGATTCATATGCACTTATAAGCACACAAAATGTACATCAGCCCAGACCTGTTTGGCATGGGTACGAGGGTATATGCAGCAGTCTATACACGACGCATAGGTGAAGCTGTTATGGCACTGTTTCGCATGTCAATGACTTTTGCTCGCATGTCAAAGAATTTTGCTCGCATGTCAACGACTTTTGCTCGCATGTCAACGACTTTTGCTTTTCCTTTTCCGTGGCACGGACATCTTCAAAGATCCAGAAAATAAATCCCCCCAACGCTCCAACAGCCGCTCCTGGCGGTCCAGCGATGGATCCGACTAACAGAGCGCCTCGTGCAATATTGCCTGCCACATCAATAGCCTTTCCTGTCTTTTTAAACCCAGCAAACTCTAAGCCATACTGGGCTATGTCTGCCCCCAAGCTGACGGGGCCCGAAAATTTCATCAGTTTGCTGGCACTTCTCAACGAAACCCGGCTTAACACCGCCTTAGTCGCATACCTGTAGCCTATGCCGAAAAGACCAGCTTTTGCAGCTTGTTTCGCCAGTTCCCTTGCCAGCGGGTGGTTCTCAATAAGAATCAATATTATTTGCTCTTTAAACATTTCCAAAAGCAACATCCCTTCATCAAAGTTTCGTATTGCCACAATGATGATATCTTTGAAAGCGCGCAGTTGGTTCCACAAAATCTTTGCAATGGCTATTTGAGCTTTCTTGTAATTTTTCAATGGCGACCATTCCTCGTCCCATTGAAACGTTCTAAAGACAATCGCTTTACAGCTTTCGCCTGCGCATTGTACATTATAGTAATTATAAAGACGCTTTCAAGCACACAGATAAACAGTACACCGAACGCTTACGCCAGTTACGGTGTTGAGAGCACACAGATTCAACCTCCATCTCTCTGGTGTCACTGATCTGCATGTAGGAATATTGCGCCACTAAGCGGCGAGTGGGTTTATATATACTCAATTGTTTCTTGGGTGCAATAGACGTCATGCATGCAATTGCAGTCATACGCACGTCGGGTCACACGAGGTATTCAATGGGTATATATACTACAAATGTGCGGTAGAACTGCATGCATGATGATCACAGATAATTTTATGGCAGCATGTGTTTCAAAAAATGTCTGCAGAGTGATGCGTGTCAACAGTTGTTCACTTACTAGAATTTCATTAATGCTACATGTAATAGGTGAGGCAGTGAAAGAATTTCAGACCTTCTATAGCTTCCTAAAAACCATGATTACACGTGCAGCTGTGTACGTGTGTTTATATGTGTGTATGTGTGTGTGCATGTGTGGGGGTGTACCGGTGTGTATGTGTGTGTGTGTGCGTGCGTGTGTGTGTGTGTGCGTGTGTGTGTGCGTGTGTGTGCGTGTGTGTGTGTGTGCATGTGTGTGTGTGTGTGTGTGTGTGTGTGTGTGTGTGTGTGTGTGTGTGTGTGTGTGTGTGTGTGTGTGTGTGTGTGTGTGTGTGTGTGTGTGTGTGTGTGTGTGTGTGTGTTTGACTCAATCTGACATGTCAGTCATTGTATTTGCATTGCGGTCATGAGGTGATGGGTATGTGGGTGCATGTGGCTCATGCATGTACTTGCCACTAAACGACAGTATACATGTGTTGGCATGTAAAGTGATCAGCATTGATACATGTACATGACTTTATGTGGCAGGATCAATGTCAGAGTGTGTACTCACAGTTTCATTGAGTTATGCAATAATGTGTCAGGAAGATTTGGATGCGTGACGGTCATGAAAAAATTCGAGCGTGTAGATATATTTACTGAACCTGGATGGATAGAGCCAGCGAACATCTATACAAATTTAATTGGTTAGACTGCCATTGCTTATAGAAAGCTCTTGCAGACCATGGCCAGATAATGCACACTCCTTCCCAAACTCGAGGTTCTCTTGATGGCTGTAGCATTACATCTTTCTCGTGATTTATTTAAGTAGTGGTTATGCAAGGGCACTGCTGCATTTCCGATGTCTCGTTATATGGCTTTCTGAACGAGTTACGTAATACGCACAATTGGAGCATGTGCAGAGGTGACGCGCTCATGACCGGAAAACATACAAAGCGCGGTAAACAATTAAGGACACCTCGCACCGATCATTGAACCTTTATACAAAGGGTGGCATGAAACCATATACCGAAGTTTTAATCTTTACGAAATGTAATCGGAATAGCCTATTACATCGCTGTAAACAACGCACCCTAGCCTCATTTCCACAGAACCTTTTAAAAATTTCACCCTCAAGCGTCCATTCGATATTTCATTGAAGTCTATTGTTAGCAGTTATACAATAGCACTAGACCGTAGAAGTTAGACACTGGAAATATACGATTCCTTTTGCGATCAGTGGCGACTGGCGAGGTGGCTGTCTGTCACTGGGGGGGGGGGGGGGGGGGGGGGGGGGGGGGGGGGGGGGGGGGGGGGGGGGGGGAGGGGGAGGGGGGGGGAGGGGGGGGGGGGGGAGGGGGGGGGAGGGGGGGGGGAGGGGGGGGGAGGGGGGGGGGAGGGGGGGGGGAGGGGGGGGGAGGGGGGGGGAGGGGGGGGGAGGGGGGGGGAGGGGGGGGGGAGGGGGGGGGGAGGGGGGGGGAGGGGGGGGGAGGGGGGGGGCAAAATTCGGCAAATACACAGACTGCCGCCTCCCCCCTCCCGCCTCCCCCACGCACATACACACAAACACACATGCCACCTTTCTGTCAGAATTTCTTATCTCGTTATACAGGGACGGATGCAGGATTTCGGCGAGGAGGGGGTGGGTTCCACATGAATAATTGACGAAAGGGAGGGGCGCGCGCGAAGCGCGTGCAAATTTTTGTGGTGCGCGTTCTAATTTTCTCCACAGGTTGTATTGGAAACTAAGGCAATCAACACCAATAAATAGTGCCCTCTGTTCGAGTTGCAACAAAAACTGGTAGCAATTAACACGTAGCCGATTCTAGATCTCATGACATCAGTCAAGCCGAAATTTTGACCGGAACTATTTACAACTATAGAGCAATGTACTTGGATTGTTTACCTACGTAACCGTACTATTACGTAACAAATGCTATAAATATATATCACGTGGGGTGAAATCCCGCCTTCTTTCCTCCGATCGCTATTTGATGAACTCGTCCCCAGCATTATGACTCTATACTACATAAATAATCATCGTAATTTTAAAAACACATTTCGTGTAATTTGCTTGGCGGCTGGTGCGCCCCTATCGTCATTTTGGCGCCCTCTTTTTAAGGCCCGCTTGGGGGGGGCAATTGCCCCCCGGCCACCTCGCCACTGTTTGCGATAGAACACGTGTGCCAATGTCCATAGCTTCGAGTGAATCGAGCAGCCTCAACACACTTGCGCGCACAGCGGCTCACACAGATTAGGCTAGAAGATAATACAACCTTGGGTCATCTTCGAAGTAGGATTTGTGGGCGCCGTAAAAAGAAAGGATTACCGAAATCATGCATGCCATATGCATTATGAATTTATGGATTATCATGAATACGATTATCAAATCAGCCGATTCTATCCACTAGAGTGAAGACGTTGGTATCCATATTTACAACACGACACTGATGTACGTAGTTGTGCTGGTTTAAAAATAACTATTAAGAAATAGCGTACGTAAAATATTGGGGATTGAGCTTCCAGGGTGGGAATAGCGTAAAAACTATAGTATGGTTCTGTCCTGGCCTGGTTTTGTCGAACAAATCCCATGTTGAGACAATGAAAATGGTTTTTACGCTATTCCCATCCTGGACGCTCAATCCCCAGGATAGGATGGGTTTTATTTTTTAATATCCAGGCTGGAACTTTATAACTTTTTCCTGGATTATGGGCGCATCTCTATTGATTCAGCTTACCTAGGAGCTATATATTGGTCAGGCTGAAATTGAATTATAGGTGGTCACAAACTTACATCTAAAAACAAACTAAACACAGAAAGATGTTGTTTGGACCTTCAGCTGAACGCCTCTAGACTGCAGGTTAGTTCGAAGGTGCACTGGCACACAAACTAAATTGCTATGCGCTAATTAGTCAGCCTCTGAAGATTGACGTCAAATTCCCACCTATTGAATTGAAAGCACAAAATTGCTGACCAGGATGAATAGTATCCGTGGCTGCAACAGTAAAATAATGATCAGTTACCTAAACTGTTCCATGGATTGTGGAACATTCAGGAAGCATAGTATCAACAAGTCCATTTGGGATTTTTGTTGCGCACCTGCATGAGAAGGTTATGAGAAGTGACGTGATGGAGCTAGTGGTCTGCCGAACAGATGATACCTTGAATTGGTCGTTGGATACACAAAGAATGAGCATTACATGCAGGACTGCAGGCCTGAAGCTTAAAGCAGTACTTAGTACTTACTCGGTTGAAAGCGACTGATGTAACATTAAACAATTAAGGACAAGTGTTATTTAGTAAAGAAAGCTTAAAATTCATCGGTCATGTCATTGGCAAAGAAAGAATATGCCAAGACAAGACAGCTACAGCAGCCATTCCAGGATAGGCATGCAATGGTATACATGTGGGAAAGCTCACATCAAACCTTGCAGAGGTTAAGCCGGTCAGCCACTTAGCAGCAAGATATACATGTATATGGCCAGATCAAGCTAAAGTTTTCTCGCTCATTGAGCGACCAGCCTAGCTCTACTGCACAGCAGATCCTCTACATGTGCATGTTTAGGTGTAGTATTAACACAATGACAGTTGAACAAGGGTGTGTGACAGCTTGTAGCATTCGCATCCAAGGTTAATGTCTGAGAAAGAACATTGATACAGTAATTTCTCCAGTGGAAACTTCTGCACCCTTTAAAAAGTCAGAAAACATATAGGAGCATGCTAACAACAGTTGGACTGAATGACAAGTGCCTGGCACTTCCACAATTATCATAGTGTGAATAATTTACTGCACATTAGGAATGTGTTCTATACGTTTGTACTATACATGTATGTCTTGTACATGCCTTGCTACGACCCAAAAAACAGACACATTGAGGATGGAGACACATGCAGTTTCCAGTCCATGTATACGTCCTTGGTTACACGTACATGGTTTTGAAGTTGATGCAAAGTAATCAGCATCCTCAACTCTATCTCTTTGCTGATCTACATGGCATTTCCATTGTAGTGCGTCACTTATATGTTAGGGGGGCGTATCAGGAACCCATGCACTTGTTACCCTCTCTGTAGTTTTGAGTCCAAACTAGATCTGCTTCCTTGAATTCGTTGGAACATGACGCAGCATGCAGCCCTTTGTTGGCATTGTACGCCCCATTTCTGACCTTTGGTCTCATTATGTACGCAGTGTCCTTAAGTAATTCACAAGGAGTTACCCCAGTTGTGGGGTGGGTTGAAATTCTGTACGAAAGTATAAAATTTTGTAGCCTTCTCTTCGAATCATCCCCCCCCCCCCCCCCCCCCCCCCCCCCCCACCCCCCTCACCTTTTATGGATTTTGCTCATTGCCTGCTTAAATGCCTGAACGAATCTCTCTGCCTTTCCATTTGTTGGATGATACAGTGCTAAGAGTATGTACATGTCTTCTCCTCATAAAATTGTTTAATTCAGTTGCTGTAAACTGTGATCCAGGCCATTGTCAATGACAATTTTGCTCTGGCAATTAAGCCATGAGTGCAGAATATTTCCATTGTGAAGTACTGAGATGGTCCACTTTTCTGAGGTAGTTAGTGAATCAGTTGTATTAGTATTTAGTATCACCTCTGGCCATTCTGAATGTCTATCATCTGCTATTAACCACATCCCCCCCCCCCCCCCCCCCCCCCCCCCCCCCCCCCCAGAAATAGACCTGCAAAATTATTGTATAGCCTTTGACGGGAAAGTCTAAGCCACGTAAAGGTACCCTTCCAGAGGTTTTTATATACTTTCACAAGCTGTGGATTTTCCAGCTTTTCATCTATTCCAGGCCTCCAACTATGTGCTTGTGCTACAGTGCTTTTATTCTGACCACGCCAGAGCGTGCTGAGTGGGGTTATTGCAGTACCCGGTTTCTAAGTTTCGTGTAGTGTCCAGCTACAGCAAGTGCAACGCTGCAATTGGCTAGCTGCATGCCGTAACTGGAATGCCCCGTTCTGATCGAAAAAGAGCCAGTAGAGGTTCGTGATTGGAGACCAATTGCAACCAAATACTGCTTAAGCGTTTTAAATCCACAAATGATGCTCAGCGATTCTCTTTCTATTTAATTGCGTGTGGTTTCGTTCTGCATCATTCGGCTAAGGTCTTTGATGCAAATGCGATTGGACATTCGGTTGCATCTTTGAATCAGTGAAACATGACTGCTCCTATCCTAACTGAACTATACCATCACAAGCCATACCAAATGAACGCTCACGATTAATGAACCAGAAAATCCATGGAGACCAAAGCTTATATCATTTTCTTGAACCGTTCCCTTTGTCCCGATTCCAAGATACATTATTTCTCAATAGTATATTCAATGGTGCAGGCAAGTGCTACGAACTTCCAAAAATATGTCACTCCACTCAGAAATGGCCTCAGTGGGATAGGATTTTGGAGCTTTGAGGATCGCTTCTGCATGCCTTTCTAGGAGATGGACGAACTCCTAACTGGTCCCATGCAGGTACTCTAGGAGAAATGAGCACTTTTCCTTTCAAATACGAAACCCATATTCAATTATACGCTTTAGGACAGTTTCTAGTTTTTTTAAAGGTGTTCTTCCTTGTGTGACCCGTGATTAACAATTCATCCATATAGAAGGCTGTGCCTAGCAGTCCTTGAGTTACTTGATCTATGACCTGCTGAAATATTGCAGGTGCCCATTTCAAGTAGTCCCTTGTATGTATTTATCACCATGCAGACATTTCTTATCCACATACCTTCATGAAATTCGATCTACAAGCAAGTAGAGTCCTCTAGTTTTAAATTGTTAACCACCATTTAAAGATGCAAACAGTTCTGGTAGTGGGTATTGGTCAAACTTGAGTTATGGGTTGACATTGACTTTGAAGTCTCCACAAACGCAAACAGTTCCAGAAGGTTTCATAACAAGAACTACTGGTGCTGCCCAATCCATATCTTTTCCTGAACCCCCAGGGTTTTCAGATGTCCCATGCAGGTCCTTACTGACGTCAAGCTTCTGTGGTAATTCAATTGAAATGGAATTGGTCTTGGTTTGAAAAAATTTAGGTTCAGCATTTGATAAAGTAGTACGTGGGCATTAATATATTGGCAGTGGACAAATTCTTCCTTGAACACCAGTTCATACTTCTGAAGCAAAAAGTTTTATGTATTTTCCTAAGTTGTCTGCAAGCTATTTTTTCTTCCCCGTTTACTTTAATACTTGCAGCCATGCAGTCCCATCTCAGTCTCAGTAGGTTATTGTGACTTGTCTCTGCCATATATAGTTGTTGTGAATACTTTGGTTTTTTGATTGACAGTGACCTTTGATTGTTGCTATTATCCTTTTTTTTTTTTCTCATTTAGGATAGTGACAGCAGAGTCAGTGTCCAGTTCGGTACCTATGGTCCTTCCATTGATCTGTACTTTAATAAAGACTGGCTTCACTATAGCTAGCTGGCTTGAGATTTACAGTTAGTAATTATACCAAATTATCTGATTCACTAGTTGCAATATTGTGTCTGTCTGCTGCTCATTTCTTCTGTTTTCTTGTGGTTTGACTCTGAAAACCATTTTACTCCTACATGTAGCTGCATGCATATGAAACTGACATTCTGCTTCTTGTACTTGCCATTAATCTGACCTCCTTGGGTTAAACATATACACATTTGGGCCATAAATTTCTACCAAAACCGAAGTGTCCAAAGGACAGCTACTTAGACTTCGGTGTTAGTAGAAATTTACAATCCAACGACAGGTACTTGGACTTAGGTGTTAGTAGAAATTAATGATCTAATCCACTGCCTGTTGGAGCGTAAGATCCACCTCCGCTAGGAAGCGTTTCTGTTTTAATCCCAATTCGTAAATTGGATCATTCGCTTTTGCTAGTGAAGCTGCATGTTTTTATCCAAACACCTTCATGTAAGCAAAAAGGAAGAGCTAGTAAACGACTAGCGGAAGACCTATAAAAGCGAGATCTACAGTGGATAACGTGATATAATAAATGTCCATCAGTTTTATGTTTGTTTGAATGTATTTTAAAATGAAAATCTCACTGCACAGATATGTTTTCCAACTTTTCCTCAGTAACATGTACTTTAATAGCAAAGATACATATATATTTGAGTGCCCCACTCCATAAAAATGTTTTCAAAGATTTTTTTCCATCGATTGAAACGAAATTCGTTGCATAACTAGGGCTCGATAGTTAAATTTGTTTGACCTAGTCGGTTTTTAAACCCGGGAAAATGTTCAGGCGTTCCATTTTTTATTGCACCGTTAATACGGTACAGGAGTTCGTAAAAACATAATTGGAATATGCAGGGGCGGATTGCTGATGCCCTCCGCAGGCTCCGCTTCCCACCCCCCCCCCCCCCCCCCCCCCCCCCCCCCCATTTTCCGGACGACTCATTAAATATTCATGTGTGTATTTTGCGTACCGCGTGCGGTTATAACCGCATGCACGAAACAGTGCCGCCGTTAGTTATGCGCGGATACATACATGTACATGCGCAAGGGAAGGGCCAATTATAAAATATTATTATGATTATATTTGCAAACAACGTGCGTATTGAAATGAAGCGGAGGTCAGTATACTATAAATACATTTGGAAAAGATTGGCGCATCGAACATGTAAAAGCGGTATTTTTTAGCCCACAAATTTTAATAGTTACACTTTAAAGTGAAAACGCGTACTTTGGCAGTTGCTACAGCTAACATGTATGTCTTGTGAAAGAATACATGCATTGCACACGTATAAACAATATAGCTACTATTTAAAAGGCCTGCTCAGTTTTTTGCGTAGTTTTCGGAGCTTTTTCAAATCAAAACGCCTTGGCTTCTGGGGCTCCGCCTAAGGCCCCGATGGGGGAGCTTACAGCGCTCCCCCATACCCCCTAGCTGGGCGGGAGGGGTGCTCCCCTCCAGCAACCTCCTCGGGTCGGCGCCTCTAGCTGTGTTCCGGATCCGCCCCTGAATATGATTGTTCCACCGTAAAAATGCTCACCTAGGGCGTTATCACTCACTTTGCTGTACAAAAAATGTTCTCGAGTGTGATAGAGCAAAACACATAGCAATGAATACATTTAAATCGTGATGCAATGACTTTATTCATTCGGTGTTTTAATGGAAAAATTGCTGCGCCCTCGAGAAAATTAACGGTTCTTCTCGAGGGTGCAGCAAGTTTTTCAATTAAGGTCCATTGGCAATAAAGAACAACTCGTACTTCAATCTTACTATAGCCTATAAAATTAAAAGAATCTTAACCAACAATGCTCTCCTCGATTAAAACACCGATGTCATTGCATGCGTCATGATTTTCCCAGGCTTAAAATCCGACTCGACCAAACAATTTTAACTATCGAATTACCCTATAGTTATGCAGCGAATTTCGTTTGAATCCATCTACTAGGCACGGAGAAATCGTTCATAACATGTTTTTGGAGTGGTGCCACTGACTGAATATTAATGTATCTTAACGATTAATGTCTATTGTCCTGAATGTCCACCCGGGGGTACAAATGGACATACACCCAGGTGGGCAGCAAAAAAAGGTTTTGCCGTTCGGTCACGGAAGGGACCTGGCTGCATTTAGCGGTACTGGCTTACAGAACAAGTCTTTTCAGGATCGGGCCGAGATAAGTAAGGCTTAAATCCTTTCGGTACTCCTAAAACGACCACCTATCCATTACGCTCCGACCGATCCGCACGGTAAACCATGGCGCATATTAACTAAACGATTCTAGCTTATTCATGCTAGTCTGGGGACCAGGCCATATATGGGAATAATATTGTATATATTCTCATAACTATATATGGTCTCGTCCCCAGACTACGCTCATGCTGCATGTGCTGTGTTTAGCCGGGCCGTTTTCGACAAAAGTGGACCCTTACTTTCTTGAATCAGTTTCACATCTTTTTCTCTTAGCTAGTGTTTCTATTCCTGCTGTTTGTATCGTTGTATGGCGCTCATTTAATTACCGGTTTCCTGTTCCTATACGTGACTCGGAATGTTTATATTATTTATTTTTAAAAAAAAGAAGTATTGTGTCTGTATTTTTATAAGTTTATCAATGGGGTTCTATATGAAAAATGCATGCAGAGCTGCAACGGGCGTCTAGTTGTACAAAATTGCGCTGATCAAAGTTGGCTATTATTTGTAACAGTGAGAAAAACCGTAACTATGAATACCCGAGGGTATTTAACCACATCGCGCACAATCTACGTGTAAATTGGAAGACCAATGTTGCAAGCATTTCAAAGATAACAAGCAAGCAAAGTTCAAAAAAGCCTATCCATGCATCTACCATTGCATGCACATGCATGCATGGAAGGGACTTTGCAAGCCTTCTATATTGACACGGGGCAGGACTGCGCTCTGAGATCCACCCCCGCATGAATGCAGTTAGGAAGAAGCTAGTTTGAAATGGTAGTGGTGCGTGCATGTGCCGAAACGTGCATGGGTATACGCCTATAGCTTAATTGGGCTGGATTGTCCCTATTTACGCATGGCAACTAACCTTCAGTATTTTTTTAATTGTTGCAATAGCGCTAGGAAGGATGTGGAGTTGAGTATAACTGATCAGTATTCGTCCACAATACAGCTAAAGCGCAGTTACGCCTTATACATGCTGATATGCACCGGCAGTACGTGGTCTTGTCGCTAAATATCGGTGAATGTCCACAGCGGGCGTCCTATCATATCAAGTCAGAATGCCCCGATCTAACCACAGCACGCCCATCCAAAAATGTCAAACCCCCTATATTAATCCTGCCATCCGTATTGGTGGCGTTGTTAAGTGCATGCATGCATAATTATACATTTGTGTATGCATGAGCAGTGCAGTGATGAGCGTCAGAAATCTCTGCATAGATTCATTGTGAATTGGAGTAAACATTTTTACTTACCAAACAAGCAAACATTCACCACAATTAGTCCCATCATGGGTACGCTGATGTAGCACCAAGCCGATGCGAAAATAAATGGTTCGCCGGCGTGGTAGGTCATGATCGCACCGATTACAGCCAAAGAAGCGGAAACCAGATTAGTTTTGTAATGGGACGACGTGAAGCCCGGTATGAACCACAGCATCAAGTACGTTAGATAGCTCGGCGTGAAATCGCCGAGGTTGTAGGACGTCCATTCCCAGTACAAGTGCGACTGCATCTTCCTCGTGCAAACACGATTGCCGGCAAACACACTGTGCGTTTCTGTCTGTGGATTGTAAGTAGGGTTGTATAGCATCCGCGACAGCAGATTCACAACCATCCAGCAGGCGCTCATCGCTATGGCGGTGATGAAAATGGATTTTTCCCTTCCGACGCTGCGTTGGCAAAAGTACACGTTCCACATGAGCGGTTGTACAATGACGAACAGGTAAGCAACCTCCGTTAGGTAGTAGTTAACGAGTCGGTCGCACTCATTTACGCTCCAGTATTGGACGGTTTGCAGGAGTTCCATCAGAGTATAGAACAGCACCACCCAGTGGACGTTGGTGATGCGCAGACTGGGAACCGCCGTGTAAATGTAGCCGAAAAGAACAATGCCAATCGCAAAGAAAGTAAAGGAGATTTCGGAGCTATAGCACATCTTATCAATATAACTCAGCGCTCTATAGTTAGGGCAGTCCGTGTGGCCACATCAATTTAATATTCGTGCGGATTAGCCTATAGGGAGCATGCGCAATAGGGCACAGCAGACAATGCATATGGGCGTGGCCACAGTGTTTATACTGGCGATCCGGCCAAAAAAAGGGGGGGGGGGGAGGGGCCGGGGGTACATGTATATGTAACGTGATTGTCAATTAAATACTTGTGGCTAACACAGGATTTATCGCACTATTGCCATGCCAATCAATTCATTAATTTGTAACACCTGTAGAGCTGGGCACAATCAGCACCTTCTGTGCTAATCAGTTAGGCCATTTATATACAGTGTAATCTTATTTTGAGGTTGCGTATTGATATGAACTATATATACCCAAGGACAATGCCTACTTTAGTATTGGTCACGTGACACATCTTAGGTCACTAATGTAATAGAATGAGCACATGCAGACACACGTATTACAAAGTTCCTAGGACTGACTGAGTAAACTCAAAAGATGATCTCATAGGGTCACTCACCCAGGGGTCTGGCCTGAGGCCGGCCGGCCGGCCTGACTGCCCGGCCTGATAGGCCGACCTGTCAGGCCAATTAATTATAAATTATTCGGTGTTTAATTAATTGATACGCATGCAATGCGCAACTTGATTCTGCCTCCGCGCCGCTATGTCGTTCGGCAATTCCCTACTATTGCAATACTTGCACGGAAGTACCTCGCTATTCCATGGAGCTTCATCTGCCCCTTCAAAACGTGTAATTTAAAGAGCCAAGTTGATCCAGGAGCGTCAACGATGGAATATATACTTCCCCAACGGCTGGAAGCATCAAATTATGCTTAAGCATAATGCATGGCTGCTTCGAATGCAATAAGCCAATATTATGTACGCTCCTGTTCAGTCGCTACACATGCATGTATACAATGTATTTGAAATTCTGCTGAATGATTTACAATCGTGCATTTAGTGAACGCGTAAAGTCATTTCAGTACTTCGTATTTATTGATTGCACCAGATCCTCAGTAATAAGAAATTATAATACTATTGCAAAATATAAAAATTTAATTTGGAATGTAGGGTTTGTATACACTATTTGCTGTCAATAAAAATAGTTGACAGAGTTTTGAATAAGAAGCCCGCCTAAAATGCTGCATGATACTTAGGGTGGGCGTGGTCCGGCCTGATAGGCTATACCCCTGGCCTAGCGCCTGTCAGGCCGGCTGGCCTTCGGCAACCCTGCTCACACCCCAGAGGTTTTAAGCTCTATGGCCTCTGCATGTGTCTGATTGTCTGATATCCTTGTAGGGGGGTATGGAGCTGCAAAGCCTTCACCGGGTATATCTTGGTAGATCATGCATGCAGGTTCTGCAAGGAGTCCAGACATGGGGTTAGGGACTTCTGGCATGTCAACCCCAGGGTCTTCTGGTGGTGTGTGCTCAACAACAACAGGGGGTGTTATACCTCCACCAGGAGATGATCTGTTATGGCTGCTTGCCAGTACATGTATTATTTACGACTGGTATACATCAAGGCACTTAGCTTGCTTCTGGCTGAACACAGTGTCTCAACCTGTTCACATTCAGGAACTACCGTTCTTCTTATACCATCTGTTATCTCAATTGCATAACTGGTGATTTGTAACTGTCCAGAATACACGGCTGTTTATTTACAGGAAATATCGCAAATACGATTTCAAAGTAAGGTATTTACTAATGGTTTACGTAACGTATTCATTGCTCTTTTTTGTGAACATGCATTAATTCAATCACGCGCCAACCCAAGATTCGTGTCAATAGGTGTTTATAGTAATTAAACTATTTAGGAATAGGAATTATAGTCTATAGCTATAGCCTTAACCGTTCGGAAGTTATAATGATTCAAACGCAAGGCAATTTTATAACATTCTAAATATATAAAAGATACGACATTTTCTCGGAAACTGTCCCATATGCATGGTGTTTTCACACCCATTTATTATCAACGTCTGGAGGGCATGGTATTAAAGGGAAGCGACTAGCTGATTTGCCTTCCCGCACGGGTAAACTTCCTTACAACACACTCTTGTAAATTTTCTTTGCCCTTACGCTGTGATGTGCATTACAGGAAGCAGATCATCATTCCATATACATATAGCCCTTGCAACTTCAGAGGGCTATCTAGGCTTAGGCACTATCGGATGCCGCGGCACGGCAGCCTAATGGAGGGTCCATATCCGAATGATCCGAATAGGATATTCATTGCAGGCAATTATGGTTTCACGTGGTAGATCTATAGAAGCATGTGGTATACATGTAGCCCAAAGGTGGTTTAGACTGATTATTACGGATAAGCAACAATAACAGTTGAATAAGCAGCTGATACTGTTAACCCTCAAAAGTGAACAAAAATCATACCAGCTAAACCTACATTAATCCCTCAATTCCCCAATGAGCACTTTCAGGGCTACAAGCTCTGTGTAGATGTGTTCTATATGTGTTGTCCTAGCAAGTTGTCCTAGCAAGTTAATTAACCACAAAAAGGACCAGGTTACAGCCTACAAAACATCACAAAATGATTTGTGACGTGATTGTGATTGAATAAAATTGTTTAAAAAAACTGTATTAAGTATCCGAATTTTGATCCGAATAGCTATCAAAAATTATCCTCCGCGGATATCCGAATGGTGGGGCAAAAATAGCCTTTAGCGCTCAACCCTAGGGCTATCCCCCCCCTTCCCCCCCCCCCCCCCCCCCCCCCCCGCATCCCGCATTAAACTTAATAATGGGGTCCTTTTTATGTATTGTATATGCTTCTCAGAGTATTAGATTGACACGACAGTGTATGTTTACAATGTTCAAGCAGCTGCAGTGAATTGTAATTAAACAATTATGACGTAATATGCACCTAATATGCTTACAAGATATAAAAACATTCTCTCTGAGAAAGTTAGTGGTATATAGGATTTGAAGGCAATGGTGGTGTAAAAAGGAAGGGAACAAGGGATCAACGATGGTACAATTTTTTTGAAAAGTCCTATATATTTAGCACTTTCGTAGTATGTATACATTTTACATTGCTAAATATAGGACTATTCAAAAAATTTGTACCATCGTTGATCTCTTGTTCCCTTCCTTTTTACACCACCATTGCCTTCAAATCCTATATACCACTAACTTTCTCAGAGAGAATGTTTTTATATCTTGTTTCATTCACTTTTTTTGTGACTACTAGTATACAGGTGTACATGTACTTTGCAACCCGTACATACTATAAGTACAATGTACAAGTAAATACAATTGTGTGACAAAATTCAGCCGTTGTAATTCCCATGTTTATTGCCTAGCAACACAATGTTTACAGTTATGTTACATTTGCAGCTGTTCAACATGTAATAGATCGAAACTCGCGCGCCAAGCTTTGCCTCTTAGAAGCTCGTATCTCGTCTGAGTTCAGTTCATAACGCCGCCTCTTAGAAGTTCGCACCGCAACAGAATTCTTTTCCTGTCGCCACCTCTTAGAAGCTCGGTTAGACGCCAGATTTGCTATGTACATGTCACGAGCAGACGCCCGCCTTTGTTCAGCATCAGCATCGTACCCAACTTGGGAGGACTCTAACTCATAGTCTCGATTTATAGGACGTATTCCTCGTGTCGCTTTTAAATTTTTCTCCTCTCAACTTTCGTTCCCGTGAAGGCATTTTGACAACGCCAATAATGGTACCATAAATGTCTAATTATACGTATGGGTATTGTCATGGGATCCCGGGAACGCTTGTGTCCTCGGACGTAATTATTGCTTCATACCAAACATGTATATCTGACATCAAGGGGCAGTCGGTAGGATTTTTCTGGATTTTTTGGTGTAACTGGCACTCTTTAAAACCTCTCCTATCTCGAGTTATACTCACCCATAAAGACGACTATGGACAAATCAAGGTCTGGGAACGAGAACTACGACCTTTTTTGTTCTCTTAAAGTAAACGGTTTGGCGTCTTGAACAAAGTATGAAAATGATCGTCTTTCCATTGTGGCTCGATAGAAATAAAGAGCTACACTATCCGTTTCTCGGTTCGTGAGTTATACGCGGATCGCGTTTTTATAATGATTTCATGATACGGCACAAATCCTATATGAGAGTTACTGCCGTAACTCTCGATAACGAGTCTTTACTAACTGCGTAGCAATAGCGGGCATAGTTGTGTAGAAGTAATATTTAATCTAATCAAAATTCGTTATCTAAAATAACATGTCACGTTGACGTTGCTCATTTGTATTTTCATTGCTACAGGCGCGGCCTGAGGATTGATATCGACGATTCGTAGCAGTGTCTCACAGGCAAAGATTACATTACTATTTGCAGTGAATTATTTTAATCGTTTGATGACCGACGTTATAGTAGGTACTTCAAACCCCCCGTAAAATGCACCCAAAAATTGAAGACCACGTAACGGTGCAATTTTTGGCACGGGTTTTTCATTTTGAGAGGAGATTGTTGCCAAAAGAACCTACTGGTACGCTAAACATGCTTTAGCAGGCTCGTGTATGTGGATTATGTCAAAGCTAATACCTTTGGGTACATTTTGATACAGTATAAAAGTGGGGAAAACGTGTACCGGGCAATGTACGTACCGCTCAAAAAATCGACCAATTCCATCGAGTGAATACGCACCTTATTTGACACATGACATGTTTGGTATCAACTTTGACTCATTCTTTAAACACTGTACCGTTTATTACGAGAGTTTCACGTGTTTTGGTGTTGGCGCAAGGTGTTTCCCAGATGGCGCCAAATTGCCTATTTAATAGTCGCCATTTTTGCACATAGATTGATACTGCGTACATGTATTGCTGGAGCATTGTTTAGAACTAAGATACACAAAGTACCGAACGATCATTTACCATACCAGAGAAAGATTTTGACTTAAATATACCTACCATTCCTTGAAGGCATTCAAGGACTTCGTTCAGTGGTTATTTATGGAGCGTTATAAATAAGACAGACATGAATGATGGTACCATTCTTTAATTACCATTTATAAGAAAATAACCTATGTACTTTCCAGGGCACCACTAGATCAAAACCAAGTCAAATATGTTGACAGTTGGGAATTGGGAAAAACTAGTAGGATCTTTGCCATATCATAAATCTGATGTTCTGTACCAATACGTGTAATATCTTAACTCTAGCCGGCACGCGTACACGTGTCGCGGCAGGGCCGCGACAGCCCACACGGAAGGTCAGCCACCGAGGTACAAAATGTCTCCCTCAACACATGCACAACATACAATATAAAGACCGCACATGACGTCACGACACACCAACATAAAACATCCAATGGGAATAGGCCACGTGTGACCCTTGTGGTTGACCTCTTCTAGAAGTATCCGTCACGGGCGTGGTCAGGATACACCACATTCCTCCCCACTTAATTTTCGATCCTCTCTCTCCTCATGGCTGCAGGACGTTCTCCTCTCCCCGGTGGCAGCAGGACTTTCTCCTCTCCCCGGTGGCAGCCCGACGTTCTCCTCTCCCTGGTGGCAACAGGACTTTCTCCTCTCCCTGGTGGCAGCAGGACGTTCTCCTCTCCCCGGTGGCAGCAGGACTTTCTCCTCTCCCCGGTGGCAGCAGGACGTTCTCCTCTCCCCGGTGGCAGCAGGACTTTCTCCTCTCCCCGGTGGCAGCAGGACTTTCTCCTCTCCCCGGTAGCAGCAGGACGTTCTCCTCTCCCCGGTGGCAGCAGGACTTTCTCCTCTCCCCGGTAGCAGCAGGACGTTCTCCTCTCCCCGGTGGCAGCAGGACTTTCTCCTCTCCCCGGTGGCAGCAGGACGTTCTCCTCTCCCCGGTGGCAGCAGGACTTTCTCCTCTCCCCGGTGGCAGCAGGACTTTCTCCTCTCCTTGTGGCTATGACTCACCCCGGTGGTAGAGACTCTTTCCAGGAACTTCAACTCCTCCCCTTGCAGTAGAACTCTCTCCTCCCCGGTAGCAGAGACCCTTTCTCTCTTCCGGGCGGTAGAGATTACAGACTGGGGCCATCCCGTGGCTAACAGTGGCCTCCACTCCCTCAGTCGCGACGAGCATAATCTGGGGCCTTCACCGTGGCTTTCACGCCTCCACTCCCTCAGACCCGTTCATCCCCGGCGGTAGGAGTCCTTCTCCCTTGCTGCGCAGCAGTCTCCTCTCTCCCCCAGGCGCGGTAGAGTCTCCTCTCTCCCCCAGGCGCGGTAGAGTCTCCTCTCTCTCCCAGGCGCGGTAGAGTCTCTTCTCTTTCCCCCCGTGCACGTGGCAGCCGGACCCTCCTCGTTTCTCCACAACGGTGGTGCCTGGTGAGACACTTGTCCTCCCCGGCGGCAGGCGTTCTGTCCTCCCCGGCGGCAGGTACTCTTTCTATCTCTCGGTGGTAGACTAACCTTTCTCCCGCAGCACCAGTAGCCCTCTCTGTTGGGCAGCGCCTGGTGAGACACTTGTCCTCCCCTCGAAGAGCTGGGGTCCTACCCTCCTCTCTCCAAAGGGCTTCCTCCTGTGGTGGACGTGGGGCTGCGACCTCTACTGCTTTTACCCTCGTCGCCCATGTGATATCTTAACTCTAGCCGGCACGCGTACACTTGCCTTAGCCAGAATCTCATCAATCCAGTACCATCATCTTTGATTCATCCAGGGTGTCCATTGTGGCAAATAGTAGTGTGCAAACCAATTCAAGAATACCTTATATTAAAAAAACACTGCATTCCGAGTGTAGCAAGTGTGCAAACAGAAGAACAAGTTTTGACAAAACTCATCACGACCTCAGAAAGAATAAATTCAACCCCAGATGGGATGAGAGCTTCCTCACAGTTTCAATAGAAAATATGTCACCTCAATAAAATATCAAGTATATCAGTTGAACAGAAAATGAACCATCACAAAGCCAGTGCTACATGTACATTGAAAAAATATCAGCTGTTTAGAAGAGGATGATGTTGCTGCCAATGAAATGCCGAAGAAATATCATGCAGTCAAGTCTGAAGTAAATTTACCAAGTTGAAGCTGCTCTGGAAGCCACCAGTGATGTATATGTATAAGCCAGAGTTCAAAAGTGACTGTTACTTATACATGTACTGGGTTCCAAATGAGACCGGCTGAAGATGATGAAGAAAATGTCAACTACTAGTTGATTATATGTTAGGTGATCTTGAGCTTTGTGACCACTTTTGCCTTAGTGTGTTTGCTTTATTATGCGTATAGAAGTGCTCTCTACTCCTATTTTGTCATGCAAATAATTGTTGTAAACATTGTATAATAAGCAAAATTAGATACCAATAGCCTTTATAGGGTCACAAAGTTAAATTGGGAACTTTTAGTGATGATGTATATATACCTCACAGTACTACATCGTTTAAAACCATAACCGTGCCAATTTTTGTTTACCGCTCCTATTGACTACCGCGTCTCTTTTTTTTTGGTCAATTATTGTTCATAATATGAACGATTTCTACACATATGATGTACCATTATACTGCATTTCTCACGCTCTTTCCAGCTATACTATTTTTGTAACTTAAAAACCTATTTCAAAAATTCTTGTAAAGTACCTAGTTATAGTGTCTCCTTTCTCATTTGGTCCATTCCTATTATTAATAACACTCCTCCCTTAATTCGCAATAAATGAACAAAAGTGCTATATATGGTCACTTGGATTCGGCAATAACTCCCCATCGCTGTGCTTTCTGGCAGTGGTGGTTTCTACCCCACATTTACCTGTATAACACTAGTTGGACGTATTGCATTTATTTAGGTCAAGACTGAAGTTGCAAACCTACATCAATAACATATTCGTGCAAGACATCTGCATGGTTTCATGGGTAATGGGGGGAGGCAGGATGGAAAACTGTTCTTCCAGTGTGTTTTAAAGCCATAAGAGGTGCATTCTTATTGATGCACAATTCTCCTAGGGAAACTGCAGACTGGTGACCATGTGTCTCTATATTGGAGGGAATCGATGCGTTACTGAATTTAAGGTCAATGTGTCATGTGTTTTTGCACCGGCTTACCCTCAGATGATACATATGTATAGGGTGTAGATGCATACCTCTCCAAGGGTGATTGGAGATCATGTGTTCTCCTAGGTGGGATTTAAGGTCAGTGTGCTTGCACTTTCCCTCAGATGACGCATGTATGTACCTCTAAGATGAGGATTGGTGACCATGTGTTTCCACTGGAGCTAGGGAATCCATATGTTGCACCCCAATTGCCATTAAAACATCAGGAGTACTTTCCCTGATCTTTCTGAGAGAACTAGGTCACATGCAGGCTCTCAGCCACAATAAAAGCTACATGTAAGCCTTCGTGTCGACTTGTCCAAATGGGAGATATTCACCCACCACAAGCTTGATGTGTTCCTTTCTGGGATGAAAGCTTATGACAAGCCAAACATTGAAATACTTGGTGTGCCATTAGAGACCTAGATTTCTGCTCCTCATTCATCTATGCAAATGGATGGAGGCTAAAGCTCTTCTATCTCAGCTTGAGCGAGTTGGTATGATAGACCTCCAGGTTACCTTGGTCCTTCTTCGTCTATGTGGTGGGTTTTGTAAACTGGTGCACCTGGCCTGATCGACACCACCATCAGTCTATTTGATGATGACATCCGTAGGGCTTTCAGCCAGTGCATGCATGGGTATTGACACCTCCAACATCGCCTGGGATCAAGCCTAAGCAGAGGAGGCCTACAGTAGGACTCCCACCACTCACCTACAGCTTTCATCTCCTCCATTTGTTCATCTGGCTTTGGATCTCAATCAGTCCACCAGCTGTCTCAAGCTGTCTTCAACAACTTGGTTTCTCCAGGGGAAGCCATCACTGCTGAGACTGCTCTCCTTTCCCCTCCTACTCAAAAAGAGCTGTCTTCCAAGCTAGAATCTTGATGACTATCTGTTCAATGATTTGCTGAACCCAGTACCGTTAAATGCTGCCATGCAGATCCCTTCCGTGACCGAACGGTAAAAAACTTTTTTTGCTGTCCGCCCGGGTGTCCAATTGTACCCCCGGGTGGACATTCAGGACAATAGGCATTAACTCCTTTGCAACGTTGTGAAATCAGGAAGTAAGCTTTGGAGGTTGGTATAGCAGATGCTTGCAAGAACTGAGTTTAATTCATATACCACATGGCATTTGAAGAACACACACGAGAAAAGAATGCTTAAGGCTCGCCGCTTGTTAGCCTGAACAGACGCAAAGAGGCAGACGTACGGTTCTTGGTGCGTTCATAGACAATCTATATATATTACAAGTAAATCAAAAACTTCTCTATCGAGAAAGTGATTGGTGGTATGTAGGATTGGTGGTGCAAAAAGCAAGGAAACAAGGTATGCAGTATGTTAAAGTGAGGTTTGGTAGGATCCTACAACTCACAGTCCTGAATTTGCAAATGAAGAAGCCTATTTGCAAATGTAGGACTGTTATAGTTGTAGTATATACTACCAAACCTCACTTTACCATACTGCATACCTTGTTTCCTTGCTTTTTGCGCCACCAATCCTACATACCACCAATCACTTTCTCGACAGAGAAGTTTTTGATTTACTTGTTCCCCTAATTTTTTTTATCTCTACCAGGAGTGTTCAGTCAATATTATATATGGCTTAGTGTATTCGTTGCAATGCTTAGATTACTCTTATTAGTCTGAGTATATAGGCCTCTTTTCAATTTTATTGATAGGCCTACCTTTGTTCTTCGGATATCTTAAACTCAGTGTTTTCTTTGTTAGCGAGCCGTTTTCTTTGGCTTCGTCACCTTTGCTGAATTAGAACCGCCTGCTGTAAACGTGTTGCAGCTGCTTACAATTTTGCGTAGCCTGGCAACAGTAAATTAAGACGCGTGTGTGGTGTCGTCATATTGCATACTGCTAGGCAACCGAGAATTTTCATCAATAATGAATTGCACCTGCTGGGGTCATTTCACGGCATTTCATCACCAGCTAACAACTGTAGGTCTTATTTGTATGAAAGGGCACGTTTGGAAATAAAATGCTACTTTTTGAAGCTAATCTCGTCTTCTTACGACGTTCCTGTCGCGAGTTATACGTGATGAACGCAAGTCGTCGTCGTCGGAGAACAAAATTAAATGGCGGAATTTTGGTACCGACTTGTCACTCCCCGTAAACGGCACTGTTTAGCGAAGCTCACGTTATATATGCATATCTGTCATGTTTGTGATGGATTATATGCGAGCTGGCGAGTAAAGGCAACGCTTCGTTACCGTTTTAAAACGCTCGATCGAAAACCACGCCCACGAAGCCAATCCACTACCGTGGGTCCTGATATAAATGTTTATTATAATTAAGGCATTACTTTGCGCTGGTGGTGCATGTAGGCCTAGTTAGTGCTTTTATAACATGCAAGACGTGTTCGGATAGCACTAGTACTCAATTTTTACATTGAACGTTCTGTAGGAGTAATCAAATCGCTTCAAATTCGGTTTGTAGGTGGAGAGGTCCTTTACCTATTGTTCGTTAATTTTTATGTCATCCGTTACGGAGATAAAGTACGTGCACTTTTTCCGCATCAATTATGTATCACCGCCTCCCATACATTGAGCGGCCCAAATCATTGGCGCGAATCGAGCGGGAAAAAGTGCACGTAGTTTGTTCAACGGATGACATAACGATTAATGAACAGAACAATTCGATATAGGTATAGGACCTCTCTAAATTTGAAGCCATTTGATTACTCCTGCAGGAAGTATGTTGGGTTTGAACCTGGTGGGGCATCGAACGTTGCAATGCTGGCATGGAGCAAGTGCAAGGCACCAAAATGACAGGGCCGTAGATAACTTTTATAGTTTGGGGGGGCACAATACTTCTTTATGTCATTTTGGTTTAAATTCAGTTTAATTAATTTACCCTGTACGTATAAGCCTACATGTAGTCACAGTTCTTCTCAACTTGATTTGAACCATATTACGCATGCATGCGCGGGTTATCTATCATACACTCATTAAATTGCGGCTTGTAGGCTGGCTACATGTACTAGCACTTGAGTGACGTACACTGAGCTGTACATGTCGGATTTCCGGAGTCCTTCTTTGAAGATATTCTTCAATATTGACATTGCGATTGTCATGCACGTGATTGCACTTTTAATAATCAATATGTTACAGAAATTTTGGGGGGGTACGTGCCCCCCAAAGCTCCCCCTTATCAACGGCCTTGATTAATGTATTTTATCATAGAGTAATGGTGTGGTGCTGAAAACAGGAAGTCAGTAGCCTTTGCCTTTCCGAATATATAGCGATTCAAACGTTAGATTATTTTATAATGTTAGAAAACCTAGGACATTTTCGTCAAAACTGACCCCTTTCGTATGACGTCAAAAATCAATGAAATTCATTTGAGGTTAATTCAATTCATATTCGCCATCTTGGTGCTCAAGTTACTATAGAACGGTATGGGCAATTTACAGTTTTTTTTTTTATTTATGCCTGTTTTGGGTCCCGTAATACTTTTATACTTTTACCATGGAATGATGTAAGTGCCCACTGTAAAAAAATAAAACCAAATCCATAATCACTTACGCATACTGTGAACGTACAGTAATAACCAAAAGCTTCCATACCATCCTATAGTAACTTGAGCACCAAGATGGCGGACAACAAATAATTTTAATTTCAATGAATGTCATTGAAATTAAAATGAAAAGGGTCTATACAATCATCCAAAAGGATACCGTATTATTGTACGTTAAATTAATTAACCGCACATTGACCACGTGCGTAGTTTCCGTCACTATTACTATATTACTATTTTGGCCTAGCGCGAGATGGATCCAGTCTGGATGGATCGGGATATTAAGAAAACAGCGGCTGATGCTCTCCAAGATGGAGCAGGATTTGGACACTGAAGCGCGGCATCGGTATTTGCAATTTATCGTTTTGAATCTACAATATGAGTGCGTCTTAATCGTGCTCCAGGGAAAACTAGACGATGTAGCACCGCCAATGACGTTTGAAGGCCTTGAAAGGGATTTACAACGACGGAATGGCGAAGAAGCTAATTGCCGATGGAAAGAATTGAAGGCTAAAGTTCCGCTCAGCGAGGAATTTATAGACTTTGTAAACGCGTATACGCAACGTTCTACGTACGAAGATGGCGTTCCAATAGCAAAGGAGGATGGGAGAAGGATTTTTCGAGTCTACGAATCTTTGATTGAGTACATGGTGATGTCATAGATATTATTCCGTTTTATATCTATGGTGATGTGACCGTTTGAGTGTTGTGTACATAATTGTCATGGTTGTATGTGAATATAAGTATTGTCTCCTAACATGTTTGTTAAAAGGGGTGTGCGTGACGTGGGTGTGTGCATGTCGGGCATGGTGGGTGATGTGTGGGAGTAGTAGGTGTTGTATGGGATGTGTGTAAGGTGGTGCTGTGGGAATTTGTGAAAGTGGATATGCATAGGAAGTGTGTGTATGTGTTGTTGCTATGCATGTGAGCCGGCTTGTTGGCTATTTAAAAATTAATTGTATGCCCGTGAACTACAGATCTTGGTACTTCTCAAGCTCACAATCTGATGTTAGCAGCTCCAAAGCTCAGCACATAAATGTGTGTAGGGTTGTACTTATTCAAGCTCCTATACAAATTTAGCAGTTGGTAGGGAGGTATGCAATCTAAATACTGTTGATTGGTGTTGAAGATGTGTATGCATATAGTTCTACCATGTGCATAGCTGTTGAGTGGGGGTATGTATATTGGGGCAGAGCTACACTGGCTGTCTTAATTGGCAGACAAGACCCGTCTATTATCCATTTTTTTCACCTCATGCTTCAACCTGGATGTCTGTAACCTCCCCCCACTGAGAGCTCTGCGCTTCACCTGGATCCTCCAGTGTTCCAGTTTGCCATCAAGTGGTGGCTTGGCCTCAGCACTTCAGAGGGCTCCCAATGTGCTCTGTGCCCCAGTGATGCACCCGATCACCTTGGCTACCATGCAGTCACCTGTAAGTATGGTGGAGATGTGGTCTCCCACCACAACAGGGTTGACATTCTGGTGGAAACCTGCCATCGAGCACACATAGGGGTCCAGGTGGAAGTGGGCAACAACCTGACTCATGGCCACAGCAAGTCTCGCCCAGCTGACATCTTGCTAACTAACTGGTTCTTGGGCAAAACAGCAGCATCTGGTGTCTCAATCACCTCACTACTAAACCCTCTAACCCTTTTGGAAGGAGTGTTGGCAAAGACTACTGCACAGGTCACAGTGGCACCGAAAGACCAGGCCAATGACCCCAAAATTGCCAAATGTTCTGAACTTGGTGTCCCCATGGTGGCTGAATCATATGTAGCCCGGAGGTGAAGATGCCTCAGCCATTATCTCTTCTATCGCCTTGAGACTTCCACCTCCACGTGCAAGCCAAAGTCGGTGATGCTCAATGACATTATTTTGTGACCTGTTGAATGTTCACCTGGTTTGTGCCAATGTCGCTTTCAAGGATAGCCAACACCAGCATAGAGGAGGACATACATGTATTGCTATACTTGTGTTTTTGATCAAAACAGTCTTATTAACTATAGGCTATGTTATGATTGTACCCTATTATGCCAAGTTTTGTGACTTAAAAATTGCAAAGCGGCTGGGGGGAGGGCCGGAGGGGTCTCAACGATTGCCAACGGAGAACGTAACACTACGCCTAGTCTGGGTACCCGACTGGTCGGTTGCACTATTAACCGATAAGTCGGGTACCCAGTCTACCATTTCAATTTTTGGGGGTGTGCGGTGACGTCACCAGTCTGGGGGCGAGACAAAGGCAACGAGTTTAAGGTTAGCGCAAAGTTTAGAACAGGATGGTACTTACGAGCGCGTGCTTCATATGTTATCACTGTGTGTCGTGGCGTACATCGGTCTCCATGACAACGTACTACTAAAGTGGGGGTCTAGTGTACTGAAAACTAAAGAGTACTACGTGCATTGCATGCATATAGGCGTAGTAAATCAAGCCGCATGGTCGGTATCACAGAGGGAGCGGCTGTATCTCTCTTTAGGGGGTGCAACAAATGTGTTCCATGGCAGCCAGCTATCTTTGGCGTTTCTCTGCATGTCACTTAACCCGTACCCAGACCCAAATGGCATAACCGATAAAGTTGTCTTGCCACCATAGAAGCCCACTCTTGATATTTGAACCTTTCGTACATGCACATGTCACCTAAATTGCACTCGTATGCATACGTGTAATGTATTTCATTACTTATATGTTAATCTTTCTGTCCTATTAACCATTCCCCAAAGCGGCAATTCAACAATGATAGTTTACCTGCATATTTAATGCATTAGTTTCTGTGGGATGCTTAACTATATATATATTTTCCCGATACCATATGACTTATATATGAAGCTTGTAGGCAAGTACTTGGTATACATGTATGATCCGCTACTGGTGCTATTATGGCATGTCAGTAGTTAAACATATACAGTGGAAATCGTGATACTTGTCGTTAAAATTTTTTGGGTGTGTTTTAATGTTAGCTTGATTTTTTAACATTAACTGTATGCAGTATTGAAAATCTGACAACACAGTGTTGTTGACCAAACATTTGTAAACAAGTACCGAAAATAAGTAAATGTCACGTGACTAACACGTCTGTTTGTTTTTGTTTTTAAGTGTCCCAGTCCAAAAAACCGATTTGTAGCATATTTCTCAACTCTGAGGCAGCATATCAACACAAAATTTGGTATATAAGAGAAAAACAAACCTGCCAAACGTTTGGCCGAGTCATATTTCAAACCCGGGAAATACTTTGTGTGTTTTCATGGGAGACACGTTTGTTTAGGTCGAAAAGCGTTTAGCATGCTGCTTTGCACAGTGGGCGTTATACGCGACAGTACATCGATTTGTATACCGAGGGATGGCTATTGAACCATAGACACCTATGTTTACAACGTAACAGTTCGTTTTACCGTCAAAATTCTGCTTGCAAACGTTGAATCTTAAAAAACACGCCATTTTCGAGTGAATCTCATTACAATTGTTACGTTATTGTAACAATTTCATAATATTAATTAATGTTTCGATGGTGTGGCTGATCTAGCTGAAGACGGGAACGGTTTCAATTGCGAAAACGGTTCTTCTAGCTAAGAACCAAACATCAACCAGCGAAAAAAAGCGGCGAGCAAGTAAAGAGGCAAGTCATGTGTGGGTACCTTTGAAGCGAAGAAAGGCTCCGAGGGGTAATCCCGAAGCTGCCGCTTCGAAGCGATAGTCGCGGTCAGCAAAGCAGGTTCCTCAAAAAGCAGAAGGACGAATGCTACTATCGCAGAGAGTGCAGCCAAGGAATTGGAGTCCCGTAACAAATGTGTCCGATAGTGATGCAAGAGCGTTTGCATTACGATTTACGAATGTACTAGGCCTACATAGAGGTGTCCAACGAAATGTCTCCCATGCACTGATGCCCAAACAAATGTGAGTCACATGTTTTTGGTATGTTCCAGAACTATCGGACGCATTTGGCATGTGTACAGCGAGGGACTCCAATTCTTTGGCTGCACTCTCTGCGATAGTAGCATACGTCCTTTCTGCTCTTTGAGGAACTTGTTTCGCTGACCGACCACCGCTTCAAAGCGGCAGCTTCGGGATTACCCCTTCGAGCCTTCCTTAGCTTCAACGATGCCCAAGCATGATTTGCCTCTTTACTAGTCCGCCACTTTTGTACGCTGGTTGATGCTTAGTTCTCGCCGTTCCCATCTTCAGCCATAATACAAAACCTTTAATTAATTGCCAATAACGTCATAATTGTAATGAGTTCACTCGAAAATGGCGTGTTTTCTAAGCTTCAACGTTTGCAAGCAGAATTTTGACGGTAAAATGAACTGTTACGTTGTAAACATAGGTGTCTATGGTGCAATAACCATCCCTCGGTATAAAAATCGATGTACTGTCGCGTATAACGCCCACTGTGCAAAGCAGCATGCTAAACGCTTTTCGACCTAAACAAACGTGTCTCCCATGAAAACACACAAAGTATTTCCCGGGTTTGAAATATGACTCGGCCAAACGTTTGGCAGGTTTGTTTTTCTCTTATATACCAAATTTTGTGTTGATCTGCTGCCTCAGAGTTGACAAATCGGTTTTTTGGACTGGGACACTTAAAAACAAAAACAAACAGACATGTTAGTCACGTGACACTTACTTATTTCCGGTACTTGTTTACAAATGTTTGGTCAACAACATTGTGTTGTCAGATTTTCAATACTGCATACAGTTAATGTTAAAAAATCAAGCTAACATTAAAACACACCCAAAAAAATTTAACGACAAGTATCACAATTTCCACTGTAGCTTCTATGCACAGGGTGCTATTCCTAGTTTTGGGCCCAGATGGTCCTTCATTTGTTGGTTTGGGATCGATCTTCAGGATTATTTATGTCGTCTTTCGTTTATTGGCTTATCTAAAACTGTGTACTTTAATATATATTATTTCCTTTCGATGTTTATCGGATCAGTTTGTATCGCATCATCGTATCATAGATAATAGTAAACATTTCTCAGACTATATAATCATAGTCAGGCATAAGTGGTGTAAAAAGAAGGGAAAAGGATTCAACAATGCAATAATTCTGTATGTAGCACTTTTGTAGAATATTACATATTACATTCTAAATGTAGGAGTATCATTTTTTTTCTCTACTGTTCACTGAATGTTGTTTGGTTCAACTTAGTCTTCATTTTAACTGTATCTATCCTGTTTTCAACTTAGATGAACTTATCGAGATCAAGATTGAGGTTGCTTTGGATTGTATTCGTGATTTTTGTTCTCCTTCTGATGATAATTCATGCTTACGTGTACATGTACGTGTACATGTATCACTTTTCAGCCCAGAGCATCTCACAAGAGGGCAACTTGTACAGTTATCATTTTTCATCTCAAAGCCTCTCAGGAAGCATAATCTCCTTGTATACTAATCGCTTTCTGCTTCAAAACCTTTCACAATTTCCACTTCAAAAATTTTTACTCCAAAACCTCTCACAACAGGAGACTGTTGGAGTGCCTAAACGCGGATATGTCTATGCAATTCAGTACTGGGAGCAACAATCGTCCAGTTCATTCAGCCTACTGACTCTCCAATGTTGGGTTGGAAAACTCAATGCTACTATGTCAGTCATTGAACCGTTCTATTTGAGTGGATGGCCAAAGATATACTCTTACCTGCAAAATTCATCAGCTCCACGTTTTCGTGATTTGTTCCATTTAGAAACGTGGAACAATTTGTCAAAAAAGCTATACCAGGTGGAGCTGGTACCATGGTCTGATTTTGCGGAGAACTCGCCAACTAATTTGATTACTGTAGAAATCATATACTGGTGGAACAAATCTATAGATGCACAGGGCCTAAATAGAACTGAAAGGATTTCATTTGGCTGCAAGTGGAAATTAGAAGACAGTGATTCTTTCTTTAATTCTTCATTCCAGATTGTACGAAGAGCCTGCGTAAATTTCTCCTTTGGAGACAAATTGACACTGCAGGAATTTAGTGCATATGTTTTTGGTAATTATTCTGGAAAGGAAGTGTCTGTTATATTTAAAGAGTGGAGAGGTATATCACCTAATCCAGCTAGGATCCCCATTGATAGAGGGTGTTATAATGTGTGGTTCATGAAGGAGGTTATGGGTGAAGCTGCTGCACCAAGTTCTAGAATGCTTGAAATGGCCTCTGAATATAAACAACAATATTTGCATGATTCAGATTACATTGCTGTCATGGTCAGAATGGAGAAAGCAGTAGTTAAATATCCTCTTCCATATTTACAAACATTTCTGGACAAAGTGCTGAATGCTTCTAAGAACCTTCAATATCAACATGGAATCAGCAATGTATTTGTGTCTATTGACATTGGACAATATGGAAGTTCAACATTAATGGACAGGCCGTTAATTAAATTAGGATTGTCATTCTTTACCACTGTGATGGAGCAAAAAATCAGTTTCCGTGCATGGGAACGATCATTTAAAACTATAGCAAAGACAGCAGATCCCGGTGTAATTGCTCGACTGCAGTCAACGATTGTGGCACAATCTACATGTGCAGTAGTTGCAGGTGGTGGGATGTTCCAGTTCCATACAATATTGATGTACCATGCCACACATGGAGATTTACATTCCTGTTTGGAGGAAATTCGCTGAGCTTCCGATCACTTCTTTATTTCTTCTGCTGCATGTATTTAACCTTTGCTCTGACATATATTGTTGTATAATACAGGTTCTATTGTTTGTTTTGTCCAAAATAGCATCTTTTTACTAGTTCATCGGCCACCATAATTAACAAATGCATACATAGCTAGCAATTGATTGATTCAATTTAGCATTTTAGATTCTAGGTCTGCAATGTACATGTATACTTTATTTCCCTAGCTCATCAACATGTTGATTCTTGCATTGAAACCCGGCTGCAAAATCCAGTTTGGATTTAAGCATCAGTCATTAATTTCTAATCGTGTTAATATAAAACGTAAATTCTGTGCAATTTTCCCTGTGGTGCTCATCAGTAGAGTGTAACTTCATTTTTTCACACAGTACTGCTTTTATCACATTGTTTTTTTTTATCACCCTAACAGTAGCAATATACATCCTCTAACAGCAATACATATACAAACATAGCATGTTAGCTGACTTGGTAGTACACGCACGTGGTTAATTGTATTGGCACCATGAGTTGCAAGTTGGTAGTTTGAGCTTGAGGACATTCATGCCACAATATAGTTGTAACTCTGAGCATAACTACAATTTTAAAATGAACCATGTGTCCACCTTGTCGCTTGGGCTCTGTGATGCACATTATAGTCACCTCATTGCAGACATAACTGGGCTCCCCATCTGGTTTCGTTCTGAACACCCCTTGGTGAACATGAAACAGATGTTCTCAGTTTGAGCATCATTAAGCCGCAGGTTCCAATATTTTCTGTTCTGTCATGAGCTGTCAGAATAGAGACAGCAACACATTAAATATGCCATTAAAAGGCAGGCTAGGCAACTCTACTGTGCTCAAGACTGCTCTAGCACAAGCTCGTATCAAATTTTTCATCGTTGCCCAAATTCTATTGCACTCCCCTCTAAATATGTAAGCACATCTGTACAACAGGTCTCCAATGTGCTTTTCATAAGAGATAAGTGTACTTGATTAGAAGAATTAAGTATAATAAATTACTGATTCAGTGGAAGAGTAATCTATAGGGGGGAAATGGCTTCGCCGGTGCATGGATGTGAAAAGGATGAACACACTCACAGGGGAAACAGTTTAAGCACTGGCAATAAATCATAATTTGATTTATAGATGCTAAAATGTAGCTTAGAACATTTTTGGAATTGCAAAAACCGCGCTGTGCTTCTCATGCACATTCAGTAAAAACGTATTCCACAATGGGCGATTTTTAAACTCTACACGATTTAATACCAATCGTTATTTTATCATTTTTAAAGGAAAAATAAATGGAATCGTTGATGGCCGGATTTTTAATCGATTTATTACATAATTTGATCATGACATTTTATGAACCTTTTAAAATGCATGTACGTGTATACAAATCGCGCACGGTTTTAGATTGAGGTTGCGGATGCAGATGTATCCCTCATTGCCGCGATTTAATTCCAGCTGGTTTGGTAGCAAAATCACAGCGCCAAAAAAAAAAGAAGATTTTGTTGATTTACATGTATCAGATTGCTTTGATTCAAAATCCGAAATACCTCTCCAACAATTCACTATCTAAATCGCCTGTGAAAAAAGCGGTATAATTCGGAATCAGGGTTGGATTCAGACGTACTCGATTTATCGCGGAATGATTTCATTAGCAAAAGCCAGTCATGATGCCTTCGAACGACGGCGAATGAAATTAAGGAGTCGGACCCATGTTTGCACTTCCCACAATCACATAACAGCTGAACACACTTCTTAAACCTTTTGGACATGAAGAGCGTTTGTTAGTGTGCGTACGCATGCATACATACATACATGTATAATTTCATAAGGCCACCGTATACATGTAAATAGCGCGCTGTGAAGGTCAGTACGTCAATTTGTGCTGCATGCTGCCTCGTCACTTTTATAACCAACTTATACTTGTGTACATCATTCATGTATTATACTTTATAGGCTGGCCGGGGGATTGTTATTAAATTGACGATATTGAATAAGGTATATTGCGCAATGACTTATTATACATGCACCCCCAGCCCTACACTTACCTATTGTTTCTATACAGAACCTCCAAGTGTCAGTAGGTTGCATGAAAGTTGCATAAATTCATTACCCGATGCAAGATTGCCGTAATTGCCTGATTCCTAGTTTCTCAGTTACTTTTAATCTGACTCAGCTAGTCGACATCTCCAACATATACAACATCTACAGGTACATTTTATTTCTGCATGTCCCAATTGTTATTTCAACTGCACGTGCGTCACATGTCGCTATACAGTAATACAACAACAGTAACACTCCCCCTCAGATCACGTTCCAAAAACTCTCCTCCGTGCAATATAATATGGCTGCATCGACAGTTGTTGGAATCTTTCTGCTCACTATCCTAACTGCCTCCGCTTTGAACATTACTGTCACTCCATCCCCTTCCTGCTACCAGCCGTGCAGAGAACCTTCGCCGCTTGTAGCCAATGAGACGACCATCGACCAGGTGTTGATGAATATGACCTCCGGAGTTTACCTCCGTCTGTTGCCGGGATGCCACTGTGTACGACAGTTTAGTGTGGTTCAAAGCGTCACAGACATTTTATTGGTCGGTGCTGGAGACGGCGTGCAAATGACGTGTTCCCCTGGCTTAGGACTTGTCTTTCTCAACGTCACTGGACTAACGCTTCAAGGCATTACAATTCTGGGCTGTGGGATGAATGGCTCCAACTCAGTTGTGATAAACAGTGCCATTAGTGCTCTAGTCGATCTCTTCATACAGTTACCAGAAGGTGCAAATGTTGCCGTGGTAATTGCTAGCTGTACAAATGTCGTAGCGGACCACGTGACCATCGTGAACACCACAGGTCTGGGTCTAGCAGGAGTTAACGTTGCAGGAGTGTCCAACTTTACGAACTGCATATTTTCTTTTAATATGCCTCAACAGTGCTTTATATTTGATCCATATTCAGATCAATCACGAGATCATATGATAGGGGGAGGAGCTACATTTCTCTATATGGACTATATCAACAGGAACAACAATGACCCTGTTACTTTAAACATTGAAAACAACACATTTTCTTTTAGTTCTTACTGTGGTCTAGAAACATACATGGAGATTAACCAATACTTTGAAACGTTTCGAAACTATAGTTACACTATGGGCGCTAGTGGGGGGCTTTCCCTCGGTTTAGCCCAGCAGAAATACAGCGTAAGCATTGATATACAAGGATCGCATTTCGAGAACAACACAGCCACGTTTGGAAGTGCAGTATCTATATACTGGTATGCTGGCTTACAAGATACGCACATCAATTTCACTGACTGCAAGTTCACCAAGAATGGCTTATTAGACTATGAGCAAACGCTTCAAGGATCCACTGCATATCTCACTGGAGGAGGTGTCCTTATTCTCAAAGACCTTATTGTCCCACAGCAATATCAAGTAAACAGACCAAGTGCTAACTACTCTAACACTGTTGTTTTCCTGAGGTCACAATTCTTGTACAATTCTGGCTACTTGGGAAGTGGAGTTTTAATATCCTCTCTGTACTCAGTGCTCCCAAACTCTTTTGATACAATCCTGTTTGATAGCTGCCATTTTGAAGGTAATTCAGCTATGACAGGCCCAGCACTGTACATTGCTGAGAACAAGGCCAGTGGACTGCAGAGTGGTCTGGTTGTGAGAATACAGAACTGCACATTTGTAAACAACAGTGTGGACCAATCTCCTTTCAGTTCTGGAGCTTATGCTGTTGTCCAGGTTATGCAGATGAATATCACCATAAATGGCTCCAGTTTCCTTAGCAACACGGGGACTGCTGTAGGTGGCATTCACTCTCTCATCATTCTAGAGGGAGAGGTGGACTTCGAGAACAATACTGCATTGGCAGGTGGGTCCCTTAATCTTATATCAGAAACGTTACTTTTGATTAGGCAAGATTCTGTCATCACATTCAATAGTAACTTTGCAATCATCAGTGGAGGGGCCATTTATGTTGATTACTATCATAGCCAGCGGAATGTGGGGTATGCTTATGATTGCTTCCTACATTTCGAGACCATAAATGCATTTTGCACTTTAACATATCAATGCACAGACCTAACTGTTGCAAACATCTCCCTCAAATTTTCCAACAATAAATCAAGGTTAGGTGGAATGTTATACGGTTCCACACTTGACAGCTGCCCCTGGGCTGCTAACCTCAAGAAACAGCTGAACCAAAACGGTTCCATCCTTCAGTTAATGTATGAAAATGGTGTTATTTTTCACTTGGACCAAAGCCCAAACACTTCAGCAGTCCTATCCACACCAGTCAGGACTCTAGATCTGGCGGTTGTGGTGAACATGTCTTCTCCCTCATTCATGCCTGGACAGGAGATTTTCTTCAGCATATTCACTGCCGATCAACTTAACCAGAGTGTTACAGCAGCTGTAATTGCCCAAGGTGTTAGTGCAACAGCTGGAGACTCAGAATACTGGCTGACATCGACAAATTATGGAACAAACATCTATGGACAGCAGAATACAACGAGGAACATAACACTATACTCTTTGGGCACCTATGTTCAGAGCAAATCCACATCAGTAGCACTTGGGGAGTGCTCCTTCGGCTTTGAGTACAACTCTACAAGCGGAAACTGTCAATGCAGCGCAGCAACGCTCAGCTCTGGTGTGACGTGTGATGAGGATTTGAAAGCGTTTAATGTTAGGTACGGACAATGGTTTGGGCCGGGTCCTGTGAACGTCGGAGTTGTGCTCCACAGCTGCCTACTGGACTACTGTCAACCTCAAATATTCGGTCATGACATCATGGTGGAACCTCAAGCCATAGATAATCAGTGCACCAATAACCGTGGAGGGCTACTGTGTGGTGGATGTCAGAAAGGGTACAGCGCAGTACTGGGTACCAACCGATGCTTGAAGTGCGACAACAATTCACTGGCTTTGATAATCTACTTTGCAGCTGCTGGGATTGGAATCATAACGATCATATCATTTCTCCACATCACTTTCTCCGAAGGTTATATCGGTGGGGCCCTGTTCTATGCCAGCATGGTAAGCAGCTATGAGATATATTTCACAGGTCACTTTAAAGACAGAAGTGTAATTATCCCTATTTATATGCTAAATCTGGATATGGGCTTTGAGACATGCTTCTACGATGGCATGACACAACTGGATCGTGCAGGTCTGAGTCTCATTTTCCCCATATACCTTTTCATCCTGATGATCCTGTTCATCTGGCTGGCAAGCTACTCACTTCGACTCTCCGAATGGCTAGCTAAAAGCAATTACTCTCCTTCCAAGCTTGTTGCCACACTTATAATCCTCTCATACAACAGCATTACCCAATCGAGCTTACAAATACTGGGATATGTCCGGCTCACCGTTCACCAGGATATTGGAAAAAGTATTGAAGTTTATGCGTGGGCAACGGATCCAAATGTGGCGTACTTTTCCCCACTCCATACTGTTCTCTTTGTCGTCTCCGTAATTATTCTGGCTGCCTTTACGATTCCAATACCCGTCTTCCTTCTCCTACCAACGTTCACCTCTCGTTTTGTGTGGCGGATGAAACCGCTGTATGATGCCTTTTTCAGTTATTATAGGGAAAAGTTCACCTTCTGGATTTCAATGCGCTTGATTATTCGGATTTTACTCTTCAATATATCTTTGTTGGTACACCCGCCACTAAACATTCTGCTTTTAGGACTTCTTCACTCTGTACTCATGTTATTAACGATAGTGGCCCAGCCGTACAAGCGACTAGTTACCATGGCACTGGAGTCGTTCTTTTTAAGCAGCATCCTCCTATTAATCACTGGGTCTCTCCGCCTCCAGGCCCTAAAAATGTATTTCGTGGACCCTGAAAAAACTGATATGGTGTTTGTCTTTGTCGTGGTGGGTGCGGCCTATGTCGTAATGCTCGGCATATTGGTGTGGCACGTGATTCTTAGATTTCCAAAGCTCTGCAAGGGTAAATTTAGTAAGCACACTGTTTCTACGCAACCCAATGGAAGTAGTTATGGCGCCCTAACTGGTGTAAGACAGAGCGTTACTGATGATGATGATGAATCGGATGGAGACGACGCGATGATGCAATTACCCAAAAAAAGAAATTTCGTACAGTATCGCGAACCTTTGCTGGATGTAAGCATGAGGCTTAGCGATCTAAGGGTGGACAATCAATCATGATATACATCCATTTTTATATGTTTATGTTTCCCACATCCCATGCACCGCCAATTATGCCACTAAAGCAGCGTACTGATTTGTAAATGATCTATTATGATGTGTTAAAAATTGCAGAGTAATATCATATCGTGTCCCTCCCGCACCCCCACCCCTCTCCATCCCCAAAATTCACGATCCGCCCTTTTATATTAAATCCCCTCTCCGAAAATCCTGCTTACCGCGCCCAGTTTTAGAGCGCCGCCCCCGAACATGTAAGTCCCCAGCACTCGCGGTGCAATGTAAACAACGGACAAGCCGTCAAGTCTACTGTACACTGTATTTTAAGACGTGGGACAATTGCAAGCTAGTTGTCGGTAGAAACTATAAGTCCTACAGAGCATCTACAAGGGATATATATCAGTAGTGTACGCGGCTCTACAGGCAAAGAGCTAAACATGCAACATCAATATCTGCACCTTCACATCTAGCCGAATATGCAGTGTATGAATATTGGTCTGCATGCCTGCTCTCTGGGGACATATCCGAACCATCCATAAATTCCTTATGACTGAAACGCCGGAGCAAAATAATTGTATAGGAAATAACAACAAAAAAAATACAATTAAATACCGGCTGACAAATGACACAAATATTGCTGGAACAAAAATTTAGCCTGAGGTGTGGTATCTTATACCCTCAGCAGTGGCAAAGGAAAGGTCCACTGATGTTCTAGTTTCCTTGCTCTGTACGTTTTCAAATCCGACGTGCCACCTACTTCCTTGGCATAAGAGAGCTTCCAAGTATTTATTACTTGTTTAACTAGTCCAATCAGTATTACATCACACAGCCCCAGCCCAGGCACAAGGTTTACAAAAAAATGTCAGTTTAACAATTCTGTATTAGCATGTGTGCCTTGAGGATCAAACCCTGCATGGTCCATGGGCGGAAGCAAAAGGGGAAGGGGGGGGGGGGGGGGGGGGGGGTCCCAATCCCCATTATTTGCCACCATTTTATAGCCTTTCACCCCAGCTTCAGGCTTCAATATGGATCAATAGCCTGTGCTGCCAAGTGCGGGACCCCCAAAAGCTTCCACTCTTCGCGCGTGGGAGGGGGGGGGAGCACATCATCCTCCCGCACCCTCCCCTATTGCTTTTTCATGTCAGACCCCACCCCTCCAGAATACCTGTATCTGCCCCTGATGGTCAGATCATAATTTCAAAAAGCATGAATAAAAAATATATATATATATATACATGTATATATGACAGGTTTAATATATGTTGGACTATAAATTCAACCGTCAGTGTACACAACAATGTAGCGAGGCATGACAGCACCTTCTTTATAAACTACAATCTCTGGATAGTTAAGGTCTCCTCCTACCTGTCCGTACACACAGTCACATCCTGGAGGAGGACCCTTCAGGCTTTGGTCAGTTTCCTTCAATGTGTACTTCTTTCCAGGACACACGTCACACAACAGCTGTGCTCTGTATCTCACTCCTCCACAGTTGTACTCATGTGTGTAGTCGTTGGCTTTGGATGAGTGGGGAGCTAAGTAGAACCCTTTGCCAAACCTTTGAAAGGTGTTCCTGATATGCTGAATACTAAATCCTTCATTCGAGATACCACATATCCCACAGTCTGAGATTTTGCAAAGCTCCTTGTTCTTAAAGACATCACACTTCAGAGCGGTACCGTGGAAATGCTGCTCAACTCTCTTATCAGTCAGACTGCTTTTGTATCTCTCCCACTGCTGCTGAACACTAGCATTGGTGATGGTAAACACCGCTTTAATATTGGGACATATGCCTTTCTTCCACATCTCTTGAAATACTTTTGATGCACTTAGTCTGGCATGTTCAGTTGCAGTCTTTATGGTCCCTAAAGGAAATAGCATGCATTAAATTCACATGCAAGTCAAAAATCCCTGCTGATATCTGTACCTTCACATCTGGCTGACACAGTGTATGAATATTGGTCTGACTGCTTTCTGGGGTGCTCCCCATCACGCGGTCTCTCTGGTACAGCCCGCGCAGATTCAGTCCTCACACCTCCACCAGCGGTCTGAACACCAGCTCCATCACGTGTGGTCTGCCACACCATGGGCCACGGAACTGTTTGAGAGTGCAGCTCATTCCACGAATCCACTTGTGGAAAGCCTGTGGGAAGACCTTTGAAGACATAATCCAAGTCGTTTGCGGATGCTCTCATGACAGTGGTGACTTCGACACCCGGTTGAACCTCCATCATAACAGTCGTTTCCGCACCACCATCACTGGTGCGGGTTTCCATCTTGACCATCTCTAGCTCTGTACATTCATCACGTGACATAATATCCTTTCCTGGCTTAGTGTTGCTGCTGACTACATCGAGCAGTAGCTGCATACCACCATCCTTCAACCAATCCTCAAAGTTCATCTTCTTACCATTGACCGTGACAAACTGCGTTATCGAAATCCTCTCCGATTTAATCTCCGCACAGAGCTTTCCGTTCCCGTCAAACTGTACCATTTCTCCACTTTCGCCATCGAACCAACCGTACCAAACTCCTCCCTCTTTTTCCGCAACTCGTTTGCAGTTCTTGGCCTCCTCATCGTTGGGCGATATGTCCAAAGACTCTGTGCCATTCGAACAACTTGTGTTTGTCGACAGGCTGTTGTGTGCGGTTGCGCATGCGCGTCTGGCGACTTGCTGGTTATTGCACGTAGCATTTGTCATCCATTTCTCGCTCATCTCAAAGCCTTTGTCGCGCAACCACTCGGCAGCAAGACACATCTTGATGACTTCTTGGAATTTGGTAAAGAGCGGCTCGTCATGCTTCGCAATTTGGGGAAGGACTCGAGTGATGTACTTGGAGTAGTTGGGCCTGCACTTGGAGTCAATGGACAACTTCGGATCATTGCTGAACACTAGTTCGTCGTTATATTCCTGTACTTGTACTTCTCCGCAAGACAAAAAGATCGAACTGCTTTCCTTGTTAGCGCTAGTGGGCTCATCAAAATCTAGGAACGTGGCCAGGCCTTTTGCCTTGCAGGTTTTTTCCCGGGAAAAGTAGACAGTCTTTGATTCGTCCGTTTGAAGTCCAACGTTAAGGCACTTCATTTTCCAATCTAACTCAAAAAGCAGCTCCCCTATTTCTGTACCCTTCAACCATGGCGGGTCGTATTCTTTGTACTGCCGTCCGTAGAACGGATGCAGGAAGGGAATCCCAATGAACGTGAAATTTGGTCGGGTCCCTTCCGATACCAGCCTGCAAATGATTGCCACGTCCTCTTCAGTGAGAGGCGGTGTGTGCTCTGACCGATCAAAACGTAGCTCCGGCACACCGTTTACAAAACCAACCGAGCGTAACGCCCGTCCTTCGCTCGGTCGTACAAAACGGAACGCGAACCCGTCGTCGTAGTGTAACAACCGTGCCATATCCATTAAACGCGTGGTTGAGACTGTACTGAGAAGCTCGAAGCCTTATATATAATCGTATTGTAACTAATTTGTAAGTAGGGGTTTTCCCAGGGGGTTTTGACCTACGTGTGCATGGCACTTATAGCAGTGATTATACGGCACATGTATGTAATATGCATATGGTAAGTAAATAAAGGGGGTTTCCTCCGGGTTTTGCCCATTTCTTTGATCTATATCAGTATATGCATAGCAATTTGTGAATTTGCAAATGTTTAATACCGGACACTTACAGTAAAACCTATCTAAAGCGGTGGCCTTCTGGCCAAAAATAAATGGACCACTGCACAGTACATGTAGACAGATCGCTGCCTTACAGACATGTAAGAGAGTTCAGCTATGTGCAAAAATAGGTGTCGTGAATACGATTAGCAAAACAATGCAATGTATCGTAGAAACAATGGACCTTTGCATGAAAGATCGGAAGTACGATAACGTCACGTCTGGAGTAAAAACCACAGCGGTTGCCTAGAGACATTGTGACACGTCCGCGGACCTTTTCGTAATAAAATGGCAACGCTCGGAGTCTGCTCAGACATTGATCCTTCGGCCGATCCAGTTCCTGATCAAACTATGCTGCCAAAAGTAAGTTTGACCGAGTCTGACATACCCAGAGCCTTTTTAAAGCGATCCATTTAAAAAGGCTCCGGGTATGTCAGACTCGGTCAAGCTTACTGTTGGCAGCATAGTTTGACCAGGAACTGGATCAGCCGAAGGATCACTGTCCGAGCGGGAAAGAATGACTACGAGCGTTGCCATTTTATTACGCAAAGGTCCGCGAACGTGACACAATGTCTCTAGGCAACCGCTGTGGCTTTTACTCCGGACGTGACGTTTATCATACTTCCGATCTTTCATGCAAAGGGTCCATTGGTCTGATAACGCTCACTCGTTCTCGAACCATAAAAAAGGTTTCTCCTCATGCTTCCTGATAAGATAAGATTCGCTCAGAGAAGGATATTGCACTATATCTTCGTCACGATTGAAGCATAGTGTTTAGCAGTTATGCGGAAGCACTATAGAACTGACCAACAAGTTGGAAACTCATTACTACCGAGTTGGTTTGTTTTATTATCCTCGGTTAAGAGGAGTTTTGCTTGACACAAATTTCAATCTTTATCAACCTTAGTTTTGTCAACAGCCGCATTATATCGCTATCAGCCGTTAAAGCGTGTAAGTCGGTGTAACTAATACTCGCGTATATACTCGGATGCATGCTTTCGTATATAAAATTGAAGATCGAAATGAACTGAATCGTTTATTAACACCACATGGAAGCAGGAAAAAAGTTTAAAACGCGTCTATAAATCAAGTTTTGATGTGATTTAACATTACAATTGATTATTGATTGTTCAATCACGTATAATGATTCCAAAATGATTTCGCGAGTTTTTTTTTTTTTTTTTGCATGTGTAGAATTTGAAAATTGTGGGGTCCGATGCAGTACATCCGTGAAATACTACATGCACCTTTTCGTATCCATAGCTGCAATGCAAGTTACCAAAATTTGCCATCATTCCATGGTACCGGTGTGACACATCCGGTCCAGTCTGCATAAGAGGGTTCAAGACAGGGTGAATGTAAATAATATACTGATGAAACAATGCAAGTATCCACAATTAAGCGACATGTACAATAATGTCTAATGTACCGCTCAGCTTTAATACATGTATATAATGCCACCTGATATCAGTTCTCTAGAAAAGGTTTTTTTTTTTTTTTTTTTAATATTCACCAATGAGGGTGCAAGGCTGCATGATGTTAGTCTCGTACCCAGACCCACACTCGCAGTAGCGGATGGATTACATCACCGCTACGCGAGAAATGGGTCTGGTAAACAGCCTAACAAAAGTCGTTCTAGGCACTTTCGCGCCAATAGTGACGTAATGGGTGTAAGTCTCATTAATGGTGTTAGTTAATAGCAACAAGGGAGTAAAAAGGGCGGAGCTTCGCCGCCATACTGTCAAACACAAAGTGGCAGTAAGGGAAGCCAACAACCAGGCAGCAGCACGTAACGACCTTCGTTTAACTTCAGTTAACGTGGGTCATGCGCGCCCTTACAAACATGCAGTTTGTAGTTTGTTGAAAGTACATGTATGGCGGCGTAGCTCAGCCTTTTTTACTCCCTCGTTTGGTTCGTTTCGCTTAGGTCGAGTTAGGACCTTTGGTAAGCGAAATACACAGTACCGTTGTCTCTACTGTTTAGATAACCATGCAATTTATTAACATATTGCACCCTGATTGTGACGTCACGGGTGCTCTGCATTCTGATTGTACGCTTTTTTTTGCAGATGCCCAGAACGACTTTGTTAGGCTGTTTACCAGACCCTATGTCGTTGCATTATACTGTAAGCGATAATGCTTACGTACGTTTGGGTCTGGGTACGAGACTAGCATGATGTATCATTTAAAACTCAATATTATTACCTACGTTTTCAAGTCATGAGCAATTTCTAGCATAATATAGCCTGCCCTGGGCAAGATAAAAATGACACTTCCTCATGTTTACATATGCATGCATGTATCAGTGTTTCAATGCGCTTAATTAACGGTCATGGACAACACTTCCATAATGGTCGCCTTAACTAGAATCATATATTCATGACTATAGGATAATGACCGTTCTCTATACGAAGTATACGCGCGTGCACGAGTGTAGGGCTCTGACATAGCACAACGGCCGCTGAAATGGCACAATCAGCGACCTCACTAGTGCTGGCAGCCGGTTTGTTACTGCTTCCAGTTGTGGACCCTCAAGGTAAAAAAAAAAACGGATAAGGATATTGAGCATGTGGGCGTGGCTCGAGCTGCCCCTCACTATCGCTTTTACAAAACGTGTTGCAGGGTGCCCTGGAGGCGCGGTCAGCTACGCCAACTTATCCAGCTATGCTGGGTGTACGAAAGTGAACGGAAACCTCATTCTCACCGGAGCTTTCCTCACCAAGTGAGTAACACGCAGCCAGGGCCGGGGGAGGGGTGGAAACAGCGTGTCAGCGACTTCCCATGCATGCAGCCTTTTTTATATTTGAATAATTCCAAAGCGTCTCTGCAGATGATCTCAACACGCTAAGCAGCATAGAAGCCATAGACGGCTACCTTCTCGTCAGCTACACCAACCTCACCAACCTCCGATTCCTCCGCAACTTACGGGTGTTGTACGGCACCGAGGCGATAGTTTTCAGGGCCTTACGGTACACGCTCGTGGTGGAGTACAACAATCTGCTGCAGTCTTACAACTTCGCGTCGATCCAGCTGATCTCCGGGGGCGGGGTCCTGAGCCTCTTCAACCCCTCCCTCTGCTTCTTAAGCAATGTCGATTTTAATCGCTACATCGATGGCAATAGCTTCAGCAACCATATCGATCCCGAGACAAATGCGAACTGTAGTACGTAGTGAGTGCGTGTACATGTATCAGTAGTTATTATAATTGTGGTCACTCCTTTCGATCCTAACCCCGGCCACATCCATTCTCTGCATGGATCCATCTCCCACCGGACCCTTACTTACACACCTTCACTCTCTTTTCTTCCCTCTCCTTACACCATCCCCTCCCTCCCCCTCAACCCACATCTTCACTCTACCACTCCTGTGTAGTTCTATCACATGCATATCTCACACATACACATCATTCCCTTGCACACATCACACACACACACACACACACACACACACACTTCACTCTTCTTGCTTAAAGTGTGGAGAGTATGAATGCAATCTCAGCATCTAGTGATGACAATACGAATAGCATTTTAAGAATGATCAGAAGTGTGGTGTAATTGGTTTTCACATTTACTCATCGACACGGTTGTACAAATGTAAATGCTTAGACCTATATACAATACATGTACGTCAGTCGAATGATCGTGCCTGTATTAACATCACTCTCCCCATCCCTGTATTAACACCACTCTCCTCATACCTGTATTAACACCACTCTCCTCATACCTGTATTAACACCACTCTCCTCATACCTGTATTAACACCACTCTCCTCATACCTGTATTAACACCACTCTCCTCATACCTGTATTAACACCACTCTCCTCATCCCTGTATTAACATCACTCTCCCCATCCCTAGCGGGATTGACATGTGACCCAGTGTGCCAGAACTGGTGCTGGGGACCATACCCTGATGAGTGTGCCAGAGGGTGTTTAAACTACAACTTCAATGGGTTGTGCGTACTGCAATGCAACCAGTTAAGTGAAACCAAGCACACGCAAGAGACTCAGTCTGTTTTAAAGCACTGAGGACGACTATTATATGCACTGTGTAAAAAGGGTTGTTATACAGTAGTGTATAACATCAATTAGCAGTGTACAACACTGCGTATTGAGACGTTATACACATCGATACGCAATAACGTCTATATACACACTGTTATACAGTAGTGTATAACAATACCTTTTCATAGTGATGTACTCTCACACCTTTAGATCTGTGTCTTATCCAGACATCATATCCAAGCAGTGCATGTCCAACACCTTGTCAACCTCCATTCCTCCTCCCCCTTCCACTGAGGTACTCCCCGTCATGTCAGCACCATCACAGGCACCATCACCTCAGATAGAGAGCACACCTTTCGCGACATCAACCCCCAGCATGGCAACAATTGAGACCACACCCACCACAATGCCATACTCCACACCAGCAACCACCTCCAATCCCCTTCCCATCTCAATCCAGCCATCTCCAGTAGCAACCACCGATTGGTACACATCTGTCACAGTGTCATCTTTAGCAGCAGTGACAGGCGTGGACAACAACAGTGCCCTGGTCCCATCCACACTCTCCAGCAGTCTGCTTTTATTAACGGCTGTGATCATTATAATCTCTGTGGCAGCTGGGTGCATGTATTGGAAACATTTCAAGGCCAGGACCAGGGTCCATGTCATTGGTGAGTACCGACGGCTGAAAAGGTCAAAAAACATACTGCCCGTGTTGCTGATCAATGTCAGCCAGTCTCTGAACCTCCCTCCAAACACACTGCAGAGCATTGATCGTGAAAGCGTTGCCAAGCAACAGCCCTCCATCACTGAGTGTCAGGGGGAGTCCCCCTCTGACAATGACATCACTCCTCCCACTATGCTAACGGTATTCGACAAGGGACCCCCTCTCAATGCCTCGATGGACAATCCACCTTTCCTACCGATGCAACCTGTTGATGAGAAAGATAGCAGTGTGTCGACTAGCTTACATAATGGTGGACGCAGCTCTGTCATATGTGATCCAAGTAGTTATCCAAACGTGTACAGCACTGTTGGCATGGACAGCAGGCACAAGAACAGACCATTCTCCACTCCCAGCAGTAGGGCCACGAGTCCACTCGATCTGATGGCTGCCTCATCCCCAGACCACCATCACCACCTTTAGGGTTTTTTTAAATGATTATTTTCTTTCTTTAATTCATTCTGTGAATGCCTGTACTTGTTCTCCATATGTGTATGTATGTGTGTGTATGTAATATTTATGTATGGACAATGGTGGCTGACTCATGGACACCTGTACATGTATAGCACAAGATTATGAGAGTGAGCTAATGCAACAGGGTGCTTGTATGTTGATATTGATACATGATCTTCAGAGGTGTAAGAACAGGCTTATGGAGTATACTTGCAGGTTTAAGTTAATTACATATTCATAGATATAGTTATAAATGATTTCATTGAACATTGGCGAATATGTTAATTGAGTATAATACTAATTATGCGCGACCCAATGTATTTCCCCAGTGGCTCAGTCGGTTAGCGCGTCGTACTTATATGCAGTATCAGTAATGCGAAGGTCGGGAGTTCGATCCTCCCCTGGGGAAGTTTTTTTATCTTTTTTTTTTTTTTTTTTTAATTCTAGGAAGGAAGTGTTGGACAGAATGTTTTTTATACCTTGTGTAATTGAAAATGTACTTTATATGGTGTTTGGCAGACAAGATTTCCATCAAGCAGGACAAACCTTATTCTCTTGTAGTTAGCTGGCTACCCTTCATGGAAGCAGGTCATCACATTGCCACCCTATTTACGAACATGACCTTACCCTTGCCACTAAGACACCATCCACAGTCTAAAAATATATCAGCAACACTTTTTGCTGTTATGCATAATATGTTTAACTGTTCCTTCAAAAAAAAAAAAACCTAAATCTTCTATTCAAGGACAGTTGAAACTTGAAAGTAATATGTGTTGAAACTGACAAAACACATGAAGTTTTGTCTACGGCTCTGTAAAGGGAGGACAGAGATTTTGTCACAGAAGATGATCTGGTTTTTCGAAACGAGTTGGTTTGGTGAACAAAAAAAAAAATGACATGCAGTCCGTGTGGCAGAAGTTGGTACGCTGTAATTGTTTAACCTTATGAGGTAAAAGAATGTGTGACAGCATAATTTTACTGCCAAACATTGATCTTAAGCTGGGTTTACAATGTGATGCTCGCTGAATGTTGCGTCATCGTCAGAGTCTGCAATTCGTGACGCCGACGCTGGAATAGAACTGAAGTCTATTGCAGTGTCACGTCATGCATGCATGTCAAGTCACATCAGCTGGGGTATACAAGAATTGTTTACAATATGACATTTCAGCGACGCTGATGCTGACGCTGATGCAACATTCAGCGAGCGTCACGTTGTAAACCAAGCGTTAGTACATGTACGATATCAAAAAGTAGTAGTACATAACTATTTTAAAAGCTTACAGTGGTTAGCTAGAATTTTTTTGTTTAGGAGATCGATGAAGCTAAGAAGTGATCATATTTGGAAGATAGTCCCGGTGGCAAAGAGATAATGTTGAAGAGGCCATAAGCAATGAAGAGGCAAGTTAAAGTGTATAAAGGTGAGGACTTATTTTGTGTATAATAATTATAATAATCTATTATAATCGGTTAAGGTTTATAGGTAAAAGTATTTCAATAGGAATATAAGGAATGGTATGTGGAGTAGTATTTCAATATTACCTTTAGATGTTGCACGTAGATCTACATTAATTAGTTTAGCCGGATTTATAGACTGAGTGGTTTTGCAGCTTGTGCTACGGATGTCCCTCTGGTGCATTTCAGTTCCACTGTATTCAGTAATGCGAAGGTAAGGTGATGTCTTGTATTGCACGGAAGTGTTGGACAGTTTGATTATTTATACATTATCTTGGCTAGTTGCATGCATCCCATGGCTTGGTACACTTGAATATTTCCCTGCTACTGAGAGTATATACGTGTGCATACACACTGTAACTGCACTGAAGTTGAAAACACACATGTATCACAAATGAATGAACACAGCCTTCCCACTGCTCAACCAAAGCACATCATAACAGGGAATGGTAAGGCTATGATGGTTCACTGTTTGATCTCATGACCCCCGCCCCCACAAAAGTTAACATCTTGCATACTTGCTCCAGACACCTGCCATCATCATTCAGTTCTCCATATGACGCGCTGAAATTTGGAACAAGGGCAGGTCATGTAGAACATGGGGGGTGGAGCCCTTCACATGGGGGTGGAGCCCTTCACATGGGGGTGGAGCCCTTCACATGGGGGTGGAGCTCCTATGCATATGGGGGTGGAGCTCCTTCACATGGGGTGGAGCTCCTTCACATGGGGGTGGAGCTCCTTCACATGGGGGCGGAGCTCTTTTACATGGGGGTGGAGCTCCTTCACGTGGGGGTGGAGCTCCTTCACATGGGGGTGGAGCTCCTTCACATGGGGGGTGGAGCTCCTTCACATGGGGATGGAGCTCCTTCACATGGGGTGAAGCTCCTATGCATATAATGGATGGGCTTTTGCTTTTCCACATAACATGTGGATGCGGTACATAGGCAGCTTTACAAGCACAAATCTCAAGCCATGGCAGATTAGATCTGTAGAGCACCAGTGCTCCAGTTAATGGTGATCGCCAAATAGAATTGTAATGTAAAAACACCAAAGCAATGTGGCCAATAGATACATGTACACGTGGGATACAGTGTGAGTGGGGGGCCGTGGTAAAAAAGGGTTGGGGGGCTGCTGTCACAAAGGGTTGGGGGGCTGCTGTCACAAAGAGTTGGGCAGTTCCTTATACATGACAATGGTACGACTGCTAACATACTTTTAAAAAACATACTTACATGTAGCTTTGTACAAACAGGTAAGATTAAATAACCTAAACCCAATGCATTCACTCATGGGTGTGGCCAGAGTCCTACATGTACATGTAGTTTGTACATGTACATAAGCAGCCATGAGTATATGCTTGTATCCCCAATCCCCCACACTCCAATGATCTTTCATCCCTGAAGACTCTTCACACACACCACACTCACACATATACACACACACACTCACACCACACACATACCACACACACCACACACATACACATACACACACACCACACACACACACACACACACACACACACACAACCCTCCAGACCATTCACACATCCATTCATACATGAGTAACATGTAACTATCTTGCTGCACACATGTATTAAATTCTGCTAATTTCATCACACTAAATGTGCCCCACCCCCTGAAGATATAGTCACAGACAACTACAGTACCAAGGTATGCTGCACTAGAGAGACAGTTCACGGTACACCCCAGCAGCCTACAGTGGGACATAGAAGGAGCACAGCTACTAGGACCTACGTGGCTGGTACTCGACACATTTGGAAGGGTCTGTCTCAAACTTCTTCTGAGAGAAGGTCATCAGCCTTTTGAGACCCTACAAAAAAAAAAAAAAAATTTTTTTGACAATTGGGTATAAACGCAGTGAAAGATGCCGCTACAGTAATAACCCCTCCCACATACACTGCAGCACAATATACTGACAGTACACAGCAATGGACTCTTTGTATGAAAGATTGGAACTAGGATAAATGTCATGTCCAGAGTAAAAACCTCAGCGGTTGCCTACAGACATTGTGTCATGTTTGCAGACCTTTGCATAATAAAATGGCTTCCCACTCGGACAGTGATCCTTCGCCTGATCCAGTTCCTGATCAAACTATGCTGCCAACAGTAAACCTGACAGTCTGACATAAATGTATCAGGAGTCTTTTTAAATGGATGCCTTTAAAAAGGCTCCTGGTAGGAATGACTCCAAGCGTTGCCATTGTATTACACAAAGGTCTGCGAACATGACATAATGTCTCTAGGCAACCGCTGAAAGTTTTTACTACTTGGACATCATATTTATCCTAGTTCCGATCTTTCATGCAAAGGTCCATTGACCAAACTGATCTTCCATTTAGGTTATGTTTACGCACGTTGAGGCTGGAATTAGCAATACACTGATATCATGTAGCATATTATGTTATTGGTCACCAAACTGATATGCCCATGTTGTCAGGTTGAAAGGCACACGAAATTAACCAACCCTTTGTACATGTACATGCGCTCCTACTGCTCTCCTATCCCTCCCTCTCCCTTCTCCTCTCCCCTCCTATCTCTCCCATCTCTCCTTTCTCCTCTTCTCACATCTCTCCCTCCCTTCTTTCCCTCCCTTCCCTCACCTGTATGTACTTTCTCTGTGTCTCATCGTTCAAGACATGGGCCACATGTCTGGCAAAGATCTTCTCTCTCCCCGTGCGGGCGTGAATGCCGACCATGGTCACTCCAATGGGCCAGGGGGCATTGCCTATGGCCATCTGAAGGTACGTATCGCTGGCCTGCAAGATAACAACACATGTGGTGTTAGGACAACACATGTGGTGTTAGGACAACACATGTAGTGTCAGGACAACACGTGTGGTGTCAGGACAACACATGTGGTGTTAGAAAAACACATGTGGTGTTAGGACAACACATGTAATGTTAAGACAACACATGTAGTGTCAGGACAACATGTGTGGTGTCAGGACAAAACGTGTGTTATTTTAGGACCTCCCCTCCACCCCTTAAACAGTACACCTCCACCTCCCCTCCACCCTTACACAGTACACCTCCACCACCCCTCCACCCTTACACAGTACACCTCCACCTCCCCTCCACCCCTTACACAGTACACCTCCACCTCCCCTCCACCCTTACACAGTACACCTCCACCTCCCCTCCACCCTTACACAGTACACCTCCACCTCCCCTCCACCCCTTACACAGTACACCTCCACCACCCCTCCACCCCTTACACAGTACACCTCCACCTCCCCTCCACCCCTTACACAGTACACCTCCACCACCCTCCACCCCTTACACAGTACACCTCCACCACCCCTCCACCCCTTACACAGTACACCTCCACCACCCCTCCACCCCTTACACAGTACACCTCCACCACCCCTCCACCCCTTACACAGTACACCTCCACCTCCCCTCCACCCCTTACACAGTACACCTCCACCTCCCCTCCACCCCTTACACAGTACACCTCCACCACCCCTCCACCCCTTACACTGTACACCTCCACCTCCCCTCCACCCCTTACACAGTACACCTCCACCTCCCCTCCACCCCTTACACTGTACACCTCCACCACCCCTCCACCCCTTACACTGTACACCTCCACCTCCCCTCCACCCCTTACACAGTACACCTCCACCACCCCTCCACCCCTTACACAGTACACCTCCACCTCCCCTCCACCCCTTACACAGTACACCTCCACCTCCCCTCCACCCCTTACACAGTACACCTCCACCTCCCCTCCACCCCTTACACAGTACACCTCCACCTCCCCTCCACCCCTTACACAGTACACCTCCACCACCCCTCCACCCCTTACACAGTACACCTCCACCACCCCTCCACCCCTTACACAGTACACCTCCACCTCCCCTCCACCCCTTACACAGTACACCTCCACCTCCCCTCCACCCCTTACACAGTACACCTCCACCACCCCTCCACCCTTATACCCACTTCCCTCACTTATTACACAATGCACCTCCACCTCACACTCACCTTGACATACTCTCTCTGTATGACCAGGTGGCAAATCTTGCAGAGGTGTTGAAGAATATCAGGGATGGTGGTCTGGGGAGACAGGTGTACTGTTTATGTGTATAATACAGTGCTGTACAGTACATGTACATGGTACAGCACTGTACAGTATATGGTACAGGACTACAGTATATTGTACAGCACTGTACAGTACAATGTATATTGTACAGCACTGTACAGTATATGGTACAGGACTGTACAGTATATGGTACAGCACTGTACAGTATATTGTACAGCACTGTACAGTACAATGTATATTGTACAGCACTGTACAGTACAATGTATATTGTACAGCACTGTACAGTATATGGTACAGCACTGTACAGTATATGGTACAGCACTGTACAGTATATGGTACAGGACTACAGTATATGGTACAGCACTGTACAGTATATGGTACAGCACTGTACAGTATATGGTACAGCACTGTACAGTATATGGTACAGCACTGTACAGTATATGGTACAGCACTGTTTAGTATACGGTACAGGACTGTACCCCCACTCGAACACACACGGTACCTTCTTCTTGAGCTGACGGAATAGTGGCTGCAGGTAGGACTCTGTCTGCTTGTAGGTGGCACTGGCCAGCTTGCCCTGCAGAGGGGATGAAGGAGGAAGGTCAGAGGAGGAGGAGCAACAACACACACACACAAACACACTACTACATGTAGGTGGGAATAATTAGAGGGGCGGTGAGATGTGTGGCTACATTCCCTTGTGTGTTTTAAAAATAAAATTAGGTTCAATTCAGGCTAGGTAGCTGGCCCCTGATTTGTGCTGATGTTGGCATGTTGCATAATGTATGATTTCTTTGAGCTATGAACTGGTGTGGTCCCTCACATGTGGGTGTGGTCCCTCACATGTGGGTGTGGTCCCTCACATGTGGGTGTGGTCCCTCACATGTGGGTGTGGTCCCTCACATGTGGGTGTGGTCCCTCACATGTGGGTGCATGATTCCTCACATGTGGGTGTGGTCCCTCACATGTGGGTGTGGTCCTCACCTGGTAACTTCGTTTCTCGGTTGACTGACGAGCGTTGAGGTCTTTGGCCCACTCCCTCAACAGGAACTTGAGTGTCTTGAGGACAATGTCCTGGTCCTTGTTGGTGTCACCTTTGCTTATCTCCTCCATCAGCTCCTGAGGAGAGAGAAGGTTGCTCGAGGGAGGAGGGAGAGGTGAGGGGGGAGGTGAGGGGACAGCACAGGTACATGTACATGACACTACAAACTGTTCGGAATGTCTGCATTAATGTCTGTCTGCACAAGAATCACGTTCCCCAGGGGAGTAAAGTGTACAACATAAAATGTATGGAGCACTATCTGTTAAGTACAGGCGGATGTTGGGATCAGATAATAATGCTACATAGTGAAGGATTTATGCATAGTAATTATATCTAGTGAGAGTTAGAGGCCAGCAAATGTGCGTTACCCTTGGGGAACGAACAACGTTCCCCAAGGGTAACACGTGAGGAGAGATGGGAGGGGTGATGAGGAGAGATGGGAGGGGTGATGAGGAGAGATGGGAGGGGTGATGAGGAGAGATGGGAGGGGTGATGAGGAGAGATGGGAGGGGTGATGAGGAGAGATGGGAGGGGTGATGAGGAGAGATGGGAGGGGTGATGAGGAGAGATGGGAGGGGTGATGAGGAGAGATGGGAGGGGTGATGAGGAGAGATGGGAGGGGTGATGAGGAGAGATGGGAGGGGTGATGAGGAGAGATGGGAGGGGTGATGAGGAGAGATGGGAGGGGTGATGAGGAGAGATGGGAGGGGTGATGAGGAGAGATGGGAGGGGTGATGAGGAGAGATGGGAGGGGTGATGAGGAGAGATGGGAGGGGTGATGAGGAGAGATGGGAGGGGTGATGAGGAGAGATGGGAGGAGAGATGGGAGGGGTGATGAGGAGAGATAGGAGGGGTGATGAGGAGAGATGGGAGGGGTGATGAGGAGAGATGGGAGGGGTGATGAGGAGAGATGGGAGGGGTGATGAGGAGAGATGGGAGGGGTGATGAGAAGAGATGGGAGGGGTGATGAGGAGAGATGGGAGGGGTGATGAGGAGAGATGGGAGGAGAGATGGGAGGGGTGATGTGGATCAGCAAGGGGGAAGGTCATGCATACATGTACACATGCACTTTGTACTACATGTAGGATCCACACCCCATTTTGCTACTCAGCCAATCAGAATATGGGGACACCCCTCCCTCCCATTGTCCCCTCCACCTCGTACTTTGATCTGTTCCAGTGTCGTTCCATCCTCCTTGAACTTGATGAGGTCAGCTGATTCCCCTCCCTCTTCACCCTAATGGCAGGAAGCAATGTCATCAGTCATCAAGTGAAAAGGGAACATCACACGATTTACCACTCCCACCCCTATCCACTTATCCACCCCCTGGTTTGCCCCTAATTTGACATGCCCACACCCTGATTTACATGTGCCATGTCAAAATAAAACTGCAAGGCGTGCAGTACAGAGGGAGGACATTTATTCTTGCCCACCCCCTATATTTGTATATATATATTCCGAAACCCACCCCCTGTTGCAAACTTGGCGATGAATTCCTGACTTTACCTGCTGTCTGGCCAGCTGGTCCAAGTACTCATGGTCCAACTTGTCCAGAGCATCCTTGAAGTCATTTCTGAAGCCCTGGGATACATAGGGTTAAACAATACACATGTCTGAAGCCCTGGGATACATAGGGTACAATACACATTTCTGAAGCCCTGGGATACATAGGGTTAAACAATACACATTTCTGAAGCCCTGGGATACATAGGGTTAAACAATACACATTTCTGAAGCCCTGGGATACATAGGGTTAAACAATACACATTTCTGAAGCCCTGGTAGTTAGTAAGATTTGTCCCAACACCCATGAACTGGTTCACACACCTACCTACACGTGCCTACGACAAACACACACACACACACACACACACACACACACACACACACACACACACACACACACACACACACACACACACACACACACACACACACACACACACACACACACACACACACACACACACACACACACACACACACACACACACACACACACACACACACACTCACATTACCTTGTCAACTTCTGGAGCAAGAATTTCAATCTGCCTGTAAAGGAGAGAGGGGGAGGGGGGTGGAAGAGTTGAAAGTGAATAAAGGACAGGTTAGATCCACTGGCTGCATACGTTATGGAATCCATACCGTAATCTTAGACACACATCTCTATCTGTCTCTCCGAAGATTCGAATAGGCTCTCCTCTTTCCCTTAATCTATGAATCACCTTTAGAAAGGGAATGGAGGGATGGGGAGGAGAGAGGGAATAGGGTGGGGAGGAGGTGAATAGGGATGGGAAGGAGGGAAATAGGTGCAGAGCAGGCAAATAGGGATGGGGAGGAGTAGAATAGGGATGGGAGGAGTAGAATAGGGGTGGGGAGGAGTAGAATAGGGATGGGGAGGAGTAGAATAGGGATGGGGAGGAGTAGAATAGGAATGGGGAGGAGTAAAACAGGGATGGGGAGGCGGGGAATAGGTGAAGAGGGATGGGTGAAGGGAATGGGGGAAGAGAGGGAGGAGAGGTGGAAGAGTGAAGACAAAGGGGAGATGAAATCAATATGAACAAAGAGGGGCACATTATGGGCACGTTGCAGCTGGACAGTACTCAGTATGGAGTAGAGAAAAAAATACACCATGTACATAAGCACACACACAAGCACACACATAAGCACACACATAAGCACACATACAATGTAAGCACACACATAAGCACACATAAGCACACATAAGCACACACACATAAGCACACACATAAGCACACACACAAAGCACACACACACACATAAGCACACATAAGTACACACACATAAGCACACACACATAAGCACACACACATAAGCACACACACATAAGCACACACATACGCACACACACATAAGTACACATAAGCACACACATAAACACACACATAAGCACACACATAAGCACACACATAAGCACACATAAGCACACACAAAAGCACACATACGCACACACATAAGTACACATAAGCACACACATAAACACACACATAAGCACACACACATAAGCACACATAAGCACACACACATAAGCACACACAAAAGCACACATAAGCACACACACATAAGCACACACACATAAGCACACACACATAAGCACACACAAAAGCCCACATAAGCACACACAAGCACACACATATAAGCACACACATAAGCACACACATAAGCACACACACATAAGCACACATAAGCACACATAAGCACGCACACATAAGCACACACATATTTAGCACACATACACATAAGCACACACATAAGCACACATAAGCACACACACATAAGCACACACACATAAGCACACACATAAGCACACATAAGCACACATAAGCACACATAAGCACACACATAAGCACACATAAGCACACACGTAAGCACGCACACACATAAGCACACACACATAAGCAAACATACACACATACACACACACACACACACACACACACACACACACACACACACAACATAATTTGTACTAACCTCTGCTCTTGGTATAGAAAAAATCGGCGAATCATCGACTGGTATTTGAACAGAAGCGATGAGTGGATGTTCTTGCATGAAATCGTCCCCTTTAAGTGCTTCCTTCACTTCTTCCTGTAAACGTGCAGGCCTTTTAAATAAAAAAGCATACTGCCGTATGCCTACAGTATGACATACCCTCTCCTGTTCAGCGCCACCGGAGCGTCGCTCTATATCGCTTCGTTTTACATATTTCTTACCACCCTGCGTGGATTCGATGACACGTGAAATATACAGCGCGCACCAACTATAGGGCAATACCTCTGGCCTGCCTAATTTTAGCTCGTCCGCTTGTTTTCGTTTCCTGGCCGCTTCTTCCTTCAACAGCTTTAAACCATCCATTTGTTAAACGTAATTCTCGTCCCCAGGTTGTGCTGTCGCGTTCCCAGACCGTATTCATTATTATACATTTACATGTACGTGTAAAATGACCCCAAAAGTGATCAACTCCAGCTCAGATGCAGATGCAGCAAAAGTACTATCGTGACCAGGTAAGAGCTGGCAGCCACGGGTAAGTGTCATGGATACGACGCTGGATATGTACAAGCTACTATATTGTACATAACAAAGCATCACCAATTCACCATGCAGTGCTCATAATGCATACTACACTAATGCATAATTCTCATACTGCATTGAGATTGGGTCAAACCCAGCTGGTCCCATCTGTTCAACTAGGAACATGAAAATGCATATTTGTAATAATGCATTGCTTTTCATCTAAACCATAATTATGCATTATGAGCAAGTGTACTGTAGTAACAAACTCGAATGCCTAACACTGGTACGCGTGCGTATTTCAATTTTTGTGGGCACGTGCGATGGAACCAAATGGGAAGCCCTAGGTTTAAAAGCGCAGAATAGTTGCTTTGTGTATCAGCTGTAAGTTTCTGTCATGAGCTAACGGTAGATCTTTAAGGTTTTGACGTAATACACAGTGGAATTTTGTGATGAGGAACTCCCCCCGTTGACTTCATGAACATTTGAAAAAAAAAAGGCCCCTACAATTCAATGGAACCCAGCTAGGGCTTTTTCGGGAAAAATATGAAATCTTGTCAAATGTGCCGCACTAACAATCTGTTATGAGCTAAGCTGTAAAAACCATATTGAACGATTACGGAAATATGTTGTGATTACGCAAACCGCGATTGACTCCCGTTGACCGCTCTTTCTCCATATCCTCTAGATAGATTGGACCTTCATTTCCCTCTTGCCCGGCCTTCTTTATCGAACCTGCATGTTTCCACAAAATACTTTTATCATGAGTATGCATCTACTATTATAGATTTTATTATTCAACATCACTATACTTACAATGTAAGCGCACTTGGATATAGATGCACAAAAGTCAAACTTGGGGGTGGGGAGGGTTGATGATCCAGATATAAAGATCACCACTATCAGGCACTTAGTGATATGTGGCCATACTCAGTGCAATTGACCAGTTTCACAAAATTTAACAAAGGTGTTCCACAGATAAAGCATACCATGATTGTCACGACTGTAGAGCCAATTCTCAACATCCTTCTTAGAGGCAGAGGCCCTTTCAACAAGCTTCAAGTAAGCAAGGCCAAATAATTTGATAGCCTCATGGTGGTTGCAAAGCTCATTGAATCTGTTCTTGTGGAACATTTGATCTCCTATGTGAAGAGGTAAGAAGCAATGAGAGCAGGTTCCAGCTATTACACGAGGAGAAATTTTACAAGAATCAGAAAAATGCCCAATTTCAAAGCATCGAAAACATATTTTGTAAGTGTTAGGACATTGGCCGCTGAAGTGTTTTCTTTCTTACCCATTGACTACATGGCAAACAATGCACAATGTGGCATACTTCTTCATGTTATGATATATACACCGTCCTATTTTGTGCTCCTCTAATAGCCACATTTGACTGTGTGTGATGTCAGGTTCTGGTTGCACGGAGACATCACCTGTTGTGCATTGCTCACTTGCATCCAATGTGTTAGCAAATGCAACAAACAAACCTTCATCCATCATGTCGTTGTCAACATGCACCTTTTTGCACACATAACACATTTCGCAAGAGTCTGGATATAGGTGCACGCGATATCTTTGCTGTCAAAATGGCGTGAGATCACACGCCTTAAACAGATCCCAACATTTGTGTCAACTGCCCTCAGCATGACCTCAAAGGAAGCCTTTGCCCGTCCCTCCATGTTTTCAAGATTAGACCGCTCCATTCTACTGTTGTACATCAGCACAGCAGACAAGGGCTTTCCATCTCGTCCAGCCCTTCCAGTCTGCTGCACAAATTCCTCCAAGGAGTGTGGGAGGCCAAAACAAAGAACAGTACTGTACGTACCTGGACATAATCAATCCCTACACCAAAGGCACTGGTGGCAATCATCACAATTGCTTTCCCTTCCCTCCATTGTTGGTAATTGTTAGCATTGGTCTGGTCTTCCTGTTGGCCGGTGTAAGTGGTGCAAGTGAATCCACTACGAACTAAGACTTCCTTTACATGCTCAACACTCTTAATGGTTGACACATACACAATGCACCTGTCTTCAATACCATAAGAGGGCAGGACCTGGGCACAATGGTTAGCAATGCAGCTGACATCTGTTGCCATATTGTGGACACTGTATGCAACGTTTAAACGGCTGGTTGTCTGTCGAATTACGACAGGCTTTCGACAATATCCAAAAAAGGATTTAAAAATATCCTGAACAATCCATTCAGGAGCCGTGGCAGTCATCAACACAAATGGAACTTTCAAAAATGTGAGCTTTGCTAGCTCACGAAAAGCTGGTCGTAAGCCTATTTCAGTGCTAAAAAGATGCGCCTCATCCACAAAATTTTTCCCCAATTGCTTTGCTCCATATAGGCGATGAACTAACTGCAGGTAAAAGGTGTTGCCAGATGCCATTTCAGGGGTTACAAATACAAGTCGCTGGTGTGTGACACTACCTCAGGCTCATCACTGCAACTTATATTGTGGTTTTCAGCTCTTCTCGTAAGGTCCTTCATCACAGACACTGTTGGCACAACCACTATGCTGGTAAGGGTGTGGTATTTCTGAATGTACAGAAAGAAAAGTAAACTTCTATCACAACCTGTTGGCAGTACAGCCAATAAATCGCAATTTGTGTGGAGAACAACGTCAATAGCAGCTCCCTGTTCACATGATCGAAATTGTGCAGTGGTGTCAACATAGAGCTGCTGCAGCTGTTGCTTTGACTCAATGGACTGCTCTACTGTGGTGGGTGGCACTATTGAGGAAACTGCTGCATTGATGGACCTGCCAATGTTTTCTGGCTCACTGTTGTCCACAACTGTGATAGCTATTGAGCCATCATCCACACGCTGCCTTTTCAGTGGTGTTTTGAGCTAGATAATTGCTTCATGGACAAGCATTGGTGTATCCAGCTTTCACTTTGTTCCACTAGTAAAAATGTTGGTGATTTGTGCTGGACAAGGTTCAATCATCCATGTTCCATTGATGCAACGGAGAGGCGGGGAATAGGTGGAGAGGAGAGGGATGGGGAGGAGGGGGAAGGGTGAGAAGAGAGGAAGGAGAGGGGGAAGAGTGACGACAAAAGGGAGCAGGAGATGAAATCAATATGAACAAAGAGGGGCACATTATGGGCACATTGCAGCTGGACAGTACTCAGTATGGAGTAGAGAAAAAATTACAGCACACACATTAGCAAACATAAGCACACACACATAAGCACACACATAAGCACACATAAGCACACACATAACCACACACATAAGCACACACACACATAAGCACACACACATAAGCACACATAAGCACACACACATAAACACACACACATAAGCACACACATAAGCACACACATAAGCACACACACATAAGTACACACACATAAACACACACATAAGCACACACATAAGTACACACATGCGATGCACACACACATAAGCACACACATACGCACACACACACCGGCAAAGCAAACACACACATAAGCACACACACACATAAGCACACAAAGCACACACATAAGCACACATAAGCACACATAAGCACACATAAGCACACACATAAGCACACACATAAGCACACATAAGCACACACACATAAGCACACACATAACCATGTGCACACATAAGCACACACATAAGCACATGCACACACATAAGCAAACATACACATACACACACACACACACACACACACACACACACACACAACATAATTTGTACTAACCTCTGCTCTTTGTAATTAAAAAAATCGGTGAATCATCGACTGGTATTTGAACAGAAGCGATGAGTGGATGTTCTTGCATGGAATCGTCCCCTTTAAGTGCCTCCTTCACTTCTTCCTGTAAACGTGCAGGCCTTTTAAATAAAATAAAAAGCATGCTGCCGTATACCTACAGTATGACATACCCTCTCCTGTTCAGTGCCACCGGAGCGTCGCTCTATCATAGATATTATCTATGGCTCTATATTGCTTCGTTTTACATATTTCTTACGTAAATACCACCCTGCGTGGATTCGATGACACATGAAATATATAGCGCGAACTAGGACAATATCTCCGGCCCGCCTACTTTTAGCTCCTCCGCTTGTTTTCGTTTCCTGGCCGCTTCTTCCTTCAAAAGCTTTAAACCATCCATTTGTTAAGCGTAATTCTCGTCCCCAGGTTGTGCTGTCGTCGTTGCGTTCCCAGACCGTATTCATTATTATACATTTACGTGTAAAATGTGGTCAACTCCAGCTCAGATGCAGCAACAGAAGATGCAGCAAAAGTACTACCATGACCAGGGTTCCTCCTGTCCACTGACTAAAGGAGACAGAGAATGGGAACCTGTAACTGTCACAGGAACCAGAGATAGACAGAAACTCATTGTTTTGGTTGTGGTCAACATGTGGTTTCATATAGACCCTTCACGAGTAGTTTAATTTAATAAGGCTATAAACTTTAATGTCGTTTGAAAGTACATGTAGTGAATTAGACTCTCTCCGATTGCAATTGGGTACACATACATATGTGCCACTGTGAAGCACAGCTTGGTCACTTGGTGGAAGGGAATATTAGCCTTGAGGGCGGGAAGATTGGTCAGTCTAGGTCATAGTGCACGCAACCCATGATGAATATAATTACTATCAATACCCCAGTCGCGTGCGCATAAAGGTGCTTCGTGCTTCGGTGTATTGTTCCTCGACGACGCATCGTTGAAAAGCGTCGTATCATATAGGCGTCGGAAGGTAGATTACGAAATTTAACCGGGGTGGGGGGGGGGCTGATTTAATTTCATACAATGACATCGTTCGTACACGCGACAGTGACATAGAGACTATCTCTGGTGACGCATAAAATTGCATGCGCGTCGCCAATGTGATTCGCGATTTTTTTTTTTCTATAACGTGCCAAGACTCAGGCAAGAGCTATGTGGTTTTCAAATTGCGGCGGAAGATTTATGCAGCCGATGTACAGGGGAATATAATAGAATACTGTTCATTGCTTGAAGTAGGTTATCTGAGTATGATGCAAATTTTAAGTGGCTCAAGTATCGAAGCAATAACTATTAACCATAGATCTACCGCGCTATGTTAACGCTGGTGTTCGCCGGAGCTAACATTTATATTATATATCAGTGTGTACCTAGGTTAACAGTGCTGGTTGTGAAATCAATTAAGCTAATTAAACCAATAATTGTCACACAAAAAAAATTACTTATAGCCTGCCCATTATTAATTTTGTTGGTGCGTACATGTACATGTACGAGCGTATCCAATTCACTGACGCCATCAATGCTACAGCTAGGGGTTGGCAAGCCCGATTGAACCGTTTCTAACGAAAATCTGTACGCTTGTGGTAGGGGGAAGAAACAACCCATTTTTGTGATCGAGTCGAGGGTAAAGGTGATAGTTATGGTTGACACTTGCTATTAATCCAATAGCGTGCTGCTTCTGCAGCGCGATAGCCGATGCCTTTGCCCACACAAGAGGTAAGAGCAACACCGATTTTGAATTGTTTACCCACTGTGGAGGATATATAATAAATAGCACGAGGTACAGTGCTCCAAATGTAAAGCTGCCAAAACTGAATTTTTCAGTTTTTGGCTTATATCTTTTCAACCGATCATATTTAGAGCAGGGCAATTACATTTTCACATTCAGCAAACACTTCTGTGTAAGTAACTGTGGTGTTAATAATTTAATTTAAGCTTTTTAGCTTTCCATCTCTTATTGCGCACCTTCGCAAGCGCCGTACATAATTATAAAAAATTATACAGATACTCCGACCACTTCTTTGTAACAGTATGTAAAAATCATTTCTTAAGTCGAACTAAATCGTCCGAATTTCAGCGAACCGCGAACGTCCTCGAAAATTTGATAAATCCGGACCGATCTTCCCAAGTAGTTGGACTTAAGATGCCAAATCAACCATATATATAGGAGATCTAATGTTGTACTTACAACATAAATTTGAACTTACTGTTACATTCCTGGTGGGAGTTATGATTGAAAAATGAGCTTTTGACCGTTATTTGTTTACAAGTAGCTAAGCTTTGTTTACGTGTGCTAATTAGATTAACACCACAGTTACTTACACAGAAGTGTTTGCTGAATGTGAAAATGTAATTGCCCTGCTCTAAATATGATCGGTTGAAAAGATATAAGCCAAAAACTGAAAAATTCAGTTTTGGCAGCTTTACATTTGGAGCACTGTAGGCGGAAACAAAAATCCGCAACACCACAGCATTAGGTTTTGTCCGTATTTTTTAACGGATGTTTACCCAGGTTAACGTTCTGTTTTGTAAATCGACGGTAATTGGGACCGCTGCAGTGTATAATTGCATGCACATTTTCATACGCTAAATGTGACACATTAAGTAAAAATGATGTTTCGCTAGTACCCAAATGGATGCCAAACACAACCGAGGTTGTTTGGTTGCTATGCTTCAAAAGATGCTTAGAATATAATTGAAAGAAACGAAAGAATAAACGTTATCCACGGTTAACAAAACGTTACCCGCGGAGATAACATCGGTAAATAAGTGCGCGTACAAATCTGAAGAAGCTGCAGACAGATGAAACACGCCCATTTAAAATCCACATAAGCCTGGGAACAAGAACTTAACTGAGTGCAAGTGACTGCCTCCGTTTCCAATCTCCCTATTACACTATCTTTTTAATTTGCGCGCGCCCCTCCCCTCATCTATTATTCATGTCAGACCCCCCCCCCCCCCCCTCGCCGAATTCTTGGATCCGCCACTGTAATATATGTGAACCCCATGCCCAGTCAATGCATGAGTTATGGGCTCAAAATAATTTATAACATCTAGAGAACGCACTTACACTGAGACGCAAAGGGAACAATTAATGGCACAAAAAAACAACAAAAACGTTCCGTACACAACGACATTCAATTATTTCTTGTCAGGCTGTTTCTTGTTCGCCTGGGTTTTGTTCCTCTTGAGTACGAAAGTACGCTTGTTCGAACTCTCTGATTTGGTTCGTTCTACGGATTTTTTCACTCTTTCGCTGTCTGGCGAATTAGACCTTGTCGCTCTCAGAGGCTCCTTCGCCAAAGTGGACAGGTTGCCGTCACTAGGCGAATGAGGAGTCTGTGGAGCGGGCAGTAGAATTACGGGGCGAGTGGGCGGTGTCCGTCCTGCACTGGTGGTGTCCTTGGAGTAGGACGGAAGCCGAGATAGGTCCTCCATTGACTTGGCCGCCTGTGGGTAGGTTACAAATGCACACGGTAAGGTGGAGACTGAATAGTAATCATTTGTGAAGTCTAGCGCGGACCCAGACTTCAAATGCTAGCACACGGGTACTGTATAGCAAAACAGAACACACCACGTACGTTATTTTTCGACAGATCCAAAGATTTATCGGCTGCTAATTCAATGCGAGGCACTAAAAAAAAGGAAAGATTGCAAAACATTATTATAGTGGCACGCATAAACTCAGCGGTCAGATTACTCAGATATGCGCGCATAAATGAAACATCACCTGCAATACATTGTATGGGAAAATATCCGCGAAAAGGGTCCTAACGAAAGTTTATAAAATAATCAAAGAAATTCCTAGGTTCTCTATACAGCTTCTTTCCTATGCACTTGAAATTGGACTGTCCATTATTAGTGGAGTTACAATGGCATGAATTTTTAATCACGTGTACATTTCAATTGCTACTTTGACGCTCGTTCCTGGAAAATATGTACTACTGCGTTAGGTCCCTTTTCGTGGATATTTTCCCCTATAATGTTATCATAATGACCAGTACGGCACGCGTACGAGCTATAAGAAGGCACTGTTTATTGTAATAATAATAATTTACATACGCACGTTTGTTGCTTTATTTTTATAAATTGCTTGGAAGAACCACAAGTGAAGTAGATATTAGTTTAGTGTAGCTCAGTATTCAGTAATGTGTATATTGTGTATATATCTGGGTAGCTTTTTGTAATCAATGTATTGTGATTTTCCCTTACAATGACAATTGTTGTTATATCTCTAAATAAATAAATAAAAATTGTGAGTCTTTGTGACTGCATGTGATAACATAAAACATGTACCTAGGTTTTTAGACATCAAACCCACAAGTGTAGGCGCGAGGCCGAGTATATATATATGGTTTACGAGGACGTACGTACGTATGGACGTAAAGAGTTACTAAGGATGTGCGAATTATAGTAGTTGATAGGGGCAAAAAAAAAGGAAGTTATTTCTGCAAATTCTGAAATCACGAACACGCCCATTTTCTCGACCACACCACTCAGCTGTATTTGAATGCTATCCACTATTAAAATACTGTTGAATCGTGCTAGATAGGCAGTTAAGCCCTATCTTTGCACGAATTGGACACCCATGAACAGTACAAACAATATGATTCGATCATTATGTTGCTGCAGTGTGAGCTAAAGTGCATTGAATTTTTTTTTTTAAAGTGCATTGAAAATTTTTTTTTAAAGTGCTGAAAAAAGTTGCTATTTGGCAAAGACCACCCCCCCCCTCCCCCCCCCCCCCCCAATTTTGATACCACATAACTTTTTATCCCCTGAAGAAATAACAGCATATTCATGATGCTTTCTTCAAAGTTGGGAGATGGTGTATTCCACTTTGTTCTTTTGCCCTCGTATATGATATTAATTATTTTATTGGCATTATAGCTAGTAAAAAAATTGAATAAAACTGATACACTGTACTCTTAAAGGTTCAGGAAAGTGAGGAAACAAGTAGATCTAATGGTTTCTACAAGATGTAGAAGCTGTTTTGTCATTTAACCACACACACACACACACACACACCACACACACATCTCCATGTGCATCCTAACACACATTTTCTACACAGTGTATTTAATCTTGGCATGTAAACCTTTTCCTTATACATGTATGAACTCACAGAAGCTACTGTCCAGACTGCTCCTCCTCCTCCTCAGACTGCCCGCACCCCTGCAGGACACCTGGCGATGGTGCACCATGATCTCTCCAGCTGCCTCCGTGGAGGTGGTGGTACTGCACCTCCTCATCTCAAAGGAGGACCCCAGCATCTCTATCCTGTCCTTCTCCAGCTCTTTCAACTGCAAGGGGCAGCGATAAAGGAGGTGTGTCTGCCCACCCCCCCCCCACCCCCCTCTCCCTCACTCGCCTAGCCTCGTCCCCAGGCCCTGTTTTTAAATTTTATTTTGCCCCAGTAACTTTAATTATAAAAAACAGGGCCTGGGGACAAGGCTATCACTCGCCCCTCTCCCTTTATCTACTTCTCTCGTTTCCTTACACCAATTGCTGTGCCCTTACACGCACCCACAAGTGTAAAACCTGCAGCCTTCACAGAAAAGCCCGTTGCTTTATTATTTTACCCCTTTGGGAAAACAAAAGGCCCCTCCCTCTCTTGTCTTACTAACAAACTTAATCCTGTGCAGTCGTGCTACATT
>OX442415.1:25622482-25748869 GCA_949361645.1 Spongilla lacustris
GTACATGTACATGCAGCTCACTGGATAGCTACATGTAGCCATGTTTGCAGCCCATCTCCCCCCCCCCCCCCTCCACCACCACCCACCCCAGTATACTCTTGTACTGGTGTGCTCTCACTTCCTCTCCCCTGCCATGTGTGATATGTAGTTCAGTTGTGTGGTCTGTAGTAAACAGTGCACTCCATCCCCATTCCCTAGATTGGCAAGGATCGCAGCCTTGGCTTTGATCCCTGCTGTGTGGGCTACTTCACCACTGGAGAGTTTGCTGTCATTGGAGGGTCCAATAAGAAGGTGGGTGGGGGTGTTAGGGGCAGGGTGGAGTGTGTGTGTGTGTGTGTGTGTGTGTGTGTGTGTGTGTGTGTGTGTGTGTGTGTGTGTGTGTGTGTGTGTGTGTGTGTGTGTGTATGCACACGTGTTTGGGTCAGGGAGTGGTATCATTGCTTGGTTCTGTGTGTTTCATAGCATTTGTGAGTACTACAATATTTGAGATGCCACGTGTTGACACAAGCTATCCATGTACATGTACATATATGTGCACATATTCCACTGCCAGGGGGCACCACATTCCATTGAGGGAGATTCCTAACCTGCGTGGACTACCACTATCACAACACACCCCTAACCCTCAGAACTGAGCAATGCACAGTAGTAAATAACACTTATTCCAGGAGCTCCTTATAAATACGCTCACACACACAGACAACACATGCTGATCTAGATGTGTTCCACTTCCCTACATTTACTCCCTTCCTCCTCCTTCACTATATTCCCAATACTCAGGCGCTCTTGTACTCACGCGAGGGTGCTATGCTTGCTACCATCGCAGAGGGGCAGTCCTGGGTCTGGTGCTGTTGTCAGCGACCTGGACAGAATTTTGTGGTAAGCTTTTAGCAGATGCGCCTATAGGCACACATGTACATGTATGTTTAGCATACAGTGTGTGTACATGTACTTTTGTACTTTACTTACTTTTGTCTTTTCTACTTACATCTCCCCTTCACTGTACCTGGCTACCTGTCCCCCTCATCCTCTCTCCTCCCTCCCTCCTCCTTGCCCCTCCTTCCCTCCCTTTTTGGACCCTCCCTCCCTCCCTTCCTTCTGTCTCACTCCCTCATCTCCTATACATTTCAAGGCTGTTGGATTTGAAGATGGTACAATTGGGTATTATCAATTATCTTTCAACACTGTCCATGGTCTGTACAAGGACCGGTGAGTCTACCAGCACTGTGCACACAGTATCATAGTCATGGTCTACGTACATGTATGTACATGTATACCGTTTGCATCCTTCGGCTGAAGACCTAAATGTTCACATGTGACTTGTACATGTACATGTACCTCCACCCCCCCCCCCCCCAACCAGATATGCTTTCCGTGAGAACATGACTGATGTAGTGGTGCAGCATCTGTTCACAGACGAGAAAGGTATAGTGATGTGTGTCCCCTCTTCCCCCTGTGTCCTCTCCTCACCTTGCACTGTGTTCCTTGGCCTTGCTCTCTTCGTTACTGGTGCCACACCCACTACCTCTCCTGATCCTCTTGCAGTGAAAATCAAGTGCAGGGACCTCATAAAGAAGATAGCCGTGTTCAAGAACAGGCTTGCTGTATGACATCACTCTCCTCTTCCATATCTTTGTACCTCTCTCCTTCCTCTCCCTCTTTCCCCTCCCCTTTTCCCCTCCCCTGACTTACATGTATTCCTTTCTTGCAGGCAGTGTACACACCCACTCCTTTATAATCCCTTATCACGCATACACCTTTTCCCCTCACATACTTACACCTTCTCCCTCCTACCTTAACCCTCATTTGCGAATGTACCCTCTCCCCTCTCCCCTCTTCTCCCTCATCCCTCTCCCCTCTTCTCCCTCATCCCTCTCCCCTCTTCTCCCTCATCCCTCTCCCCTCTTCTCCCTCATCCCTCTCCCCTCTTCTCCCTCATCCCTCTCCCCTCTTCTCCCTCATCCCTCTCCCCTCTTCTCCCTCATCCCTCTCCCCTCTTCTCCCTCATCCCTCTCCCCTCTTCTCCCTCATCCCTCTCCCCTCTTCTCCCTCATCCCTCTCCCCTCTTCTCCCTCATCCCCCTCCCCTCTTCTCCCTCATCCCTCTCCCCTCTTCTCCATACCCTCTCCCTAATACCATCTCATCTCCCTCACTTGCACACGTTTATGCACTGCAGGTTCAGTTGACAGACAGGATTATCGTGTATGAGGTGGCCTCTGAAGAGCCTACAGACATGCAGTACAAAGTCAAGGTAAGTGGTAGATGTGATGGGGATGGAGTCCACCTAAGTTAAGTAGAGGTGGGACACCCCTGGGTAACTGTTTTGTACATGTGCACATGTACATGTGTGTGAGATTTTGGGTGGCCAGGTGGAGACCATTGTTAAGCCTACACCTGTTGATAAACTATGTGTATTCATGAGTTGCTTTTGGTATCAAGGACTTCCACCTTTTGCAAAAAGGTTACCATAGTTACATGTCATTGCAGGGCCCCTCCCACCTCAGTGTTCATGTCCATTCAAGCCATGAGCTGGTCTGTACTTAGGCTTTATTTTTCTGCTAGCGTTTCTGTCATGGTGATGTGATTGTAAGGTCTGGTGGATGATCTGTCTCCACATGCCCTATGGATTTGGGGGGGGGGGGGGGGGGGGGGGGGGGGGCAGATTCCACATCCCTTACTGCAAGCAGGGGGCATCCCCTGACAGTTGTCACCTCTTACATGTACCTGTATGTGACCACTTGCCTCTGCTAATTAACCACCAATGTGTGTGGTACAGTTAGTAATAATTATGGAGCAATGTGTGTGCAGTTATAAATCGGATCAATGTGTATCCTAGAGGATGACCCATATGTTGTTCTATCACCGCAGGAGAAGATAGTGAAGCATGTGGAGTGCAGCCTGCTGGTAGTGTGTTCCAAAAACCTTGTTCTCTGCCTGGAGAAGAGACTGCAGAGCTTGTCCCTCTCTGGAGAGAAGATCAGGTAGAGCACTGTGTGGTTGTTGCCTCTGGTGCTGAGGAAAATGAAGCCCCTCCTCCTGCCTACCTGCCTATCTCTAAGCCCCTCCTCCTGCCTACCTGCCTATCTCTAAGCCCCTCCTCCTGCCTACCTGCCTATCTCTAAGCCCCGCCTCCTGCCTACCTGCCTATCTCTAAGCCCCTCCTCCTGCCTACCTGCCTATCTCTAAGCCCCTCCTCCTGCCTACCTGCCTATCTCTAAGCCCCTCCTCCTGCCTACCTGCCTATCTCTCACTTCTTTGTATTCTTTGTAGCCTGTGTATGATGTGTATAAGTCCAATGCTCTAATGACCTTTTTTTTTAGGGGGAGGGGGAGGGGGGGGGGGGGGGGTCATCTACTGCACATGTACATGTACATGTATTTGATGTATTTTTCTTTTCTGTGGTGTTTTGATTTTCAGGGAATGGATGATGGAATCTCAGATTCGGTACATCAAGGTGGTGGGTGGGCCCCCTGGGAGAGAAGGACTGCTTGTTGGGCTGAAGAATGGACAGGTTTGATGGATGTGGGGTTTGCTGGAGGTGATGTACAGGGTTTTATTATTATTATTATTTTTTGCTAGCTGCATGTGTAACCTTTTCCCCTCTTCTTTCCCCTCTATCAAGGTGTTGAAGGTTTTTGTGGACAATCCATTCCCCGTGGTGTTGTTAAAACATCAGAACTCTGTGAGGTGTCTGGACTTGAGTGCAAGGTAGGGGAGGAGGAAGAGGGAGAGGGGAGGAGGGTCATGTGTGGGAGAAGAGGGAGCATATTGATGTGGTTTCTCACCTGGGAATACATTTGTAGTCACATGTACATGTACATGTAAGCCTAATTTGACATGACAAGTTCATGTGGTAGGAATGGCAGTGTATTTTTTTGTCTGTTCTTCTGTACTTCCTCTCCCACCTCCACAGACCTTGCATTTACATGTACAATCTTCTCTCACCTCATACTACACTCCCATCCTCACTCCATCCACCACTGACTGACCAACTCACTTCTCCATTACATGTACATGATCACTGTACATGTACATGGCATTCTCTCTGCCACCTACATGTACATGTACATGCATCAAATCCTTCCTACAATGTACCACCTATGTGTGCATTCTATGCCACTCCCACTTCATCCCCTCCTTATTATACACTGAATCACACATCTTCTCTTATCACTCATCTGTCACACATCACCCGCTCCCCATTACCCACTTGTGCACACACACACACACACCACTTCACTATCTCACACACTTCCCTTTAGTCGTACCAAGCTGGCTGTTGTTGATGAGCGTAACACGTTGCTTGTGTACGATGTTGTCAGCAAGGAGCTGTTGTACCAGGAGCCAAAGGCCAACAGTGTGGCCTGGAACACCAGCTGTGAGGTACAGTGCTGTTTAGTGTGCCTCATGTGAGCTTCACATGTGCCTCATGTGAGCTTCACATGAATAGCTTACTGGTTGAATGATCTCCTGCATGTATTGGGACTGGCATCAGGAAGTTTCAGGTGGTGCCCACCTCATCACTGTTGGTGTTGGGCCTCAGGTGGTGCCCAGACTGCTCATCTCCTGTATTGGTGGTGCCCAGACTGCTCACCCCCTGTATTGGTGGTGCCCAGACTGCTCACCCCCTGCATTGGTGGTGCCCAGACTGCTCACCCCCTGTATTGGTGGTGCCCAGACTGCTCACCTCCTGTATTGGTGGTGCCCAGACTGCTCACCCCCTGCATTGGTGGTGCCCAGACTGCTCACCCCCTGTATTGGTGGTGCCCAGACTGCTCACCCCCTGTATTGGTGGTGCCCAATCTGCTTACTTCTTGTATTGGTGGTGCCCAGACTGCTCACCCCCTGCATTGGTGGTGCCCAGACTGCTCACCCCCTGTATTGGTGGTGCCCAGACTGCTCACCCCCTGCATTGGTGGTGCCCAGACTGCTCACCTCCTGTATTGGTGGTGCCCAGACTGCTCACTCCTCAGCACTCCTGATATCTAGCAGTGCCTAGGCAGCACATTGGGTATACATGCTACACAATGTATATGCGTACATCTACAGCAATTCCATACATTTTACAGTCACTTTATCTCTATGCAGAATGCTGTGATATCGATAGTTCAGTGTAGGAGTTCATACCTGACACCATTGCATTCCCATGTAGTACTGCTGCCCACCTCATACCACACCACATACCACATAAATCTACCAAATACATGTTCATATACATTAATGCTGTTTACAAGCATCTGTGATGTGTGATGTGAGGGTGTGTGTGTGTGTCACTTTGTGGTGTGGTAAAATGCAATCCTACTGGTCTCCATTCTTGTGTCTTCCTGGGTACACACCTATACACATGTATCTTGTTGTGCACTGTTGGTGCGGATAACTAAGAAACAGACAACCAGCACATTGTGTATGTAAACACAAGCAGTGGTATGTTATTCCCCACTTCATAGCCCCATCTCTGGTGGTTTCAGGGCGGATACATGTAGTGTTAGGAGCAGGATCAGTTATGAACGACAGGCTTGCAATGTTTTATGCACTTGTCCCATCAGTGCTGTTGTGGCATCATAGCCTGGATATCAATGGATATTCATGCATACTAAGGCAGTTGTACTGCTGAGTTAAAATTGATATTTTTCTGTGTATACACATGTACAATGTACATGTACACAAGGCCATTTTATTAATTGGACAAATAGGTTTGATTTATGTACATGTACATGTGTACATACAATAATGTATCAGTGTGTACTGTAAATGACAGAGGGTTCATGAATGTGCATGTAAAGATTCATTTGGGACCTTCGAGGCCTTTGATTTCCACTAATTTTTCATCTAAGTGCTTTACCCTCCTCCTCCTCCTCCTCCTCCTCCCCCATTCTTATCTTCCCTCCTCCTCCTCCTCCTCCTCCTCCTCCTCCCTCCTCCTCCTCCTCCTCCCCTCCCCCTCCTCCTCCTCCTCCTCCTCCTCCTCCTCCCCTCCTCCTCCCTCCTCCTCCCCCTCCTCCTCCCCCTCCACCTACAGGACATGCTGTGCTATAGTGGAGATGGGATGCTAAGCATTAAGGCAAACAACTTCTCCACACACCAGCAAAGGCAGCAGGTAAGTACACACGTACTTGTGTGTGGGGTCTGCAGCCAAAGGTTCTGGGGGAAGGGTTGATGTGTGTGCACGATACATGTCTCTTCACTTCTCCACAATGCTTACACACACACATTCCACCTGCACACACACACTTGGGTCAGGGCTTTGTCGTGGGGTTCACTGGGTCCAAGATCTTCTGTCTGGACTTCTTTGCAATGACCTGTGTTGATGTTCCACAGGTGAGTTTTGATGCTAGTTCACTTTTCATTGTTCCAAATTTGAATGTTGTTCATTGGTGTGCTCTGCCCTCCATTGTCCTCCCTTCCCTTCCCTCCCACCAGTCTGCACCCATGATTCAATACCTTGAGCGAAAACTGTACAAGTAAACCTTTCCCACACAAATGGTGGCACCTGGCAATGTCTGTTATGTACCTTGTCCACTGTGCACTGTGCAGGGATGCTTACAAGATTGGCTGTCTTGGCGTGACGGAGGGAGATTGGAGTACCTTGGCGTTGGAGGCTTTGGAAGGGATGGACTTTGATACCTCCAAGAAGGCATGTGTTCACCACCCATGTGCAGCCATGTATATGTATATGTTCATTGACCTTTGTTTGTGGTCCTATTACAGGCTTTCATACGAGTGCGAGATCTTCGTTTTTTAGAGCTGATCCATAGCATTGAGGTACATTGTAGTTACATGTATGCACATGCTGGGGTGCGTGTGTGCATGTGTGTGCGTGTGTGTGTTTTAAAGAGTACTTGTGTTCTCATGTTATTTAGTTGTGATGTACCTGTATGATTTGTATTCTACTTTAAAGGAACGGAAGAGAAGAGGCGAGACTAATAACCAGTTGTTTCTACCAGACATTCTTGCTTACCAGGTAACCAACAATATGAGAAAGTGATATGATTTTAAATAGTCCTCATGCCTCCATCACAGGGCAAGTTTCAAGAAGCAGCTAAGCTGTACAAGCAAGGTGGACAGTCAGAAAAGGTACATGCACTGTGTACTACATGTAGATAGTAACTTGAAACTGTTTGTACCCATGTAAGGAAATGTCCTTATACGGATGCACCCTAATATGGATGTACTGTCACTTTTTTTTTTTGGGTAGGCAATGGAAATGTACACAGATTTACGACAGTTTGACAAAGCCAAGGAATTTGTGGTGACCACTGACAAAACTGTGAAGCAGTTGGTTACTAAGCAGGCCGACTGGTTCAAGACCACAAATGACCCCCAGGCTGCATGGTGAGTGGGGGAAGGTGGGGGTGACTCTGTACTCCCTGCTCCCTGGGAAGTGGGTGCTCAAATTGCAATGTACATGTACATGTACTTCTGAATCGTTCCTAGTAGATCGGGATAATACATGTATGCTCTCAGAAGATTTTGGCATGCTTTAATGTGTGAGTCTAATTATAAAGTATGAATACGAGACCATTATTTCAACACGATTAAGAGAGTTCACATAGGAAGTGTTGTAAGATACAGTGATATTCCAACACATACATATACATGTACATGACATGTATGCCTCTCTTATATGTGCTGGAACATTCACACATAACACACACATACACACATAACACACACATACACACATACATCAGTGACATGTATATGGCTGCAGGAGAGTACCTCAAAGCTGTGGAGATCATGGGAGAGAATGGATGGGTGGACAGGTAGGACCACCGCATCTGGCATCACTGGATAGCCTTACTCTTCTGTCCCTCCCCCTTCTCCCCCTCATCCCCCTCATCCCTCTCCTCCTTCTCAAGGATCGTTGGTCTAGTGCATGATCTGGACAAGGCTAATCAGAGCAACGAACTTCTCTACAAGTGTGCCACATACCTCAAGAACCTTTCACAGGTTAGGGCATCATATACATGTATACGCACACACTTACATGTACATGTACATGCACGCGTATACTGTTGTGTGCTGTATGCATACATGTACCGGTATGTGCATAGAATTTTATGCCACCATTGTATGCATGTGTATCTGCTACTACATATATTTAGTATTCTTATGCGGCTGAAGTCTATGAGAAGCTCAAGGACATCAAATCTCTGGTGGCACTGTATGTCTCCACACAGCAGTGGAATGAGGTAGGTGTGAGGTGATGATACATGTACATGGACATAATATTTTTACATATGTACATGTACGTGTAATTCGTTTCTTTAGGCGTTTTCTATAACAATGCAACACCCTGAATTTAAGGTAAGTCCCTCCCTCCCTCCCTCCCTCCCTCCCTCCCTCCCTCCCTCCCTCCCTCCCTCCCTCCCTCCCTCCCTCCCTCCCTCCCTCCCTCCCTCCCTCCCTCCCTCCCTCCCTCCCTCCCTCCCTCCCTCCCTCCCTCCCTCCCTCCCTCCCTCCCTCCCTCCCTCCCTCCCTCCCTCCCTCCCTCCCTCCCTCCCTCCCTCCCTCCCTCCCTCCCTCCCTCCCTCCCTCCCTCCCTCCCTCCCTCCCTCCCTCCCTCCCTCCCTCCCTCCCTCCCTCCCTCCCTCCCTCCCTCCCTCCCTCCCTCCCTCCCTCCCTCCCTCCCTCCCTCCCTCCCTCCCTCCCTCCCTCCCTCCCTCCCTCCCTCCCTCCCTCCCTCCCTCCCCCCTCCCCCCTCCCCCCCTCCCTCCCTCCCCCCCCCTCCCTCCCCCCCTCCCTCCCTCCCCCCCTCCCCCCCTCCCCCCCTCCCCCCCTCCCTCCCTCCCTCCCTCCCTCCCTCCCTCCCTCCCTCCCTCCCTCCCTCCCTCCCTCCCTCCCTCCCTCCCTCCCTCCCTCCCTCCCTCCCTCCCTCCCTCCCTCCCTCCCTCCCTCCCTCCCTCCCTCCCTCCCTCCCTCCCTCCCTCCCTCCCTCCCTCCCTCCCTCCCTCCCTCCCTCCCTCCCTCCCTCCCTCCCTCCCTCCCTCCCTCCCTCCCTCCCTCCCTCCCTCCCTCCCTCCCTCCCTCCCTCCCTCCCTCCCTCCCTCCCTCCCTCCCTCCCTCCCTCCCTCCCTCCCTCCCTCCCTCCCTCCCTCCCTCCCTCCCTCCCTCCCTCCCTCCCTCCCTCCCTCCCTCCCTCCCTCCCTCCCTCCCTCCCTCCCTCCCTCCCTCCCTCCCTCCCTCCCTCCCTCCCTCCCTCCCATGTGAGCACTCCTTTACCATAGGATGAAGTGTACACACCTTATGCCACCTGGCTGGTTGAGAATGACAAGTTTGATGAAGCTCAGGAAGGTATGTTGTATGTGCTAAGTGCTGTAGTGATGGTGTCACTGTCTCGATGCAGCATTAAACAAAGCAGGCCGACAGAATGAGGCTATTCATCTACTGGAGCAGCTAGCCGAAAATGCAATCAAAGAGAGTAGGCAAGTGAAAGGCCTGGGGACCATTACTTTAGCTCTTGTCCTGGAACTTTGTACTAGTCCCCAGGCTATTTTAATGTACATGTACATTTTAAATGTTATGTCACCACGCAGTATGTACATGTGTGTATACTGTGCACTCCTGTGTGCATATGTTGTACATGGTCATGTATGTACATTTACACATTTTCTCCTTTTCTGTTCTCAAAGGTTTGATGATGCCGGTTTCTATTACTGGCTTCTGACCAAGTCTGCTTTGGAATCAGCACCCAAGTCTGCTTTGGAATCAGCACGAAAGGAAGCCCAGGGTGAAGGTACGTGTGTCTGATCTCCCAGGGGTATTAGTGTACCCCTGGGGTATTGGTGTAGCCCTGCCGTATTGATGTATCCCCTGGGGTATTAGCTAGCCTCCCTGGAGCATTGGTACCCCTCTGAGATATTGGGTACCTGTCTGGACGTTGTACATGTAATGAGACTGTTTGATCTCTATGTTTCCAAGGCAACCAGCAGACCATACGTACCCACAAGGATAACTTTTATAAGTTCAAAGAGTTATCGGAAATATACTATGTGTACCACCACATCCAGCGATACACTGTAAGCATTTGAGCATGGCTGCCATGGCAACGTTAGTGGACCAATGGCCCCTCCCCACTAGGACCAGCCCTTCACCTCTCACCTCCCAGAAGCCCTCATGAACATGGCACGCTTCCTTGCTCACAAGCTCACAGCCAAGGTTCCTCCTGGAGTTTCCCAAGTGTATCCACAGGCCTGCAAATGTACATGTATATATTTTCTTGGTAGCTAAATATGTTTTTAAAATAATGTTTTAGGATGGGCAGGTGTGGGAGGAGTGTTTGGAAATGCTGTGAAGGCCGCACCTCTTGTTGTTGTTGTTGTTGTTGTTGTTGTTGTTGTTGTGTGTTTCCTTGACCCATTTGAAGAGCTGTGTACCTGACGCTGGCCAAGCAGGGCAAGACTGTGGGAGCATTCAAGCTAGCCAGATATGCATATGAGAAACTGAAGGCAAGTACTACACACATGTAATGGAGTCCACCACATGCATGTGTACATGTACAGTGTATGCATGTACATGTAGCTTGTAAGTTTTGGGTTACTTGTTAGGGTTGTGTGTGTGTGATAAGTATTAGTACATTTTAAGATCCCATGATGAGCATTAGGGGTCATGTGATATGTACATGTAGATAACTTCCCCTTCCTTACCAGACGCTGAAAATACCAAGTCATCTTCAGGAGGCTATCGACATGGGCAGTGTGACTATAAGGTCAAAGCCTTTTATGGATAAAGAGGTATGTTGTGTTTTGCGTATTTTTATATACAAATGTACATGTGCTGTGTCTTTGTGATTACACAGCATTCTTGGTTCATTCTGGGTACATGTATGTTAAAATAGAGCTTGCAAAAAAAAAAAAAACCTGGAGGCTGATTAGTAGTTGCTTGTATGTAAACTTGGTTACATGTTTGTGTATTTTGAGTGCCAGAGATCAATCTTCTGTCAGTCACTTAGAATACATGTACATGTACCTGCATTACATTTAATGGTCACTACATGTACATACTGAAATGGTCCACATGATTTTCCTGGGGCCCTTTGTAGTGCCCTTGCTAGGCACACTGCAGCTCAGGGCTGTCAGGGATTCTAGGTGGTGTACATGTGGATTCCTGTGTGCATGTACATGTACATGTACTTCAGTTAGCAAGTGTAGCTTTTGTACACATGTACATGTACACATGTAATTAGGGTGTGTAACCTTTTATGAAAGTGAAAATCAATTATTTTGACTATGATTTTTTGTAGTTTGTTTTTGCAACTTAGAAATCGGTTTTTACTAACATGAAGTAATTATTACGCTATAGAGTTGTCAGCAATTACATACTTGTACATTGTTCAGGTTTTACATATGCCACCAGTATGATATACCTGATGTACGTACATGGATGAAATAATTCAGAATGGCACAGACGGTAGTAATTTTTGAGTGTTACACAATCCAGGGATTACCTTTGCATCTCATAGACTCGCAAAGCACAGTATACAGGCTCCCCAGTAAACTGCTTTCGCCGGCTGGCTTGAGAGGCTAATTATTGTATCTAATATCATGTAGGGTACGTGCGATGTAAAAGAGGTGTGCACATAATGCCTGCACATAATGTAACAGATCAAGGCTGCCACGATCATTAGCTAGTCTACAATGCATGGTTGGAAGTTGAATTGACCAGAAACATTCTATTCACTAACAGTTGACCCAGCCAATTCCCAATTAAAACTTATTCAGCATGTGATTACTTTTAACCCTAGGTCTACTCCTGATTTTCTGCTTAACGAGAAACAAATATCGGCTAATTGTGACTAAGAAAAATGAAATCGGGTTTTCTACTACATTGTACATGTATGTGAAATTCTGAAATCGATTTTTCCAAATAGTACTCTTTCATAGTCAACTGATATGGTAATCGTGAATAATTGAATAACCTGAAAAACGTTACATAATGCATGTACATGTACCCTACATGTAGTTTTCCATCCACATGTTTTGTACATAACCTGCCCACCATACCAATATCCGTTTGTAATAGCAGTGTGGTTGGACTAAAGACTTACATAGTTAACACAAGCATTGCTGATTAGCCTTGCTTCATTCAATCTTCTTCTGAAACCCGTTCCCCACCCTGCTTCCCTCTGTCTTCCCCTCCTTCCTCCATTTACCCCTTCCCTCCCTGCACAGGACCTCCTTCCAATGTGCTACCGTTGCTCCACCACCAACCAGCTGTTCAACACTGCAGGGGCTACCTGCACCAACTGCAGACAGCCTTTTGTGTTCTCATTTGTCTCCTTTGGTGAGTGTTACATCATTATGTACTGCAGTCCACATTTGAATGTTTCCCTTTTGACCACAATGTTCAGTCATTTTGACTCATTTTAAGTAATTATACATATACATACATGTATACATGTTGCAAAAATGATACCACGACTTTGTACCAAATTGAATGTCTGTACAAAATCGTATTACACATTGAAAATTGCACTGCTCATCACGTACTTGTAGATATAAGGAAGCTAGCTGCATATTTCAGTGTACATGTAAGTGGTGCCAAGTTTGCAATGCAATGCTTGTAATGTATGACTAATTATACTGTCGGCTAGCTCCAAGATGGGCAGTTTATTTTTTAATATGGTTAGTAATTAAAAAAAGGGACAAGTATTTTTAAAAAAACATCCAGGGTTTATGGGTATTTAGGGGGGTTGAATAGATACATGTAAATGTACATGTATGTATGGATGATTGGATGGAGTGTAAATGCTTGTTGTACTTTTGCTTCGTCCTGTACAGAGGTTCTACCAGTAGTGGAATTCTTCTTGGCAGAAGGGATCAGGTAAGCTGACTGGATCAGGTGATGCTGCCTGATCATTAAAGAGTTAATGACCTAATAGTGACGAAGAGGCCATGAAGCTGATACAAATGGAGGCTCCTCGGAGGAACAAGAACCAGGGGTGGAAGGAGACTCAGCAAGGAAGTATCCCAACATGGTCCACCATGTGTGTATAAGTGTGTCCGCATGTGCATGCATTTGTACATGTATGTGTGTACATTGTGTTATGTGTGTACATGTATGCATGCATGATGGTCACCATAGTGACTCTAAAGAGGGTGTTTATGTAGTGTGAGCTCCCCTTAATGAAATCATAAGATGCACAAGTTTTAAAGCTGGATGAACAAGACGATGACAAGGATGGGGACCCGTTCACCAAGCTGCTCAATACACTGGTATGTGTGTACTTTATTTTGATGTGATTAATGTGTGGATGTTTATGATGATACCCTTCACTCTCCACACAGCACTCAACCAATGGGGAGTTTGTTCCTGTGGTGGTGGACAGAGAAACTCTTCAAGCCATGCATAGGACTGAAGTCATAGTGAAGAAATGGGGTGCACCCATTGGAAATCAGTACTACCAATCTCTTATTCCAGACATCAGCATTGCTATATGTAGAAACTGCAGTCAGGTAAGAGGAGCTAGCTAGGAGTATTTGTATGTTGCCACGTGGCTGTCAGCTTACTAGGCAGTATAAAATTACCTTATTCTCTTCATACAGCTATTTCATTCAGATGATTATGAAATTCAAATACTGGCCAAAGAATCTTGTCCATTCTGTCGAAGGCCAGTGGACTCTTTTTAAAAAGAAGCTATTTTTATTTCTACTTTTTTTCCCTCTTGTGTTTTTCTCATCAAATTTCTTTACAACTAAAAAATAATGCTATATAAGTCCATCTTAATATTGTGTTGGTATTCTAGCGCACCAGCCAAGCTCTATGAAGCATTGTACATATAGATCATTGAGTGCATGATGAGAGGGATGTGCATGTTAGTAACATGACTACATGTATAGTATAAAGGCAGTCATGGAGATGAAGGACATAGATGTTTAGTAATCCTCATCACTCACATGTGGTGGCATGTTGGACATCTCCTAAGGCTCCTAGTGTATTCACGTGAAGCTCTCCTGGATGCCTCTTGATCCAGCTTGTCAGGAGGAGTGTCTACTATTCCCACTGGGAAGTTGGGAAAAACATATGGAAATGTTTACAAAGTGGTGTCTACTTGTTTCATCTGTATTTTTAGCCATACTTCCAACAATCTCAAGCAGCACCATGATAATCAGGACAGCATGCTGCTAGTACGTACCGCCATGTCACAATGGGAGTCTGAACTAAGAATAATACAATGCACTAGAAAATTACCACTCCTAAAGTTAAGTGCTTAGGTGTTAGCAATATTTAGTGTGAACCAAGGGTTAAAATGTCTGTTTTATATATCGAACGTGCATGAGCTATTTATAAGGCAACATTGTGTTACACAATTACAAATTATATAAAACCACTTTTAGGACTTCTCCATACATCATAGTAAAACTGTGCAATAGAATAAAAACATTTGTGCTTGGAAGCAATGTACTAAATCTCCTTCAAGCTTTTCAAAGTAAAAAAGGACCCTCTCTTTTATAAAATAGACATTTCAAGTTTGTATCCATACACAACCGAGCTTTCCCATGCATCATTGTGACATAAGCAACCAGACTTTAGGTGCAGATCCAGAAGGTTACCTGTAAAATATATTTAATTTCAGCCCTTAACTATACATTCTGTCCAGGTGCTGTGATCAATACACATGTATCATTGCATGAATTCACTTGACTCAAGCCTGAATGGTTAAAATGTAACAAGGCAGAATCGCAGATTTCAGTGCGCAACTAGTAAGACTATGTAAAGCCAAATAGTAGTTTCATCATAAAAGTGATCGCTCATAGATTGATCAGTGCATATGTAAGAAAAACTCATACATGTACTTACACACTCATACTCAGGTATGAGTTTCTATACTTCCTGTATCAATTACATTTCCTATACAAACACATTGAAATCTTAACTTCATCCAATGGTGGTTATGGATGGACACGGCTAGAGGCTCTCATGTTCTTTGTGTCCTGGCATAGCTCTTGACCGCCTTGGCAACCACGCTTCTACCTGTAAACGGGGTGGTGATGTTGTCACCTGCCACAACCATCTGCATAATGTGGTTGCTGAGTTCTGCTATTGTGCCCATCTTGGAGTGAGAGTAGAGTCAGGCAGTGGCCTTAAGCCATACCCGGCCAGCAGATGTACTTGTCCTCAATATGGAGAGAGCGAAACATGCTTCCATTGACATCAAAGTGACCTCACCCTTAATCCCTTCCATCCTAACAGCAGCTAGCTGCAAGCTTGTATGAAGGGGCTGCAGTGAATCAAAGGAGGCAGAGGCCAGGAAGCATAAAGCAAATGACCCCGAGTGTTCAGAGCTGGGTTGGGAGCCCTATGTAAACTAGGGAAGGGAAGCCCAATATACTTTCTCCCACCTGGCTTCCCACCTGGCCATCATCGCATCTTCCCACAAAGGTAAGGTGCTCACAGAGCTCTACAGCAGGCTGAACTTCATGCACCCTCCATTGGCCTGTTGGACATCCTTTGAGTTTTTCTATGTATTGTGTTTTATTTAGGTAACATGCATTATCTTCACTGAAATCATGATTAGTAATATTTGATCAATTACCTCCATAATGCCTTGAAGAGAACTATATTATCTTTGAATCTATATGAGCGTATCTCCATTTTGTAAATGCTACCACGAGGCAGTATATAAGTGCCATGCATTATAGTCTCTGTAGTCTGTTGTATGCATAATTAATAATATGTAACAATTAGCTACAGAAATTTGATACCAACAACAATATATTACATCATAGTAAGATATAGTGGCTAATCAAAGCTTGATAACTCAGTTGGCAGCCCTGCACCATTATCCCCTTAGCGCCATAGGCCTCCCATTTTGCAGGTCAGTGTGCTTGTGTCATCTGATTCTCTAACCTTGTGCATTTCTATTCTCGCGTGCCATGATGTAATAAATGAGACGACTTGGAAACACTGGAAACATTGGAAACACTGCGGACACTGCAATCACTGCAGACACTGGAAACATTGGAAACGCTGCAGACATTGCAAACTGTGAGACACTGGAAACACTGGAAACACTGCAAACACTGGAAACACTGCAAACACTGGAAACACTGTAGACACTGGAAATACTGGAAACACTGGAAACACTGTAAACACTGCGGACACTGCAATCACTGCAGACACTGGAAACATTGGAAACGCTGCAGACATTGCAAACTGTGAGACACTGGAAACACTGGAAACACTGCAAACACTGGAAACACTGCAAACACTGGAAACACTGTAGACACTGGAAATACTGGAAACACTGGAAACACTGCAAACACTGGAAACACAGCAAACACTGGAAACACTGCAGACACTGCAAACACTGCAGACACTGGAAACACTGGAAACACTGGAAACACTTCAGAGACTGGAAACACTGGAAACACTGGGAACACTGGAAACACTGCAAACACTGGAAACACTGCAAACACTGGAAACACTGGAAACACTGGAAACACTGCAAACACTGTAAAAACTGCAAACACTGGAAACACTGCAGACACTGCAAACACTGGAAACACTGGAAACACTGCAGACACTGCAAACACTGCAGACACTGGAAACACTGGAAACACTGGAAACACTGCAGACACTGGAACACTTCAGACACTGGAAACACTGGAAACACTGGAAACACTGCAAACACTGCAAACACTGGAAACACTGGAAACACTGGAAACACTGGAAACACTGTAAACACTGCAGACACTGGTAACACTGCAAACATTGGAAACACTGCATACACTGCGGAAACACTGCAGACACTGGAAACACTGCAAACACTGGAAACACTGCAGACACTGCAAACACTGGAAACACTGGAAACACTGAAAACACTGCAGATACTGGAAACACTGGAAACACTGGAAACACTGGAAACACTGTAAACACTGCAGACACTGGTAACACTGCAAACACTGGAAACACTGCAAACACTGGAAACACTGCAAACACTGGAAACACTGCAGACACAGCAAATACTGCAGACACTGGAAACACTGGAAACACTGCAGACACTGGAAACACTGCAAACACTGTAGACACTGGAAACACTGCAAACACTGTAAACACTGGAAACACTGGAAACACTGCAGACACTGCAATCACTGCTAACACTGGAATCACTGGAAACACTGCAGACACTGCAAACACTGGAAACAATGCAGACACTGGAAACACTGGAAACACTGCAAACACTGTAGACACTGGAAACACTGGAAACACTGGAAACATTGCAAACACTGGAAACACTGGAAACACTGCAAACACTGGAAACACTGCATGCAGACACTGCATGCAGTGTCTGCATGCAGTGTTTCCAGTGTTTGCAGTGTTTCCAGTGTTTCCAGTGTCTGCAGTGTTTGCAAACACTGCAGACACTGGAAACACTGCAGACACTGGAACACTGCAGACACTAGAAACACTGGAAACACTGGAAACACTGCAAACACTGCAAACACCGGAAACACTGGAAACACTGGAAACACTGGAACCACTGCAAACACTGTAGACACTGGAAACACTCGAAACACTGGAAACACTGCAAACACTGGAAACACTGCAAATACTGGAAACACTGGAATCACTGCAGACACTGCAAACACTGCAGACACTGGAAACACTGGAAACACTGCATGGAAACACTGCAGACACTGGAAACACTGCAAACACTGGAAACACTGGATACACTGCAAACACTGGAAAACTGCAAACACTGGAAACACTGCATGCAGACACTGCAAACACTGCAGACACTGGAAACACTGGAAACACTGGAAACACTGCAAACACTGGAACACTGCAGACACTGGAAACACTGGAAACACTGGAAACACTGCAAACACTGCAAACACTGGAAACGTGCAAACACTGGAAACACTGCAAACACTGGAAACACTGGAAACACTGGAAACACTGGAAACACTGCAGACACTGGAAACACTGTAAACACTGGAAACACTGGAAACACTGGAAACACTGGAAACACTGCAGACACTGGAACACTTCAGACACTGGAAACACTGCATGGAAACACTGGAAACATTGCAGACACTGCAAACACTGCAAACACTGGAAACATGCAAACACTGCAAACACTGGAAACACTGGAAACACTGGAAACACTGCAGACACTGGAACACTTCAGACACTGGAAACACTGCATGGAAACACTGGTAACACTCCAAACACTGGAAACACTGCAGACACTGGAAACACTGCAAACACTGGAAACACTGCAAACACTGGAAACACTGCAGACACTGCAAACACTGCAGACACTGGAAACACTGGAAACACTGGAAACACTGGAAACACTGGAAACACTGCAGACAATGGTAACACTGCAAACACTGGAAACACTGCAAACACTGGAAACACTGCAGACACTGGAAACACTGCAAACACTGGAAACACTGCAGACACTGCAAACACTGCAGTCACTGGAAACACTGGAAACACTGCAGACACTGCAATCACTGCAGACACTGGAAACACTGCAAACACTGGAAACACTGCAAACACTGTAGACACTGGAAACACTGGAAACACTGCATGGAAACACTGGAAACACTGGAAACACTGGAAACACTGCAAACACTGGAAACACTGTAGACACTGGAAACACTGCATGGAAACACTGCAAACACTGGAAACACTGGAAACACTGCAAACACTGGAAACACTGTAGACACTGGAAACACTGGAAACACTGGAAACATGCACTGCAAACACTGGAAACACAGCAAACACTGGAAACACTGCAGACACTGCAAACACTGCAGACACTGGAAACACTGGAAACACTGGAAACACTGCAGAGACTGGAAACACTAGTACTGGAAACACTGGGAACACTGGAAACACTGGAAACACTGCAAACACTGTAAAAACTGCAAACACTGGAAACACTGCAGACACTGCAAACACTGGAAACACTGGAAACACTGCAGACACTGCAAACACTGCAGAAACTGGTAACACTGGAAACACTGGAAACACTGCAAACACTGCAAACACTGTAAACACTGGAAACACTGGAAACACAGGAAAACACTGTAAACACTGCAGACACTGGTAACACTGCAAACACTGGAAACACTGGAAACACTGCAGACACTGTAAAAACTGCAAACACTGGAAACACTGCAAACACTGTAAAAACTGCAAACACTGGAAACACTGCAGACACTGCAAACACTGGAAACACTGGAAACACTGCAGACACTGCAAACACTGCAGAAACTGGTAACACTGGAAACACTGTAAACACTGCAGACACTGGTAACACTGCAAACACTGTAAACACTGGAAACACTGCAGACACTGGAAACACTGGAAACACTGGAAACACTGTAAACACTGCAGACACTGGTAACACTGCAAACACTGTAAACACTGGAAACACTGCAGACACTGGAAACACTGCAAACACGGAAACACTGCAGACACTGCAAATACTGCAGACACTGGAAACACTGGAAACACTGCAGACACTGGAAACACTGCAAACACGGAAACACTGCAGACACTGCAAATACTGCAGACACTGGAAACACTGGAAACACTGCAGACACTGGAAACACTGCAAACACTGTAGACACTGGAAACACTGCATGGAAACACTGCAGACACTGGAAACACTGGAAACACTGGAAACACTGTAAACGCTGCAGACACTGGTAACACTGCAAACACTGTAAACACTGGAAACACTGCAGACACTGGAAACACTGCAAACACGGAAACACTGCAGACACTGCAAATACTGCAGACACTGGAAACACTGGAAACACTGCAGACACTGGAAACACTGCAAACACTGTAGACACTGGAAACACTGCAAACACTGTAGACACTGGAAACACAGCATGGAAACACTGCAGACACTGCAATCACTGCTAACACTGGAATCACTGGAAACACTGCAGACATGCATGCATGCATGTCTGCAGTGTTTCCAGTGTCTGCAGTGTTTCCAGTGTTTCCAGTGTTTGCAGTGTTTCCAGTGTTTCCAGTGTTTCCAGTGTCTACAGTGTTTGCAGTGTTTCCAGTGTTTCCAGTGTCTGCATTGTTTCCAGTGTTTGCAGTGCATGTAGACACTGGAAACACTGGAAACACTGGAAACACTGCAAACACTGGAAACACTGGAAACACTGCAGACACTGGAAACACTGGAAACACTGGAAACACTGCAGACACTGGAAACACTGCAAACACTGGAAACACTGGAAACACTGCAAACACTGGAAAACTGCAAACACTGGAAACACTGCATGCAGACACTGGAAACACTGGAAACACTTCAAACACTGGAACACTGCAGACACTGGAAACACTGGAAACACTGGAAACACTGCAAACACTGCAAACACTGGAAACACTGCAGACACTGCAAACACTGCAAACACTGGAAACACTGGAAACACTGGAAACACTGCAGACACTGGTAACACTGCAAACACTGGAAACACTGCACTGTTAAAGAAACTGGCCCGAGGGGTGTTAGCTTTGAGGGGTGTTACAGCCCGAGGAGTGTTGTGGCAACACACTAGGGTGTTCAGCTGACATGTATGGGTGTTAGCAGGCTATGCTGGGGTGTTAGCAGCATACCCCTACCAACAGTGGGGTGTTAGGTGATTTTAGAGGTGTGTTGTCACAACACTGGTTTACCGCAATTACACCCCAATATTCAGCCTTGTGTGTAATTACTTTCTGACGGTTGAGGGTGTGGTTTGCGAGATATAGTATGGCAGCATATGAGTGATGGCAGCTGTGATTTCCGGTGATTTCATATTTGAGGTGATACAGATACAGTTACTGAACTTTAAGTGACAGAGTTATATCTTAAAGGTACATGCACGCACACAACATACCAGTTAAAAATGTCTAACATAGAGTGGCGATGGCCCGTGCATTGGTGTGGATTTCTAGACTAGGGCAGTGCATATACACGTTGCCTTTTCAACATGCGCAGCAATTACTGTATTCATGCATGTAATCTCATTGTGCTTATGAAGGCTAGTGTGCAGTGTTCGTCAATGTGCACCGCTGTGCTCATGCTAGCGCTTCGCTATCAGTAGTGTGTTGTAATACGCATGCATAGGCCCTATACTAAGTTTCAAATTTGATGCAAGCTTGTTCATGCCACTTTGTGTTGAGAGTGAAGTCAAGGTTAATATGTAGCATGGCGTAGCCTACTTGGATTCTATTTAGATCACACCCTAGTAAAATGACATGTGAGCATACATACATCACTACTCACACTGAAGTATTTTGTTATGTGCATATAGCAAGGAAACAGTCTATATATTTCACAGCTTGAATATTGATTTATGCTAAAAGTGTTCATGCAGTCACTACATGACATCTATATCATTATACCACATGCAGGTCCTGATACCAAGTAGACAATAATGAAATATGCTGGATGAATGCTGCTGAACACTGTTGTGTGGCCTAAATGGCAGGAGTTTGGACACTCTTTGCATTCTCCCTCGTTCCATCAGTACTGAGGTGCGTTCCATACACACATGTACATACACACATAGTAATACACACACATGCACACATACACACATGTTGCATACACATACACACATGCACAGATACACACACATACATACACACATGCACACACACATGCACACATGCACACACACATGCACACACATGCACACACACGCACACATACGCACATGCACACATACGCACATGCACACATACACATGCATAAAAACATACACTGTACACACAACATGAACACATACACACATGCACACACATGCACACATACACACACATGCACACATACACACATGCACATGCACACACATGCACACACATGCACACACATGCACACACACACAGCACACACATGCACACACACACAGCACACACATGCACACACATGCACACACACACACAGCACACACGCACACACATGCACACATGACACACATGCACACATACACACATTTTCAACAGGGGGTGGGTTTCAGAATATATAAAAATATAGGGGTTGGGCAAAAATATATGTCTTCCCTCTGCACTGTTATATGGCATGCCATGTAGTATTATTTTTACATGGCATGTGTAAACCAGGTAGTGAAATTAGGGGCAAACCAGTACACACACATGTACATGTACACACACATGCACACATGCAGAGTGAAATTTAAGAAACTGAACTTGTTAGGCCAAATGGCCAGCAATATTTGAATTTGGTAGGCCTTTTTAGGAAATGTTCGGCCAATATAAGATTTCATTTTGCAACGTGTTTGTGCATTAGAGCATATGTAATTCTGCATGCACTGAGTAAATATTATGTGATGCACACAGAGGTAAAGGTGTTTTAAGAAACCATCAGTTACAAATCATCACATTGCACAATGCTATCCCAATCACTACGTCTTCTGAATCTGAAGAACTGGATGAATCATGTGATGAATCCAGTTCTTCAGCACTTCCAGGAACTTTCACTTTGCGAACTGGCCTTCGTACTTTATCATTCCGCCATAGTTTAATAGCTGGGTCAGCATCAAACTGCGTCATTGATATTTCAGCTGTGCTGATTAGAAGAAGGTCATCCAGTGTTTCATTTGATGATAAGGATCTCTTATTTCTCTTTATTTCCTTCATTTGAGAAAAAACACGTTCCACTTTTCCATTGCTTGCTGGTAAAGAAAACAAAAGTTCTACTAGGGACAAAATATTTCTCGATCGCCTCTGAACTAGAGAGCCAAGATATGGTTTTCAATTCTCGATCCATTTCAATGCGCCACTTTTGGAAGGTTTTCAAAGATACAACCTTCCTCTTTGCCTCTCCCTCAGGCTCTGGCTCTACCTCCATGTGAGACGCACTGGTCGCAGATCGCTTCATTGTGAACACAAACAAAAGAACCGCAATAATTAACTGCGCACGTGATTTTAATAGGCTTGATGCATATATACATGTACCGACCACTACATGTATAATACATGTATATACGCCGCGAACCGCTGTTCACACAGGGCCAAGTTCAGTTACGTAAATGATATTCAATTCTCTGAACACAGTACTTATTAATGCCACAAAAGTATATCGAAATCGCTGAATAAAATGATCGGTGAAAGTACCACGCATATTAAAGTTTGGACGGAAATTTCCTTAAATGTTCGGAAAATGGTCGATGGCCGGCTGCTAGATTTCTCTCTGCACATGCACACATGCACACTTACATGCACACATACACACATGCACATGTAACGATGCTATTCCGCTGCTATCAAGAACGCGCACCAAAAAGGACAGAATCCAAAATCATCATCATTCTACGCATGCGCAATGCAATGTACATGTATATGTTACATAATTCCCCTCTTCTTTGAGAATACGTCCACGTATTCATTCAATGTTTGATGTAGTTTCCATAGCGTACTGGTTCTTGTCTTTGTCTAGTAGGGTATCGGTGTTGCTGTTGCTCATCAATTTGCATATCATCTTGGTTTTCTTCAGACTGCTCTTGATTGTGAATATCTGGTTGATCTGCTGGAAGCTCTTCGGGGGTCGGTGTTTCTCTGTACTCTACTTGGGCATCTGGGGCTAGGTCAGCTGTGGTTGTTTGACCTTCCCCAACCCCCCTCACTTCCTGTCCCACTTCTTGATGTTCTGGTATTAAGGTTTGTGGCCTAAGCTGTTGTGGTGCTTTTGGCATTTCCACCACAATTTCGTCTTCTTCCTCCTCTTCCTCTTGCACAGGGGTTTGGGAATTGGTTTGCAACAACTCCGTTGGTATCATTGGATCCTGTGGAGGATTAAGGCAGTCCATCCTTACTCCAGGTACACAGCGTTTCAGGCGATCAAAATGGACAATCTGCCTATTCCTTTTCTTAGCAGTGTGTTGAATCCGGTACGTTACATCAGAGAGCTTTTTCAGAATCCGGTATGGCCCTTGCCAACTTCGGTGAAACTTCCGGCAGCAACCTCGTTTTCTTGGAATAGCTGGGTTCCACAGCCATACTAGCTCACCTTCTTCAAGTGTATTTCCATGGATCTTCCTGTTGTAATATGTCTTTTGTCTCTTCTGCTCCTGACCTGTCTTTTCCCGGACTTTCTGAAAGGTAGCCTCCAATCTATCCTGTACCTCAGTCACATAGTCACAAAGTGAGTGCTTTTCTTTGGATCCCGATCCAAAAATTATATCAACCGGTAGCCTGGCTTCATATCCATGCATGAGCAGGAAGGGTGTGTACCCTGTGGTTGAGTGTACACTAGTGTTATATGCAAAACATGCCATTTTTAAATGCTTGTCCCAATCAAAATGGTGATCCTGAAGTGAAGTAGCCAAAATGTCAACTAGGGTTCTATTAAATCTTTCTATCTCCCCATTGCACGCTGGATGGTAGGGTGTTGTCCTAGTTTTGACAATTTCCATTATCGTACACAACTCCTTAATTAAGCGGGATTCAAACTGGGGTCCTTGGTCGGAGTGTAGCTGCTCCGGGAACCCTTTATCACAGAAGTACTCGTCAACCAAAATTCTTGCAACAGTAGAGGCCTCTTGGTTTGGAACTGCAAAGGCAGCCATATACTTTGTAAAATGGTCACCAACGACAAGTATGTACTGGTTCCCTTCATTTGTTTCTGGTAAGGGTACAAGGAAATCCATTCCAACCATTTGCATGGGGTAACCCACTGTGATGGGATTTAGTGGTGCTCTGTTCTTTGGTGCCATTGTCTTCCTTGCTGCACAATCCTTGCAGGTGTTACAGTAGATCTTAACATCTTTCTGGTGGCCCGGCCAGTAGAAACGTTCTCGTAGCTTCTTCAATGTCTTTTCCTCCCCCAAATGTCCTCCAAATGGTCCATCATGCAATTGCCTCAACACTTCTGTACGTTGCAGCTTTGGAACAATGAGCTGCAATCTTGAACTGAGACCATCCTGACTCTCAAAGCGACGATGTAACACTCCATCTTCCAGCACCAATAGCTCCCACTGTTGGCAGAGTCCTCTAGTAGCCTGACTATGGCCTCTAATTTGTTCCATTGACGGTTTCAATTTACCCTGTTCAAGCTGTTTCATGACCGGGCCAATGTCTGGGTCTTGAAGCTGTTGCCCCCTTGTTGTTTGTCTTGCATCAGTGGTAGTAACACTTACCAATTTTTCTGGATGATTACTATGAACTGGGCACTTCCGTTGACTGCAACACATCCGTGACATAGCATCTGCATTAGTGTGTCGCTGGCCCGAACGATGAACAATGGTATAGTCAAATTCTTGGAGCTTTCCCAACCACCTGGCTAGTTGCCCCTCTGGCTCCTTGAAATTGTGCAGCCAGAGAAGTGCCCCATGATCAGTTCTAAGTGTAAATCGTCTACCTAGCAAGTAAGGTCGAAATTTACTCACAAAGGTGACTACCGCAAGCAACTCTTTCCTTGTAACACAGTAGTGTCGTTCCTCTTTAGTAAGTAATCTGCTATCATAACACAAGACCCTTTCTTTCCCATCCTCCACTTGGGACAACACTGCACCAAGGCTGAGATCACTGGCATCAGTGTCAAGAATGAACGGTTTTGTGAAATCAGGGTACCCTAAAATTGGTGCGGATGTCAACTTGCTCTGGAGGATTTTAAAGGCTGCATCACAATGAGATGACCATTGGAATCCAATATCCTTCCTGGTAAGCTCATGCAGGGGTTTGGCAATCTCTGCAAAGCCTTTTACGAAATGACGGTAATAATTGGCCAGGCCCAGGAATGCCTGTAATTCAGTAACACATTTTGGAATTGGCCAGCTGGTAACCTTGGCTGTTTTTGCTGGGTCTGGAGTAATACCTTGATCTGAAACAATGTGCCCCAAATAAACTTTTGGAGGAAAGCACATTTATCGGGTTTCAATTTTAGCCCCGCTGTCTGCAATCGTTCCAGCACTGCTCCCAGGTTAACAAGATGTTCCTCAAATGACTTTCCCATGATGATGATATCATCTAGGTATACAAGGCATGCTGACCACTGCAGGCCAGCCAAAATCAGGTCCATAAGACGTTGAAATGTTGCTGGCGCATTGCACAACCCAAAGGGCATGACATTAAATTCAAACAATCCATCGGCCGTACAAAACGCTGTCTTTTCCCGATCATCTGGATGCATTCCCACCTGCCAGTAGCCACTGGCAAGGTCCAAGGTGGAAAACCACTTTGATCCCGCCAGTGCATCCAAGGTGTCATCTATTCGAGGCAAGGCATAAGCATCTTTCCTAGTGACAGCGTTCAACTTCCTGTAGTCCACGCAGAATCTGAGCGAACCATCCTTCTGTTTGGCGAGAACTACAGGAGATGCCCATGGGCTAGACGAAGGTTGTATCACTCCTCGGTCAAGCATCTCTTGCACCAGTTTCTGACACTCTCCCCGTTGGAACACAGGAATCCGTCTGGCTCATTGATGAACAGGTGCTGCACCTCCAGTATTAATCCTGTGCTGCAGCAATGTTGTCTTTCCAATGTCACTCTTTGCTTCTGGAAAGACATCAGCATATTTTATAAATAGAGCATAGATTTGACGCTTCTGTTCCCATGTCAGTTCTGGAGTGAGTGTCTCTATCAGCTTCCACAAAGCCTGCTTTTTCTTTCCGGATATCTTGAGGTCATCTATTTGTGGCTCCTGCTCATCTTCTGCCACCTTCAAACTACCCACCAATAACGCTTGGCTAGTGTCCATGTGCTCCATTTGTGCCACAATGTCTCCAGCATAGATCGTAATGGTTTCCGTGCCAGGGTTTAAGACTTGTACTGGAACCACTCCTTTTTCAGGTTTTACCACAGCGTTTGCAACATGGATTTGCTTCTTTATACGGCTGGATGCCGCTTCTAAAATCCATGTACCCTTCTGTAATTCACCATGTGCCATCCCTAGCACTTGCACCTCATGCTTAGCGGGTATACGAACTGTCTCCTTAATACTAACAGTAACGGAGGTAAGCAATTGTACTGAGTTTAAACTTGAACCCTGGGACTCACTGCATTTTTGCTTCTGTTGTAATGGAAGGGTCACCCCTCTGCTCTTGATAAAACAGTCTCCTTGAGCTGGGTCAAGAACACAGCCGTGCGCTTGCCAATCCCAGGAGTGCTTCCATTGGCAATTTATCCACGACTATTACAGGATGATGAAACTCCTCCCTGCCCAATCTTATTACTGCATTCCTTGCTCCTTTAACCATCAACGGCTCTCCTGAGGCACTCACTAATCGTTCTTGTCCACTCCAAGGTACTAGTTCACAACCTTCTGCTTCCTCCCAAATGTCCTGCCTGAAAACTGACACGTCTGCTCCTGTGTCCAACAAGTAACATATTGGTCGATTCCCCAAATACCCACTGATAAAGCAATTATTAATCTTTACTGAGGGGACAGTGAGAATTCTAGGTGCTGTGTTCTGCCCAAACCCCTCCTTTTCACAGTGATAGTTGTAATTGTTGTTAACACCTTTTACACCCCTACAATACTTAGCAATATGTCCAGGTCTGCCACACTTGAAACAGCTAACTCGCTGACCTCGTTCTCGCTTGCCGTTATCTGCCTGAGAGTTGGTGGCCTTTTCCAAACAACGCAGGCGTTCTTCATGGTTGTCCAATTTCCCTTTAATTGAAGAAAAGTTATCCTCTTGAGATACCTTGAGTTCTGAAATACCATTCAGTACCTGTTGCATACTGACAGCCATAGTGCCTGCAGCTTCCAATGGGTTGACAGCTTTAGGCTTCATCACTGTTTGGTTGATGCTATCCAAGCGCGTTGCTTCCCGTATGGCCTCGTCGAATGTCTTGGGTGCGCTCCTACGTACTCCAACAGCAAGGTCAGCGTCTTCTTCAAGCAGAGTAAGAAATCGGGAAAGAGCGAACCCTTCAGCTAGGCCATCGGAGCTAGGATGTGGGCGCGAGCAGCAAGTTCTTTGATGTTTTCAGCAACCGTAGCCCAGTCTTCACCTCCTTTTCTCTGGTACGCAAAAGTTTTTCCTGATACAGCAGCTGTCTTGATTCCGGTTCGAATCGTCGCGTGAGAATTTCAACAACCCCATCGAAGTCTTTCTTTGTGTCCTCATCGATGACCTCAAACGCGCGTGCTGCTTGGCCACTCAGTTTGGCTTCCAACCATATCAGCTTTTCTGACGTCTCCCACGAGTATAGCTCTGCTAACCGTTGAAACTTCCGGAGCCACGTTGTCCAATCCCCGGCACCCGAGAATTTAGTTGGCTGGATGACTGGGTCCCGCTTCTTTTGCTCCGCGTTTGAAGCACCACGTGATACGGTTTGAGTCTGCTCTGCGTTTGAAGCACCACGTGATACAGTTTGGGTCACATACATGCACACACACATGCACACATACACACATGCACACACACATGCACACATACACACATGCACACACATGACACACACACATGCACACACACATGCACACATACATGCACACACACATGCACACACACATGCACACATACACACATGCACACACACATGCACACATACACACATGCACACACATGACACACACACATGCACACACACATGCACACATACATGCACACACACATGCACACACACATGCACACATACACACATGCACACACACATGCACACACACATACACACATGCACACACATGACACACACACATGCATACATACATGCACACACACATGCACACATACATACATGCACACACACATGCACACACACATGCACACACACATGCACACACACATGCACACATACACACATTCACACACATGACACACACATGCACACACACATGCACACACACATGCACACATGCACACACATGACACACACACGACACACACATGCACACACATGCACACATACACACATGCACACACACATACACACACTCACACACACACACGCACACGCACATACACACATGCACACATACACACACATGCACACATACACACATGCACACACATGCATACACACATGCACACACATACACACATGCACGCACATACACACATGACACAAACATACACACATACACACATGCACACACATGTACATATACACACATGCCCACACATGACACACATGCTGCACACATACACACATGCACACACATGCACATATACACACATGCCCACACATGACACACATGCTGCACACATGCACACACACACATACACACACGCACACACACACACACATACACACCTACATGTACACACATGCACACACACACCTGCACACACATACACACATGCACACACATACACACATGCACACACACATGCACACACATGACACACACACATGCACACATACACACACATGCACACACACACACACACTCGCACACACACATACACACTTGCACACACGCACATACACACACGCACACACATACACACACGCACACATACACACACGCACATACACACACGCACACACACATACACACACGCACACACACATACACACATGCACACACATACACACACGCACACACACACACGCACAACACACGCACACATACACACACGCACATACACACACGCACACACACATACACACACGCACACGCACATACACACATGCACACATACACACACATGCACCAGTGGCGTAGGAAGGGAATATAAAGTGCAGCTGCCAATAACGGCGGTTCCCCTGCCTCCACATGTAAGGTGCGGGAGGGGGGGCACCCCTCCCGCCCAGCCAGGGGTATGCATGGGGGCCGGGAGTGCTGGAAGTCCCGCCATAGGGGTCTGGGGCGGAGCCCCAGAAGCCAACGCTTTTTGTGTAGATAAATTCCAAAGACTGTGAGCAGTAAAATAGTAAGTTTCTTTTGAGACCTTGCCTCTGTGCATGTAATATAAAACAGCTATAGTGCAGCCAAGGGCACTTGTGGTAGTGGTTGTAAACTACATAGTATGGGACCAATTAATGCCTTTGTTTTATTGGTGATTTGATCTCATATGTGGTCAAAAAAAATTTGTGTGGCAGGAAGGGATAATCTAATGACACCCACTGAAGCCATGTTCATGAAGAACTTCAAATTGGTATTATTTTTCATTGGTTTGTGGTCACCTCACCCAAAATACCTTGGTACATGTAATAGTAAACACCTATTTGATGCCTATTTGCATCTACAGGAATTAATCGGTTAATACCGAAGTTTTGCTTGTGAAGGTACATGTATAAGCGATCGATTATAATGTAATTAACTAGCAGCAATTGCTCAGCTAATTAAATTGATACATGCACGCTTGTATATTGTCAACCTATTATTATTATTATTATTTTGTTGTTCATAGAAAAGTGCAGCGGCCATGGCCGCTGCTGCCGCCCCAGCTCCTACGCCACTGTGCACACATACATACATGCACACACATGCACACACACATGCACACACATACGCACATACACACACATGCACACACATACACACACGCACACACACATGCACACACACGCACATACACACATACACACATACACACACGCACACGCACATACACACATGCACACATACACACACATGCACCAGTGGCGTAGGAAGGGAATATAAAGTGCAGCGGCCAATAACGGCGGTTCCTCCGCCTCCACGGGGAAGGTGCGGGAGGGGGGGCACCCCTCCCGCCCAGCCAGGGGTATGCATGGGGGCCGGGAGCGCTGGAAGTCCCGCCATAGGGGTCTGGGGCGGAGCCACAGAAGCCAACGCTTTTTGCGTAGATAAACTCCAAAAACGACGCAAAGACTGTAAGCAGTTAACAGTAAGTTTTTTTTGAGACCTTGCCTCTGTGCATGTAATATAAAACAGCTATAGTGCAGCCAAGGGCACTTGTGGTAGTGGTTGTAAACTACATAGTATGGTACCTTCAAACCAATCAATGCCTAGGTGATTTGATCTCATATGTGGGAAGGGATAATCTAATACACCCACTGAAGCCATGTTCATGAAGAACTTCAAATTGGTATTATTTTTCATTGGTTTGTGGTCACCTCACCCAAAATACCTTGGTACATGTAATAGTAAACACCTATTTGATGCCTATTTGCATCTACAGGAATTAATCGGTTAATACCGAAGTTTTGCTTGTGAAGGTACATGTATAAGCGATTGATTACAATGTAATTAACTAGCAGCAATTGCTCAGCTAATTAAATTGATACATGCACGCTTGTATATTGTCAACCTATTATTATTATTATTATTTTGTTGTTCATGGAAAAGTGCAGCGGCCATGGCCGCTGCTGCCGCCCCAGCTCCTACGCCACTGTGCACACATACATACATGCACACACATGTACACATACACACATGCACACATGCACATGCACACACATGCACACACACATGCACACACATACGCACATACACACATGCACACACATACACACATGCACACATACACACATGCACACACACACGCACACGCACATACACACATACACACATACACACACATGCACACACATACACACACGCACACACACATGCACACACACGCACACGCACATACACACATACACACATACACACACATGCACCAGTGGCGTAGGAAGGGAATATAAAGTGCAGCGGCCAATAACGGCGGTTCCTCCGCCTCCACGGGGAAGGTGCGGGAGGGGGGGCACCCCTCCCGCCCAGCCAGGGGTATGCATGGGGGCCGGGAGCGCTGGAAGTCCCGCCATAGGGGTCTGGGGCGGAGCCACAGAAGCCAACGCTTTTTGCGTAGATAAACTCCAAAAACTACGCTAAGACTGTAAGCAGTAAACAGTAAGTTTCTTTTGAGACCTTGCCTCTGTGCATGTAATATAAAACAGCTATAGTGCAGCCAAGGGCACTTGTGGTAGTGGTTGTAAACTACATAGTATGGTACCTTCAAACCAATCAATGCCTAGGTGATTTGATCTCATATGTGGGAAGGGATAATGTAATGACACCCACTGAAGCCATGTTCATGAAGAACTTCAAATTGGTATTATTTTTCATTGGTTTGTGGTCACCTCACCCAAAATATATTGTCAACCTATTATTATTATTATTATTTTGTTGTTCATGGAAAAGTGCAGCAGCCATGGCCGCTGCTGCCGCCCCAGCTCCTACGCCACTGTGCACACATACACACATGCTCACACATGCACACACATGCACACACACATGCACACATACACACATGCACACATACACACATGCACACATACACACATGCACACATACACACATGCACACATACACACATGCATACACACATGCACACATACACACATGCACACATACACACATGCACACATACGCACATACACACATGACACACACATACACACATGCACACATACACACATGCATACACATACACACACATGCACACACATACACAACACACACGCTAACACACATGAACACACACAATGCACACACATATACAGTCACATGCACACATACATGTGCAGACATACACACAACGCACACACATGCACGACAGACTCATGCTAATGCACACACATACACATATAAACACATACACATGTACACATAAGCACACACACAATGCATACATGCATACATGCACACACATGCGCATGCATACACAGGCTCGTAGGCAGGAAGTCCAGCAGTGGGGAGTGTCGATTAATAGGACTGCAGGACTGTTGGGGAAGGGGGAGGGGGGGGGGGGCCCTCACATTAATACGAAAGGGGGGGGGGGGGGGGGGGGGTCCCCTCGCAATCAGGCATCAAACAAGAGGGATTGACCAACCCCCCTGGCTACAGGCCTGCATACACACACATGGCACACATGCACATACACACACAATGCACACATTAACCCACGTGTGTATGTGTATAGCTGTATGTGTGCATACATGTCCACACACATACACCGAAATACTGTTGGACAGCAAATACACTCTGAGAGAAGTGCGCTTTTTTGCTATTGGAACTACTCAAAAGTCCTGTATAGCTTTCCTCACATTTGGGCAACGCATATTCACAATTGTAACATATAAAATATGTAAGGACATGCTAAAAATATATTTCATTGCGCATGCGTGACCTTTAGAAACATTTGTTTTCATCCGGCGTTGAGCGATGCATTTGAGTAAGACGAGTTGAGCGCTTTGAAGAGAGTTCATCGAGAACAGCAGTTCGCGATCGGACCGGAATGCCTGTTTATACGGTCTAGCTAAGGTAAATTTGGCTACTAGTACTACCGCTCGCTGCGCTGCATAAGGCATGTAAGTACCTTGTAGCGCTAAATAACTCCCTACCTTACCTTATAAAGGTCATATGACACGCTGGCTCTAGCAAGCCTTCCAGGTAAGCTTAACAATCGGTACGATTGACGCTGTTATTGTCACCGATCCGTTTAGCGAACATGACCATCGTCGGACTGAGGGCTAGCTGCACCCAAGATTCAATTAAAAAGGTTAGACATGTCTCATATTGGAACCTGACCATTATATATTGTGTTTTCTCCGTTTGTTTAGTGTCCGAAGCATGCAGAGAAACACTCCAGGACTACTTGATCGCCCTAAAGACATGTTTATAGTTTTGTTGTATGATTGTATTTATTGTCAACTTTTTATTAAAATCATCAACTCTTGTTGTATACTTTATTAAGATTAATTTATGTTGTATCATAAAATTACGGTGCATGCACGAACTATTAATACCTGTGTCAACACCCATTAGAGTGTACTGGCTACACTTCAGGGGTGTTGGCTTTAACACCCCTGAGCGGTTACCACAACACTCCATGGGGTGTTATTCCTAAACAGGCGTACGAACACCCCTAAGGGTGTTGTGGCAACACCCTTTTATTAACAGTGTGGAAACACTGGAAACACTGCAGACACTGGAAACACTGCAAACACTGGAAACACTGGAAACACTGCAAACACTGCAAACACTGGAAACACTGGAAACACTGGAAACACTGCAAACACTGCAGACACTGGAAACACTGCAAACACTGGAAACACTGCAGACACTGGAAACACTGCAAACACTGGAAACACTGGAAACACTGGAAACACTGCAAACACTGGAAAACTGCAAACACTGGAAACACTGCAAACACTGCAAACACTGCAGACACTGGAAACACTGGATACACTGGAAACACTGGATACACTGGAAATACTGCAGACACTGGAACACTGCAGACACTGGAAACACTGGAAACACTGCAAACACTGCAAACACTGGAAACACTGGAAACACTGCAAACACTGCAGACACTGGAAACACTGCAAACACTGCAGACACTGGTAACACTGGAAACACTGGAAACACTGCAAACACTGTAAACACTGGATACACTGTAGACACTGGAAACACTGCAGTCATTGGAAACACTGCAGACACTGGAAACACTACAGACGCTTCAATGCATGCATATCCCGAATCAGTTGTTCATGGGGCATATCCCGAATCAGTTATTCATTGAAGGTCAAGGTACAATAGAAGGTCAAGGTACAATAGAAACCTTCTCTCCCTAATTGTGTGTATGTTGTAATGGAGATTTTCCCCACGGCCCAATTGTTAAATTGTGCGCGGGCCGAAAACGCCGCTTTGTCCTAGCCGCATTATTGTGCACACCTATATATGTGTATGGAGTATACTTTTTGTGCAGTACTATTATCGTTCAGAGTTGCCGTTTCCCTGTCATTGAGGGTATTTACTTGGTCGGGTCGTGCGTTCAGTCCTTTACAACCGCACGGCAGTTTTATCTCTAAGCTGAAGAAGATTGGCTGAGATATGCAAGGTAAGGATATGTTACAATTTTGTAGAGACATTTTAAGTCCTGCGACACGAATTTGTTGGTATACAGTGCGTAACGTGATACTTGATCTTCAAATTTTTTCCAGCAATTTTACAATTCTCTTGATTTTTGTAGCCTAGTGGTATGAGATAATATCAAAATCAAGCAAGCTTTACTAGCCATCTGGCAATAAGTAACATTGAAAATGAAGCGTGTCAAGTTATTTTCGGGCCCGCACTCTTTTATCTTCTATTATTGCTCCAAACACACAGATTTTAGCCCATTTCTCCACTGTTTTGCAACGGATTGCGCTGATCGTTGGTATATATATGCAGCGTTGCACCTTGCACCAAACTGTGCAGTCCGTTTTCGAACCTGGAGACACAGTTTGAGTTCTGCTTGCCTACGAAGGCGAATTTGAGGTGGAAAAGTGTTAGGTCAGGATTTTCTTTGGCAATCCTGAAGATTAGGGTCCCCACCGTTATTCACGTTTTTAATGATTTCACAACTAGATAAGCGCTAAGCACTTCCATAAAATCAGTCATCCGATAACCACATTATGAAATCATTATTTCACGCGCCTTTTCTGGATCGCTACCGTCTACCTCCCTATACAGCTTTGCCCGCTAAAAATAACCACCAGGCAGACAAACATCACCACCACTACATACACCAAGCTCTGTTAATCACGCCAAACACAGCACAACGCTTTCCACACTCCACATATCAACCCGTACCACCGACCGCGTACAAGCTCTGCGTTTTCGTATTCTGCGTCCACACCGAGTCACGGACACTCACCTACATGTGGAGGTGAAAACAGATTCTCGGATCGGTGTCCTACAAACCTAGTTGGGCGTGGCCCGCCCTTCGCGTATTAGTGCCAATACGCGAAGGGCGGGCCACGCCCAACTATGCATCTCGCTTAATCACGTGAAGGAGGCGTAGCGTGCAGTGGTAGTGCCCAGGAGAATCATCCACACTCAATCGGGCCTTCGGGGTTCAGAAATATTTGAGGAAGATGGATAACCTGATTAACCTCTCAATCAAAAAGCGACACACCCAGTTATCCTATAGTACATATTGACTAATTGGTGGCTCCAAATTAAGAATTATTAAACAGTTATTGTTTGTATTTATTAAAAAAATTTCACGGTTACGGAATAGCCATATCTTAGATAATATATACACCTTTCGCTCGCGATCACTAACTACTAGCTGCTGTTTAGTTTAACTTATTTGAAAAACAAATAGGTTAGTGCATGTACAAATCATATCATAAATAAACATAACGCTTCGGGGTAGGGGTGGGGGGGGGGGGGGGGGGGGGGGGTTAGGTGAGTACATTTTCGTACGTATACACGTACAGTGTATGTACCAAATAGAATTAAACTTTCTAGTGTTGGGGAAGGGGTGTCGTTCGAACTCATCGACCATGCCCCCTCCATACACCCCCGTGCATCTGCTTGTATGTACTCTTAACGTTTGCCCAGGAGCTTTCAATTGTTTGGGTGTAGGCATCCGACTCGGAGTCAACAAACAGGGCCGCGGAGAGGGGGGGGGGGGGGGGGGGCCGGGGGGGCTGCTGACCCTGGGGCCCGTTGTTAAACATGGGGCCCGGGCCGGACTGGTCTCCTTTATTTGTGTGTGATTGATGTTTTGTTTTGATCATTGCGCAGGCGCAATAAAATTGTATACGTACCGTATATCATTTCGTTAAATCAATTTTCTACAAGCACTAGTCCGGGTGGCAGAAAAGAAAGGAAAGGGCAACCGCGACCCTACCAGAAGACTTAAAACTTTGAAATGTTTAGGATTCGTCACATAGCTAGGAACGACGATCGTGCGACCTACATAACGATAAAAATAATAGGTTGTCATTTTTTACATGCACATGAAATTCAATGGAAGAAAGTAATTTCTACATGCAAAGCATATGAAAATCTGGATGTAATAATTTGTCTCTATGTATTTCTGCTGAAACTGGTGAGGTGAGGATCAGAAAAAGTGATTTCTCAGGGGAAATGTACTGATTTCATATTCGGTAGCATTATTGGAGGCTCGCCAAGCAACAGTACAAAGGGGGACACGAAGGACTGCTCATCAAGACGTGATGAACCTTACCTCATTTTCAAGATCTGAACCGTGGCGCAGTTCACTGTGATCGGTGTCTCATCAGTAGACAACAATTGTATTTGTACACCATAGGGCTTTTTCTGTACTGCAAACGCATGTTATTGATTATGTACTTATATCATTCGTTACCCATCGTACATATTACAGATCTATGCTTTGCGCACGAGCAATCCCAGGATTGTCCTGATTTATGCTTTGTGCACCAATCCCAGGCCGGCCGGCCGGCCCACAGCAAAAAAACGCGTCAAATCAATTATTGATTCACAATTGATTTCACAGTAAAATCAATCGCAAATCAAGTGCACTTGATTTTGCTGTGAAATCACGCGTTGATTAAACAATTGATTAAAAATCTGTTGCGAAATCTATGATTGACTTGACGAGTTTTTTTTGCTGTGAAATCAATTGTGAATCAATAATTGATTTTTTGCTGTAAGGATTGCGCTGCTAATCCATGGTTTGTACCACAAACCATGGATCCAGGTTTGCACAGGATAATCCCTGGATTGCGCAAATCCATGCTTTGCGCCATATGCATGTAGGTAAAAATAAAAAACATAATCATACCAACACGCAGTATGTGTTTTTAATTTTCGCCATATATACATGCATGAACTAACAACAAATGAATAGTTTATAACCCAATATATACGAAAGAACATATATATAAGAACATATTTCACCCTGTATGGTGTTTGATATACATGTATATCTATACCGCACCCATCCCAATGGGGACATTAATAGGGCCCGGAAGGACTATATAGCCCTGGGGCCCGTGCCAGCTCTCGACGGCCCTGTCAACAAAGATATAGGAATATGATTAACGGCTCACTGGAACCAGAGCCAATTAGTCAATATGTACTATAGGATAACTGGTTGTGTCGCTTTTTGATTGAGAGGTTATCCATCTTCCTCAAATATTTCTGAACCCTGAAGGCCCGATTGAGTGTGCATGATTTTCCTGGGCACTACCACGCCTCCATCACGTGATTAAGCGCGATGCAGTATTGAGAAATTATGTAGGTTTGTAGGCAGGCCCGTAGGCTGGGGGGGGTCGGTGGGTTCGGTCGACCCCCCCCCGCTCGTCAGAACTAGTTCCGCTTGCCATCAAAATAGTTTATTCATAACTTCTATATACATGTATAGCTATAGCCCGCGAGAATGAGATAACAATAGACCCTTCTCGCGTAAGATCAGGAATGTGATAGCAAGGATCAAGCTTTGAACTTAATTTGATTCATATCGCTGTGGCTGCCTCCGGATGCCGTTTTCACTTGGTTGTGGTTGCCTCCGGATGTGCTATCAAATTCCTCATCTCTAGGCGAGAAGGGTCTATACATGCAGGCTTACATGTAGCAACCGCGGGACATCCATTCTAAATGGGGCGCCCACGTCCCGCCCACAACAAACAGCAGCGGCGGAACATGGGGAGGGTCCGTGAATTAAATTACGGGTTCCGTGCAACTATGGGTAAAAGTTCCGCATACGATCAAGAATTGCGGAACTTTTACCCATGCATACTGTTAGTTGGGCGTAGCCCGACCTTCGCGTACGTATTGGCGGATACGCGAAGGTCGGGCTACGCCCAACTAGCATATACTGTTACATGTAGTCATTTGAGTTGCATACGACAAATCGCCCGGAAGTTGCCCCGTGTATGCCAGCCTTTAGACTCGCAACTCGCAAGCCAGACCTACATGTACTTCATTATTGAACGGGAACACAAACTGGGCTATATCCATGTTTCTATGCAATTATGCTACGTTTTGTGGATGAAAAATTGCAAAAGCTGCAAAGCGGCTGGGGCTCCGCCCCAGACCCCGATGGGGGAGCTTACAGCGCTCCCCCATACCCCCTAGCTGGGCGAGAGGGGGCTACGCCCCCTCCTGCTCCCGCACCACCGCTCTTAATCAGTTCCACCTTATTGCTTTCCCGAACCCCCCCGTCTCCCGACCAGCCTACGGGCCTGGTAGGACACCGATCCGAGAATCTGTCTTCACCTCCACATGTAGGTGAGTGTCCGTGACTCGGTGTGGACGCAGAATACGAGAACCCAGAGCTTGTACGCGGTCGGTGGTACGGGTTGATATGTGGAGTGTGGAAAGCGTTGTGCTGTGTTTGGCGTGATTAACGGAGCTTGGTGTATGTAGTGGTGGTAATCCTGAAGTTTAGGGTCCCCACCGTTATTCACGTTTTTAATGATTTCACAACTAGATAAGCACTTCCACAAAATCAGTCATCCGATTACCATGTTATGAATATCATTATTTCACGCGCCTTTTCGGGATTGCTAATTTGCTACCGTCTACCTCCCTACAGCTTTGCCCGCTAAAAATAACCACCAGGCAGACAAACATCACCACCACGGACAAAATGCAGTTCACTGTGTTTGACGCGTAATTAAATTCATAATATTATTGTAGGTACACGCAAAAAAACAACATTCGTTATAAGCTCAAATTCCTTATAAGCCATGGAGCTCATAAGGAGGGCAGACTGTAGAAACTTGCTCTTCTTGGTTCTGAAAAGAATCGTTTTGGCTCTGCCGGATCAGCACACCCACTTTCAGTCATGTTTAGCACTGACGCCATTAACAAATGATATTCATTTCAATATGTCCGCTGTTTTTCAACCTTCCAACTTGAAGCGTCTATTAGAGGGTAAAGACGATTTATAATGCTAGAACTAGACCTGATTCTGATACAGGTACCATTTGACTGCCTACATGCTCACTTTTAGGCAGGATAAAACGTGCCTAAAGAAATTCCTGACCTAACACTTTTCCACCTCAAATTGGCCTTCGTAGGCAAGCACAACTCAAACTGTGTCCCCGGGTTCGAAATTGGACTGCACAGTTTGGTGCAAGGTGCAAAACTGCATATATGTACCAACGATCAGCGCAATCCGTTGGAGAAATGGGCTAAAAACTGTGTGTTTGGAGCAATAATAGAAAAAAAAAATGTGCAGGCCCAAAGATAACTTGACACACTTCATTTTCAATGTTACTTATTGCCAGATGGCTAGTGAAGCTTATTCCGTTTTTTTATCTCATACCACTAGGCTACAAAAATCAAGAGAATTGTAAAATTGCTGAAAAAATTTTTAAGATCAAGTATCACGTTACGCACTGTAGTGGTTAGACAGCCCACACTTTCGGGTCCAAAGTTGCAGTTCCCAAATTTGAGTAACTGCGTGGGTCCCTTGTAGTCACAGGAATCTGAGTCCAAGCTGAACTTAACCATCCTTTAAAGCGACACCGGTTGAAAACTGTTCGTAAAGGATAGAAGGAGACATCTCGCCGCATTAATGCTGCGCTTAAGTGTAGCGACCACAGCTGCATGCAGTTGTCTGGCCAAACAATATTAAATAGTAATTGTACATGTACACTGGATGTATATGCATATATGTCATTAGATATTCCCCAATGAGTCGGACTTCATCAACAATCGTGGTTTTGAAACTCCCACTTGGATTTGAATCTATTTAAAAAAAATTTTTTTTTTTGCATCCGAACTGTGAACAGCCTGAATCATCAACCTGCATGGAATTGGAACCTGTCACGCGAAAATTGGTCGGGCAAAAAGTGGTCCGGGCGGACCACTTTTGGCTGCCAAAATTGGTCCAACCCCGGATCACTTTTGGCTGCCAAAAATGGTCCGGGTTGCCAAAGTGGTCCGGGTATATCAACTTGCAGGAAACCATTCCTCGCCCTCAGAAGTTTGTGTAGGACCCATTTCTATATGCAGCTGCATGCAGTAAATGCAAAAGCGTACGCATCGCAAATGTGCGAGCATGCATCGGCACTGCTGATAATACATGCAGGTTCCAGCGATATGGTAAAGATATTAAAAGAAACACATGCAACAGCATCCACTAGACATATCAGTAGGGTTCTACCTCCTGCTGATCAAAAGATGAAGTTGAATTATAGGCTATATAAGAACAGCAGACTGCTGCTCTCTTAGCTACAACCTTCTACACCTATAGACCTTTTTCATCATGTGACAAAGTTACATTAAAAATGATGTCATTTACGTAAGCCGCCATCTTGGTGCACAGCTGGCGTAAATCCACATCCGATGACGACTAATTCTGCTTACAAAACTTGGACCCTGATGCTAAGGCACGATACATCAGCAAGATTACCATCAGTAACGGGTTGGATCCATTCTCCGCTGAACTTGTACCTGGTAATCCTGCTATTAATTTATATAATTCAGCCAAATACACCAAATCGTTGGCATCCAACGGGGAATTGTATGCCAGCGATTTGGTATCCTATTTAGTACTGCAAACAAACCCCATCACTTCGAAGCAATTGAAAGCTCATAAGTCCTTCAGTTTATTAGCGGCTGCATGGGTCAAAGACGTGCATGCGTGCATCCGATATCGATTCTCACTATCTGATTAAAGGATGCATATTAAGTTCAAGAAATGCATGTATATCACAATATACGAAGATATGTTATATAGCAGATGAAGCATTTTCAAGGGCTGAATGAATTGTACTTTGTAAAATACTGTATTTCTGTTTTCACATTAACTATCACCCGTACAAAATATATCCTCATGTTTGCAATGGGTCTGGTTTCATAAATTTCTAGTGCCGAGAGTTGAGATTTTATCTCTTGTAAGTGCAGGAATGTAGAGATGACATTGTTGCAACAGAATCTGCTATATCAAATCCAACCCCCCCCCCCCCCCCCCCCCCCCCCCCCCCCCCCCTTCAGCTAAAATAATATCTCCTGCATGGTTTCCTGTTAGATATTTGTCACTAACTCGGCCAGTCGGCCTTCCCAACACTTTGATACACCTTGAGGTGCTACGCCTAGTAATACTTTAGCTGTGTTGTGATGCTTAGTTTGACCAGGTACATGCATGTGCGTGCAGACCTGATGGTCTGACTATGAATACAACAACACCCCCCTCTTCAAAAGCTGTAGTACAGTACGTACAGACTTCTTCTTTGTGGACTTCATCGCGACCAGCACCCATTTTGATATCAAAGCGCATAACTGCTATGTCCATTTGCGCTGCTCCTTTCGACATTTCATCACGCCTCGTACAGCAGTTTAAAAGTACCCTTTCCTTAAATTTACAGTGACCAAGAAGCAGGGTTGGTAACCAATCTGGGTTTAATTCGTCATACAGGGCAGCCGGTTTTCCCGATACAAAGTGCTAGCGTCGTCTTTATTAATGTCTTGCCTTGAAAGAGCAGCAAGGATTCAAGGAAGCCGTCTCTTCGTCGTTCACTGAGCTCCCGTTCACGCTCACCTCCAATGTGGTTGATAACAGCAGGTATTCGATAGAACGAGACATCTTTGTCACGGTCAGAACGCTTGTAACACTCAATAACTGTACACAATACCATAGCTTAAAATCACTTCCTGTGCACCAAGATGGCCGCCACCAGCATTACACGTGATCTAGTTAATTATCTTGTGACACATGAAAAAGGTCTATGGAGGCCTGGCCTGGTGCTTGTTAATTGCCAGAGAAGATGAGGATGAATTCGATGCTAGCCATGGGAACATGCATGGTGGCTCTTGTGATGCATTACATGAAGACAAAATGATTGATTTTCAGCAAGGTTCCAAATCTTGATTATGCTGTGATCATAGGGATCTCTTTGGACTATACATGTATATAAGTTCTAAGGTAATTAAGGCTCTACTCAAGGGCGCCAATGTCGGATGCTTTTGGAGGAAATTTTTTCATTGTGAATCAGGATATATATATATATGATATGATGAACTGACGTACTGTTTAAAGCTGCATGAATGTAGTTCATTGCAAATTGTGTTTGGTGCTTATACATGTATGCCTGTATCTGCATGACAATTAAGATGTTGAAATAGTGTATGAAGAATGATGCTATATAAGCTAAAAACCTTTTGGTATAAAGAACAGATTCCTTTGGACTCAAGAACACCAGCGGAAGTCACTCCTTTTGCAACAGCAGGGATTAAAGCCTTCTGTTTTCATTTTTCAATAATCAGTTGCACTTGTTGTGCGCTTAATTGCATGGATCATAGAAATACTGTCATTACTGTGCCATCATAAAATCCTCCAAAGAAAGAGAGAATATTCTTTTGGGTGTTTCGAGAGAATCCTCTGTGGTTCGTTCAACCGGCCTTCAACGAGTTCATGATGTGTTGAAACTTTTTTTTTTTTTAAAACCGTAACTTGACACGCTTCTATGCATGTGGCCGTATACTTTTAATTACAGTCGTTAATATATCAGTTCATGATCCTGAAAGAGCTACATGTAGCCGCAAAGGCTGATAAAATTTGTGCAGGGTTATGTTGACTATTCAGTCACACATGAATCTCTCAAGCTAAAATCAGAAGCAAGACAAAGCGGGTAATATAAATAAGAATTAAGTATAAAGCGTGCAATGTAAATCATGTTATACATGTACATGTACCGTACGCTATATATTTACTACACGCACTTATTACCTCGGATCATATTTAGTAGCACACCATATACTTAACAGGGCATGGACTGGTTTCATGCAAGTTAATAAAACCTGGACCACTTTTGGCAACCCGGACCAAATTTGGCAACTAAAAGTGGTCCGGGGTCGGACCAATTTTGGCAGCGAAAAGTGGTCCGCCTGGACCACTTTTTCCCGGACCACAATCAAAAGCGTTAAACGAACCACAGAGGATTCTCTCGAAACACCCAAAAGAATATTCTCTCTTTCAGCACTGCTAGAACTTTAGCTGGGAAGGCTTATTAATGACGAGCAAAGCTTTTCACCCATATCCGTATTTAAGGCAGAAGCTGACTTGTAACGAGGCAGACGGATCATCTCGTGTTAGCTACAGCCATTCCTTCACTGTACTGAATGGTCAAAAAGGTAACCTCAAAAGAATCTGCCTGCACACTAACTCTGTTTGGCACGTAAAATTCATTTTATTTTTATTACTACTGATCGAATCAGTTTCGCATTATTTTTTTTTGTCCACCCGTCAACAAATGACCAGTCAATACCGAGGGACATTATATATGCTATATCACACTTGTGTGATATAACTATAGATGCAATTTATGTTAAACCTCTAAAACGTATTCAAAATGAGTATTTAATTTAGTTAATCCGTTATTGATGTATAAAATAAATGGCTATATTATTGTAGGGAAACCGAAGGCGTCGCATTGGAATAAGTAACATTTGGATGACAAAGAATTGCATTTGCTTAACTTGATTATAATGCAAGCGGACAGCAGCAGTGCCAATGGTTTAAATTAATAATTTAATCAAAGATTGACGAAACCTAAGCCACATATAATGATTTACAATGCGTAACAATTAAACTAATGCTCAACCATCGGTCTGCTTCCACCGCTAAAAATGGAGTATTAAACTTTGAAAAAGAAGTGGTCCGGCTTTGTAGAAGTGATCGGAGCTATTATAGTTACTCTTCTTCATAGAAACCGAATACTACACATGTATTAATTTCCAACGTACGTGTAACCACAAGTTGTAGTTCGATGTATACATAGCAACGCGTACCTAGCCTTGCCACAAACCTAGATACGTACATGTACAGGTGTCTTGAGTATCACATGCAATCACCCGCAATGTAATGTGGTTCATTTCCATGTACAGGTCGGTGTATAATTCAATGTAATGTGCGCGAGCATGTTATATATAGGTTAATTGCGCGGTAATCGTACATGTGTATGTTAGAACAGGGGTAGATTACTATATTATTACTGCAATAATAAACTTTATACTGCTTATAAGCCATGTCAAACCATGGCCGTAGACTACTTTCAAAGTTTGGGGGGGCTATAATAACTGGGGGTGGGTGCGGGAGGGGGCGTGCCCCTCCTGCTAACAGAAAGGGGGTTTGGGGGAGCCCTGTAAGCTCCCCCAATGGCCCCAGCCACTTTAACTTTTTCCTTATTTGTTGTTAGCAAAAATTTAACATTAAATGCAGAAATTGACCCGGCTGTATACGGTATAGCAACGAATGCTTCTTGATCAAAGCGATGCGTTATTGCGTTATTACATGATTTAGAATCCCTTTCGTTGTGCACCAAAAACTCTCTTTGGAAAGTTTATTTTCGGCTGGTTGGGCTTAGGAGGAAGAATTCGAATGTAAAATCAGTATAACTGCATCAGTTTCACAATCAGCACCACATTCTTGGCTCATTTCAGTATTCACCACGCTGCTTATAATCGCAGGATCACATCTAAATGAGGAACCGCTACTACATAAAGAATCCACAGTACTTGGACTTCCACTCTGACCGCTGCACGTGTTATTGCTGCTGCTCAGTGTTGCTGCAGCTACTGCTAGTGCACGGCAAATAATGCGATGGATCGTTTGACGATGCGCTACCTTGCTTCTTAAAGAACTTCAAGAGTGACATAGTACGTCGTTGTATGCGATTAAACTATACATGTACAGGTACTCACGATCGACCGAATTACAGCTGTAAGTAGTAAATTCTAATTATACGAGATACGAACATTTAAATATTTTCTCTCAAGGAAAATTTTTTTTGGGGGGGGGGGGGGGGGGGGGGGGGGGGGGGGGGCTCAAGCCCCCCCTTGTCTACGGCCTTGCAAACAATGGTGAAAACGAATGAAAATCTTATTTTCATCAGTCCGTGAATTTTCACTGGGTCAACCTAGTATAATTTTGTACCTCAGAATATCGCATCTTTAATATAATATAAGGACGACGAGGAGGCAAACATTAACCATGTTGTATAATGAGTTGAATGCATAAATAGAGGTTACACATTGTAACTTGTAACTTGAGGAATTTCAAACTTAGGATTAATTTATTAACATTGTCCAAGAAGGACATTCATAAATTTGAATTGCAAGAAGGAAATAAAATCCTTCATTCTTTGCTCTCCTAAACTTCCATGTAGCATCATAATACTGATTAATTGCACTAAAGTCATGGCATATCCCATTGTGCTCTGAAAATGAACAAGAATGATTTCTATTGCCCTTGGTTGAATATATTTGTGCTTCTTTACATACAGATCCTCCATTATATAACACTGAACAGTCACATAGCACAGACCCACAGGCCAGTACTGGTAGTACTGCACAGCAGCCTACTGGTCCACAGCAGCCCATCCAGAAGCAGAACACTGCTGGGCCAGGGCAGACATTCCTGCCTCTCCAAGCATATCCACAGCCAGTCTACTATGTCGGATCCGATCCCATGAATGTGGCATACCCAAATTTCACTCTACGGCCGCATGTAACACTACCTCAGTCAGGTGGTACAGTTTTATACCACACTGGTCAACAAGTAATGTTACACAACAATTTTAAATGATACTATGTGCCAGCATGTGCCACACATTTTCACATTGCACATTCGCAGATGTTGTTGTTATTTGGTGTACCTCATCGTTGATGACATGCATACTGTGGTACTTGATGTGTTTCCTTACTTGCTTGGCTTTGTCATACAGCCTGTGGCAATCCAGCAGCTGCAGCAACCAATTGGCACAGTGTCATCCACCACTGTTGTTAAGCAATCTTCTGGTGATCATTACAAGACACTGTCTGTTGTGATGACCATTCTGGTATTTATCCTTGGAGGCTGGCCATCAGTCATGTGCACTATGGCAGCTCTAATGATTTCTTATAATGTAATAGTGGACCCAAATGTGCAAGTCATTATACATGTGCACCTATGTTCCCATTTCTTCTTCAGGCAAGGGGTGAAGAAAGACGTGGCAACATTGCAGTAGCCAAGACAAAGGCCAACATCTCACTGGGTCTCAATGTAGCTGCAGTGGTGTTCACTATAATGGTGTGGAGTGCTGTGGCCATACCAGTAGCCGTGACTGTTAGTGCTGCGAAGTCTACTACTCCATATACTACTCTCCCCACCCCAGACTGCTATACAACCACGTCCCCACAGTTACACTGCTACAGTGCTTACTGTAGCTACAGTTATTATTATAGCTGTTCCTACAGCTCATATACCAGCTACTCTGATTCGAATAACTACTATTCCTACTCCGGCTACTATAATACCTACTACTACTATGTAAACTGCTACTCAAACTACTATCTAACATGCTCCTACGGCTGACGGGGCTTTATGTGAGAAGTAAAATAAGCTGATATGCTGTTTATGTTTTTTTTTGGTGTGTTTAGACGCTGTAGAAGCTGAATTTTTAGTTATTCATTACTATTGTGATTCTTTGAGTTTTTTGTTTCGAATATTGACTGGTAAAACACCAATGAAATTTCATGCTTTTTCAAACTTCCATCAAATTTTATCTGCCGTTTATAAATCTCACACTTAATAAAAAGTTGTTGTACATTATTACATTAATTCATTGTTTGAATTATTCAAGAGAATGGAATTTTAATACGCCTTTTGCGTAGAAAGACTCCGGGCAGCCAGAAGGCCTTTTTTAAGACTAACGTAGTACCTATGCTATATTGTTTAAACGTTTACATGGTAAGAAAAAAGTTAAAACATCAGAACTCTGTGAGGTGTCTGGACCTGAGTGCAAGGTAGGGGAGGAGGAAGAGGGAGAGGGGAGGAGGGTCATAAGTGGGAGAAGAGGGAGCATATTGATGTGGTTTCTCACCTGGGAATACATTTGTAGTCACATGTACATGTAAGCCTAATTTGACATGACAAGTTCATGTGGTAGGAGTGGCAGTGTAATTTTTTTGTCTGTTCTTCTGTACTTCCTCTCCCACCTCCACACACCTTGCATTTACATGTACAATCATCTTTGACCTAATACTACCCTCCCATCTTCACTCCATCCACCACTGATCAATTCACTTCTCCATTACATGTACATGTACATGTACATGATCTCTGTACATGGCATTCTCTCTGCCACCTACATGTGTGTGTATCAAATCCTTCCTACCACCTACATGTGTACATGTACATGTATATGTCATTCTATGCCACTCCCACTTTATCCCCTCCTTATTGTACACTGAATCACACATCCTCTATCACACACCACATATCACTCACCTATCACACATCACCCGCTCCCCATTACCCACTTGTCACACAGCTCCCTTTAGCCGTATCAAGCTGGCTGTTGTTGATGAGCGTAACACGTTGCTTGTGTACGGCATTGTCAGCAAGGAGCTGTTGTACCAGGAGCCAAAGGCCAACAGTGTGGCCTTGGAACACCAGCTGTGTGGTACTGTGCTGTTTAGTGTGACTCATGTGAGCTTCACATGTACCTCATGTGAGCTTCACATGTGACTCATGTGAGCTTCACATGTGCCTCATGTGAGCTTCACATGTGACTCATGTGAGCTTCACATGTGCCTCACGTGAGCTTCACATGTGCCTCATGTGAGCTTCACATGTGCCTCATGTGAGCTTCACATGAATAGCTTACTGGTTGAATGATCTCCTGCATGTAGACTATTGGGACTGGCATCTGGAAGTTTCAGGTGGTGCCCACCTCATCACTGTTGGTGTTGGGCCTCAGGTGGTGCCCAGACTGCTCAACCCCTGTATTGGTGGTGCCCAGACTGCTCACCCCCTGTATTGGTGGTGCCCAGACTGCTCACCCCCTGTATTGGTGGTGCCCAGACTGCTCACCCCTTGTATTGGTGGTGCCCAGACCGCTCACCTCCTGTATTGGTGGTGCCCAGGCTGCTCACTCCTCAGCGCTCCTGATATCTAGCAGTGCCTAGGCAGCACATTGGGTATACATGTATGCTACTACTACACAATGTATATGCGTACATGTACAGCAATTCCATACCATTTTACAGTCACTTTATCTCTATGCAGAATGCTGTGATATCGATAGTTCAGTGTAGGAGTTCATACCTGACACCATTGCATTCCCATGTAGTACTGCTGCCCACCTCATACCACACCACATACCACATACATCTACCACATACATGTTCATATACATTAATGCTGTTTACAAGCATCTGTGATGTGTGATGTGAGGGTGTGTGTGTGTGTCACTTTGTGGTGTGGTAAAATGCAATCCTACTGGTCTCCATTCTTGTGTCTTCCTGGGTACACACCTATACACATGTATCTTGTTGTGCACTGATGGCATAATAGTGCGGATAACTAAGAAACAGACAACCAGCACATTGTGTATGTAAACACAAGCAGTGGTATGTTATTCCCCACTTCATAGCCCCATCTCTGGTGGTTTCAGGGCGGATACATGTAGTGTTAGGAGCAGGATCAGTTATGAACGACAGGCTTGCAATGTTTTATGCACTTGTCCCATCAGTGCTGTTGTGGCATCATAGCCTGGATATCAATGGATATTCATGCATACTAAGGCAGTTGTACTGCTGAGTTAAAATTGATATTTTTCTGTGTATACACATGTACAATGTACATGTACACAAGGCCATTTTATTAATTGGACAAATAGGTTTGATTTATGTACATGTACATGTGTACATACAATAATGTATCAGTGTGTACTGTAAATGACAGAGGGTTCATGAATGTGCATGTAAAGATTCATTTGGGACCTTCGAGGCCTTTGATTTCCACTAATTTTTCATCTAAGTGCTTTACCCTCCTCCTCCTCCTCCTCCTCCTCCTCCCCCATGCTTATCCTCCCTCCTCCTCCTCCTCCCTCCTCCTCCTCCTCCCTCCTCCTCCTCCTCCCTCCTCCTCCTCCTCCCTCCTCCTCCTCCTCCCTCCTCCTCCTCCTCCCTCCTCCTCCTCCTCCTCCCTCCTCCTCCTCCTCCTCCCCTCCCCCTCCTCCTCCTCCTCCTCCCCTCCTCCTCCTCCTCCTCCTCCTCCCCTCCTCCTCCCTCCTCCTCCCCCTCCTCCTCCCCCTCCACCTACAGGACATGCTGTGCTATAGTGGAGATGGGATGCTAAGCATTAAGGCAAACAACTTCTCCACACACCAGCAAAGGCAGCAGGTAAGTACACACGTACTTGTGTGTGGGGTCTGCAGCCAAAGGTTCTGGGGGAAGGGTTGATGTGTGTGCACGATACATGTCTCTTCACTTCTCCACAATGCTTACACACACACACTCCACCTGCACACACACACTTGGGTCAGGGCTTTGTCGTGGGGTTCACTGGGTCCAAGATCTTCTGTCTGGACTTCTTTGCAATGACCTGTGTTGATGTTCCACAGGTGAGTTTTGATGTTAGTTCACTTTTCATTGTTCCAAATTTGAATGTTGTTCATTGGTGTGCTCTGCCCTCCATTGTCCTCCCTTCCCTTCCCTCCCACCAGTCTGCACCCATGATTCAATACCTTGAGCGAAAACTGTACAAGTAAACCTTTCCCACACAAATGGTGGCACCTGGCAATGTCTGTTATGTACCTTGTCCACTGTGCACTGTGCAGGGATGCTTACAAGATTGGCTGTCTTGGCGTGACGGAGGGAGATTGGAGTACCTTGGCGTTGGAGGCTTTGGAAGGGATGGACTTTGATACCTCCAAGAAGGCATGTGTTCACCACCCATGTGCAGCCATGTATATGTATATGTTCATTGACCTTTGTTTGTGGTCCTATTACAGGCTTTCATACGAGTGCGAGATCTTCGTTTTTTAGAGCTGATCCATAGCATTGAGGTACATTGTAGTTACATGTATGCACATGCTGGGGTGCGTGTGTGCATGTGTGTGCGTGTGTGTGTTTTAAAGAGTACTTGTGTTCTCATGTTATTTAGTTGTGATGAACTTGTATGATTTGTATTCTACTTTAAAGGAACGGAAGAGAAGAGGCGAGACTAATAACCAGTTGTTTCTACCAGACATTCTTGCTTACCAGGTAACCAACAATATGAGAAAGTGATATGATTTTAAAATAGTCCTCATGCCTCCATCACAGGGCAAGTTTCAAGAAGCAGCTAAGCTGTACAAGCAAGGTGGACAGTCAGAAAAGGTACATGCACTGTGTACTACATGTAGATAGTAACTTGAAACTGTTTGTACCCATGTAAAAAAATGTCCTTATACGGATGCACCCTAATATGGATGTGCTGTCACTTTTTTTTTTGGGTAGGCAATGGAAATGTACACAGATTTACGACAGTTTCACAAAGCCAAGGAATTTGTGGTGACCACTGACAAAACTGTGAAGCAGTTGGTTACTAAGCAGGCCGACTGGTTCAAGACCACAAACGACCCCCAAGCTGCATGGTGAGTGGGGGAGGGTGGGGGTGACTCTGTACTCCCTGCTCCCTGGGAAGTGGGGGCTCACATTACAATGTACATGTACTGCTAAATCATTTTTTCTGCTAGTCACATAATCACTATTGCAGCTAAAGCGTCAATCACCAGATCAATATCTATCACATTACAAAACTTAGTTAATCGGGATAATATGCCCTCAGAAGATTTTGGCATATTTTAACGTGTGAGTCTAATTATAAAGTATGAATACGAGACCATTATTTCAACACGATTAAGAGAGTTCACATAGGAAGTGTTGTAAGATACAGTGATATTCCAACACATACATATACATGTACATGACATGTATGCCTCTCTTATATGTACTTGCACATTCACACATAACACACACATACACACACAACACACACACATACATCAGTGACATGTATATGGCTGCAGGAGAGTACCTCAAAGCTGTGGAGATCATGGGAGAGAATGGATGGGTGGACAGGTAGGACCACCACATCTGGCATCACTGGATAGCCTTACTCTTCTGTCCCCTCCCCCTTCTCCCCCTTCTCCCCCTCATCCCTCTCCTCCTTCTCAAGGATCGTTGGTCTGGTACATGATCTAGACAAGGCTAATCAGAGCAACGAACTTCTCTACAAGTGTGCCACATACCTCAAGAACCTTTCACAGGTTAGGGCATCGTATACATGTATACGCACACACTTACATGTACATGCACGCGTATACTGTTGTGTGCTGTATGCATACATGTACCGGTATGTGCATAGATTTTCATGCCACCATTGTACACATGTGCATCTGCTACTACATGTATTTAGTATTCTTATGCGGCTGAAGTCTATGAGAAGCTCAAGGACATCAAATCTCTGGTGGCACTGTATGTATCCACACAGCAGTGGAATGAGGTAGGTGTGAAGTGATGATACAATTACATGGACATAATATTTTTTTACATTTGTACATGTATGTGTAATTCGTTTCTTTAGGCGTTTTCTATAACAATGCAACACCCTGAATTTAAGGTAAGTCCCTCCCTCCCTCCCTCCCTCCCTCCCTCCCTCCCTCCCTCCCTCCCTCCCTCCCTCCCTCCCTCCCTCCCTCCCTCCCTCCCTCCCTCCCTCCCTCCCTCCCTCCCTCCCTCCCTCCCTCCCTCCCTCCCTCCCTCCCTCCCTCCCTCCCTCCCTCCCTCCCTCCCTCCCTCCCTCCCTCCCTCCCTCCCTCCCTCCCTCCCTCCCTCCCTCCCTCCCTCCCTCCCTCCCTCCCTCCCTCCCTCCCTCCCTCCCTCCCTCCCTCCCTCCCTCCCTCCCTCCCTCCCCCCCTCCCCCCCTCCCTCCCCCCCTCCCCCCCTCCCTCCCCCCCTCCCCCCCTCCCCCCCTCCCTCCCTCCCTCCCTCCCTCCCTCCCTCCCTCCCTCCCTCCCTCCCTCCCTCCCTCCCTCCCTCCCTCCCTCCCTCCCTCCCTCCCTCCCTCCCTCCCTCCCTCCCTCCCTCCCTCCCTCCCTCCCTCCCTCCCTCCCTCCCTCCCTCCCTCCCTCCCTCCCTCCCTCCCTCCCTCCCTCCCTCCCTCCCTCCCTCCCTCCCTCCCTCCCTCCCTCCCTCCCTCCCTCCCTCCCTCCCTCCCTCCCTCCCTCCCTCCCTCCCTCCCTCCCTCCCTCCCTCCCTCCCTCCCTCCCTCCCTCCCTCCCTCCCTCCCTCCCTCCCTCCCTCCCTCCCTCCCTCCCTCCCTCCCTCCCTCCCTCCCTCCCATGTGAGCACTTCTTGATCATAGGATGAAGTGTACACACCTTATGCCACCTGGCTGGTTGAGAATGACAAGTTTGATGAAGCGCAGGAAGGTGTGCTAAGTGCTGTAGTGATGGTGTCACTGTCTCGATGCAGCATTAAACAAAACAGGCCGACAGAATGAGGCTATTCATCTACTGGAGCAGCTAGCCGAAAATGCAATCAAAGAGAGTAGGCAAGTGAAAGGCCTGGGGACCATTACTTTAGCTGTTGTTCTGGTACTTTGTACTAGTCCCCAGGCTATTTAAATGTACTGTTATGTCACCACGCAGTATGTACATATGTGTATACTGTGCACTCCTGTGTGCATATGTTGTACATGCTCATGTATGTGCATTTACACATGTTCTCCTTTTCTGTTCTCAAAGGTTTGATGATGCCGGTTTCTATTACTGGCTTCTGACTAAGTCTGCTCTGGAATCAGCACGAAAGGAAGCCCAGGGTGAAGGTACGTGTGTCTGATCCCCTTGGGGTATTAGTGTACCCCCAGGGGTATTAGTGTACCCCTGGGGTATTGGTGTAGCCCTGCGGTATTGATGTACCCACTGGGGTATTAGCTAGCCTCCCTGAGGCATTGGTACCCCTCTGAGATATTGGGTACCTGTCAGGACGTTGTACATGTAATGAGACTGTTTGATCTCTACAGTGGAGATTGTGATAGTTGAACGAAAAAAAAATTGACATTGATATTATGTTTCTTTGAATTTAAAACAATAACCACATGTGATATTGAAAATCTAACTGCACAGATACATGGGCTATACAATTGTCATCAAGTAATTTAAAAATATGGTGTGTCACGTGACTGTCACGTTCTACCACTTTCGTTTTCAGTGACCCCAGTCTTGTCAACTGAGTTTTCCTATTTATCTTCACTCAGGGATAGCGGATTAGGATGATTATTGGGATGTAGCTTAAGCACCAACCTCTAATTGATTTGGCCGAGCCATATTCTGAACCCGGGAAACCGTTCGGTTATTGTCGAGCGATACGTAGCTTATAAGGACTAAAAGTGTTAGGCATTTTGTTTTTCGAAGCGCTCGATTCATGCTAGATAAAGCATTCAGTTATTCCGAAGGGTGATCATTGCATCGTTTGGTCCCCTTTTACAATGTACCAGCTTGTTTTTCCTTTAGAATTCGGGTTGCCTAACTTCTGGTATTAAAATCAGCACCATTTTCGGATGAATTTCTTTAAAACGATGCCTTTATAAACATTTATTCTCAGTTATGACTAAATAAGTGGGCGGTGGTACGACTCAAACCAAAAACGGTTCTTTTCAGAACCAAGCATATAATCCATCTGTGAACGACGGCGGAGAGCAAGCAAAGGGGTAGCGCGTACTTGGGCATCGCTGTAGGAGAGAAAAGTTCCGAGTGTAATCCCAGCGATGCCAAACCGCCGCCCAGGTATGCTCTACCCCTATACTTACTCTCCGCCATCGGTCACAGCTGAAAAGAACCGTTTTCAGCTTGAGTCGTACCACCGGACCGCCCACTTTATCAGCAATAACTGATTATAACAGCACGTTCTAATGAAATTCATCTGAAAATGGTGCTGTTTTTAAAGCCAGAAGTTTGGCAACCGGAATTCTAGTGGAAAAACAAGCTGGTGCACTGTAAAAAGGGGCCCAAACGATGTAATAATCATCGCTCGGAACAACTACATGCTTCGATTAGCATGAATCGAGCGCTTCGAAACACAAAATGGCAAACACGTATAGTCTTTATAAGCTACGTATCGCTCGACAATAACCGAACGTTTTCCCGGGTTCAGAATCTGGCTCGGCCAAATCATTTAGAGGTTGGTGCTTAAGCTACATCCCAATAATCATCCTGATCCGCTATCCCTGAGTGAAGATACATAGGAAAACTCAGTTGACAAGACTGGGGTCACTGAAAACGAAAGTGGTAAAACGTGACAGTCACGTGATGCATCATATTTTTGTGCACTTGATGACAATTGTATAGAACATGTATCTGTGCAGTTAGATTTTCAATATCACATGTGGTTATTATTTTAAATTCAAGTAAACATAAAATAAATGTCAATTTTTTTTCGTTCAACTATCACGATCTCCACTGTATGTTTCCAAGGCAACCAGCAGACCATACGTACCCACAAGGATAACTTTTATAAGTTCAAAGAGTTATCGGAATTATACTATGTGTACCACCACATCCAGCGATACACTGTAAGCATTTGAGCATGGCTGTCATGGCAACGTTAGTGGACCAATGGTCCTTCCCCACTAGGACCAGCCCTTCACCTCTCACCTCCCGGAAGCCCTCATGAACATGGCACGCCTCCTTGCTCCCAAGCTCATAGCCAAGGAGTTTCCCAAGTGTATCCACAGGCCTGCAAATGTGCATATTTTCTTGGCAGCTAAATATGTTTTTAAATAATGTTTTAGAATAGGTATGTGTGGGAGGAGTGTTTAGAAATGGTGTGAAAGCCACACCCATTGTTGTTTTTGTTGTTGTTTTTGTTGTTGTTGTTGCTATGTCTTGCATCATAGGGTGTGTTTCCTTGACCCATTTGAAGAGCTGTGTACCTGACGCTGGCCAAGCAGGGCAAGACTGTGGGAGCATTCAAGCTAGCCAGATATGCATATGAGAAACTGAAGGCAAGTACTGACATCTAATGTAGTGGAGTACACCACATGCATGTGTACATAACATGACAGTGTATGCATGTACATGTAGCTTGTAATGTAAGTTTTGGGTTACTTGTTAAGGTTGTGTGTGTGGGTGATAAGTGTTAGTACATTTTAAGATCCCATGATGAGCATGAGGGGTGATGTGATATGCAGATAACTTTCTTCCTTACCAGACGCTGAAAATACCAAGTCATATTCAGGAGGCTATCAACATGGGCAGTGTGACTATAAGGTCAAAGCCTGTTATGGACAAAGAGGTATGTTGTGTTTTGCGTATTTTTTATGTTAGACTAGAGCTTGCAAAAAAAACTTGGAGGCTGATTTGTCAGTTGCTTGTATGTAAATTTTAAACTTAGTTACCTAGAGTTTTGTGTATTCGAAGTGCAAGAGATTGATCTTCTGTCAGTCACTTAGAATACATGTACCTGCATTGCATTTAATGGTCACTACATACTGATATGGTCCACATGATTTTCCTGGGGCCCTTTGTAGTGCCCTTGCTAGGCACACTGCAGCTCAGGGCTGTCAGGGATTCTAGGTGATGTACATGTAGATTCCTGTATGCATGTACATGTACTTCAGTTAGCAAGTGTAGCTTTTGTACACATGTACATGTACAATGTAATTAGGGTGTGTAACCTTTTATAAAAGTGAAAATCAATTATTTTGACTATGAAAAAAAAAGAAGGATATTTGTAGTTTGTTTTTGTAACTTAGAAATATCAGTTTTTACTAACATGAAGTAATTATTACACTATAGAGTTGTCAGCAATTACATACATGTAGATTGTTCAGGTTTTACATATGTCACCAGTATGATATACCTGATGTACATGCATGGATGAAATAATTCACAATGGCACAGACGGTAGTAATTTTAGAGTGTTACACAATCCAGAGATTACCTTTGCATCTCATAGACTCACAAAGCAGTATACAGGCTCCCCAGTAAACCGGTTGGCTAGAGAGGCTAATTATTGTGTCTAATATCATGTAGGGTACGTGTGATGTAAGAGAGGTGTGCACATAATGCCTGCACATAATGTAACAAATCAAGGCTGCCACGATCATTAGCTAGTATACAATGCATGGTTGGAAGTTGAATTGACCAGAAGCATTCTATTCACTAACAGTTGAACTGTGTCCCCAGCCAATTCCCAATTAAAACTTATTCAGCATGTGATTACTTTTAACCCTAGGATTTTCTGCTTAACGAGAAATGAATATCGGCTAATTGTGACTAAGAAAAATGAAATTGGCTTTTTCTACTACATGTACATGTATATAAAATTCTGAAATCTACAAATAGTATTCGTTCATAGTCAACTGATATGGTAATCGTGAATGATTGAATAACCTGAAAAACGTTACATAATGCATGTACATATGTACATGTACCCTACATGTAGTTATCCATCCACATGTTTTGTACATAACCTGCCCACCATACCAATATCCATTTGTACTAGCAGTGTGGTTGGACTGAAGACTTACATAACACAAGCATTGCTGATTGTTATTAGCCCTGCTACATTCAATCTTCTTCTGAAACCCGTTCCCCACCCTGCTCACTTCTGTCGTCCCCTTCCTCCATTTTCCCCTTCCCTCCCTGCACAGGACCTCCTTCCAATGTGCTACCGTTGCTCCACCACCAACCAGCTGTTCAACACTGCAGGGGCTACCTGCACCAACTGCAGACAGCCTTTTGTGTTCTCATTTGTCTCCTTTGGTGAGTGTTACATCATTATGTACTGCAGTCCACATTTGAATGTTTCCCTTTTGACCACAGTGTTCAGTAATTTTGACTCATTGTACAGTACATATACAGTACATGTTGCAAAAATGATACCACGACTTTGTATCAAATTTAGGATTTTCTGACAGCATTGAATGTCTGAACAAAATCGTATTACATGTACACATTGAAAATTGCACTGCTCTTGTAGATATAAGGAATCTAGCTGTATATTTCATTGTATGTGTAAGTGGTGCCAAGTTTGCAATGCAATGCTTGTAATGTATGGCTAATTATACAGTCGGCTAGCTCCAAGATGAGCAGTTTGTTTTTCAATGTTTAGGAACTATTTTGTATGGTTAGTAATTAAGAAAAGAAACAAGTATGAGGGTTTATGGGTATTTAGGGGTGTTGAATAGATACATGTAAACTTGTAAATGCATGTTGTATCTTTGCTCACTCCTGTACAGAGGTTCTACCGATAGTAGAATTCTTCTTGGCAGAAGAGATCTGGTGAGCTGACCGGATCAGGTGATGCTGCCTGATCATTAAAGAGTTAATGACCTTATAGTGATGAAGAGGCCATGAAGCTGATACAAATGGAGGCTCCTCGGAGGAACAAGAACCAGGGGTGGAAGGAGACTCAGCAAGGAAGTATCCCAACATGGTCCACCATGTTGTGTGTATAAGTGTGTCTGCATGTGCATACATTTATATGTGTGTATATACATACATCATGTGTATGTGCATGCATGCATTGTGGTCACCAAGAGGGTGTTTATGTAGTGTGAGCTCCCCTTAATGAAATCATAAGATGCACAAGTTTTAAAGCTGGATGAACAAGATGATGACAAGGATGGGGACCCGTTCACCAAGCTGCTCAATACACTGGTACACGTGTACTTTATTTTTAAGTGATTAATGTGTGGATGTTTATGATGATACCCTTCACTCTCCACACAGCACTCAACCAATGGGGAGTTTGTTCCTGTGGTGGTGGACAGAGAAACTCTTCAAGCCATGCATAGGACTGAAGTCATAGTGAAGAAATGGGGTGCACCCATTGGAAATCAGTACTACCAATCTCTTATTCCAGACATCAGCATTGCTATATGTAGAAACTGCAGTCAGGTAAGAGGAGCTAGCTAGGAGTATTTGTATGTTGCCACGTGGCTGTCAGCTTACTAGGCAGTATAAAATTACCTTATTCTCTTCATACAGCTATTTCATTCAGATGATTATGAAATTCAAATACTGGCCAAAGAATCTTGTCCATTCTGTCGAAGGCCAGTGGACTCTTTTTAAAAGAAGCTATTTTTATTTCTACTTTTTTTTCCTCTTGTGTTTTTCTCATCAAATTTCTTTACAACTAAAAAATCATGCTATATAAGTCCATCTTAATATTGTGTTGGTATTCTAGCGCACCAGCCAAGCTCTATGAAGCATTGTACATATAGATCATTGAGTGCATGATGAGAGGGATGTGCATGTTAGTAACATGACTACATGTATAGTATAAAGGCAGTCATGGAGATGAAGGACATAGATGTTTAGTAATCCTCATCACTCACATGTGGTGGCATGTTGGACATCTCCTAAGGCTCCTAGTGTATTCACGTGAAGCTCTCTTGGATACAGGCTGTACCTTTTGATCTGGTTTGTCAGGAGGAGTGTCTACTATTCTCATTGGGGAAGTTGGGAAAAACCACATGAGATTGGAAATGATTACAAAGTGGTATCTACTTGTTTCATCTGTCTTTTTTTTTTCAGGACAAAAGCCATATTTCCAACAATCTCAAGCAGCACCAGCAGTGAAAGGGCAGGAAGGAATATATGCAAAGCAACTGAGAGACAAACAACGAGGTATAAAGACAGTCAATTGTTTTATAAACTTGAACCAAGATCTTGGGGCAAGGAGGCAAGATCATGGACCAAGATGCCAAGAATTTGGCTGCCATAACCTTGTTTATTTTGATCTTGGCCAAGAATCTTTGCCTGGGGTGAATGAAAAGCTTAAGCTTGACGCATGAGTTTTGATCTAGAACAGCTGCAAATTAAAGGTGACATAACCTTAAACATTGTTTTGCTAGGCAATAATAATATGACATTACAATAGCTGGATGTTTGGGTCATACAGACCTATGTTGTATATGTATTTTACTGTATGGGTTGTACATAAAAAAGAATGACTTGAAACAAGATATAAAACATTCTCTCTGAGAAAGATATAGTAGTATATTATACAGGATTTGAAGCCAATGATGGTGTAGCAAGGAAGGGAGCTACTAATTGCAGATACAATAGGGACAAAGTAGCAACATAAATGTAACGCTGTTCTACCAAAGAGCTAAAAGGTGATTCTTTGCAGTAACATGCCTTCATATATACATGTATGACATCACTGCTCAAGGTCCTAAATAGGGCTGTCAGTTTTACTGCTACAAATATGCAAGTACTTACATGTCATGTATTACTGAAATCATAGACTCAAAACTTTTATTAATCATGGCTATTCAATATAATCGCGCTAATATGCATACATAATAATCAGGACAGCATGCTGCTAGTACGTACCGCCATGTCACAATGGAGTCTGAACTAAGAATAATACAATGCACTAGAAAATTACCACTCCTAAAGTTAGGTGCTTAGGTGTTAGCAATATTTAGTGTGAACCAAGGGTATTTATAAGGGCAAACTCACTTTTAGGACTTCTCCATACATCATATTAAAACTGTGCAATAGAATAAAACATTTGTGCTTGGAAGCAATGTACTAAATCTCCTTCAAGCCTTTCAAAGTAAAAAAGGGCCCTCTCATTTATAAAAATAGACATTTCAAATTTGTACCCTTACACAACTGAGCTTTCCCACCATTGTAACATAAGCAACCAGACTTTAGGTACAGATCCAGAAGGTTACCTGTAAAATATATTTAATTTCAGCCCTTAAATACATTCTGTCCAGATGCTGTGATCCATATACATGTATCATTGCATGAATAAGTTCACTTGACTCAAGCCTGAATGGTTAAAATGTAACAAGGCAGAATCGCAGATTTCAGTGCGCAACTAGTAAGACTATGTAAAGCCAAATAGTAGTTTCATCATAAAAGTGATCGCTCATAGATTGATCAGTGCATATGTAAGAAAAACTCAAAACATGTACTTACACACTCATACTCAAGTAAGCGTTTCTATACTTCCGGTATCAATTACATTTCCTATACAAACGCATTGAAATCTTCATCCAATGGTGGCTAGGGATGGACATGGCTAGAGGCTCTCATGTTCTTTGTGTCCTGGCATAGCTCTTGACCACCTTGGCAACCATGCTTCTACCTTGTAAACGGGGTGGTGATGTTGTCACCTGCCACAACCATCTGCATAATGTGGTTGTTGAGTTCTGCCATTGGAGTGAGGGTAGAATTGGGCAGTACCATTACACCAGACCTAAGCCATACCCGGCCAGCAGATGTACTTGTCCTCAATATGGAAAGTGGGAAACTTGCTGCCCTTGACATCACTGTGACCTCTCCTTTAATCCCTTCCATCCTAACAGCAGCAAGCTTGTCTGAAGGGGCTGCAGCGAATCGAAGGAGGCTGCAGAGGCCAGGAAGCATAGAGCAAATGACCCCAAGTGTTCAGAGCTGAGTTGGGAGACCTATGTAAACTAGGGAAGGGAAGCCCAATATACTTTCTCCCACCTGGCGTCTCACCTGGCCATCATCCCATCTTCCCACAAAGGTAAGGTGCTCACAGAGCTCTACAGCAAGCTGAACTTCATGCACCCTCCCTTGGCCTGTTGGACATCCTTTGAGTTTTTCTATGTATTGTGTTTTATTTAGGTAACATGCATTATCTTCACTATGATTGATCAATTACCTCCATAATGCCATGAAGAGATCTATATTCCGTTGTTATCTATGTGAGCATACATGTACATCTCCATTTTGTCAATGCTACCAGTACTAGTACGAGGCAGTATATAAGTGCCATGCATTAATAATCTCTGTTGTATGCATAATAATAATTATTATTATGTAACAATTAGCTACAGAAATTTGATACCAACAACAATATATTACATCATAGTAAAACTTATAGACAAAAAAAATACTGAGTAAAGCTTGATAACTCAGTTGGCAGCCCTGCACCATTATCCCCTTAGCGCTGGGTAAATATAGGCCTCCCTTTTTGCAGGTCAGTGTGCTTGTGTCATCTGATTCTCTAACCTTGTGCGTTTCTATTCTCGCGTGCCATGACGTGATAAATGAGATATTACGTACGACTTTCGCCAACATTCCGTGTGCTAGCGGCCGCTACCACTGTGATTGCAGCGGTCTCTATGATGACATGCTTTGGAACTTCGCACCTTGTGAATCTGTGATGAGTATTCTTACGAACTGAGCTACATGTATACACAGAGTTAGGTATGGAAATGTTATCCCACTACGTATAGGGAGGGGTTTGCCCTTTACACCTCACTCCCATTGGGTTGTTATTTTAATGTGGCCGGCTCAGGCCGTTATATTATCATAGATAATAGTATTATCTATGAGAAGCACTACTGAACAGCAAGAGCGTTGAAAAACAATTTTCAAAGGCTATACGCGCAACGGCAGATCTCAGAAGGGCAGAGACGCATTTGTGTGCCTTCCGGCCAACTAGAAGTGGGAATTCACTACGTTATTGCCTGCTTCCCTACGTGTTTAACATCCTCAGATGCGGAGAGGGGAAGAGTATGTTGCTTTTGGTATAACTGTATAAGCCCGCTTCGTCGCTGTTGGTTACATTATTAAATGAACACCTACCTTTTCTTGTCTTCAGCTTGACGGTACATAGTACGCACTCATAAATATCATAGATACATGGCGAGTGTTTAGGTCCTAAACACTTTCTTTAGGTCCTAAACGTACTAAACTGTAGGTCCATGCGGGATTGCCCATATATGGGTGCGTTCACACGACTGTACGGCATGTACCGTACTAACCCTGGCTAAATGAGGTGTCCAAAACCATTTACAACATGTACGATATAATTGTTCTAATTCAGGCCGCCTTATGAGACGTGGGGCGCCAGGCGTTCACCCAATAGAACACCTAAGTCAATGTATTATCCAGCGCTATAGCTAGCGTCTGATTTATAAATTTATAATCTTGATTTAATGAACAAATTAACTCACCTCTATTGTGCGTAAGCGTTAATGGTACGCCAGGTACGGTCACCGTCATTGCATTCGTCACGATTCCAATATTGGCGCGCTAAAAAGTTACTGCATGGAAGAAATCTAGTGCAGCATACCGCAATTAAAAAAGGCAAAGCACGGAGGAGAACCTTAACCATAGATCTACCGATGTTATCTCCGGTTAACATTTTGTTAACCGTGGATAACATTTTTCCTTCCCTTTCTTTCAATCATGTTCTAAGCAACTTTTGAAGCATAGCAACCAAACAACCTCGGTTGTAATTAGCATCCATTTGATTTGGGTACTACTGAGCTGAACGTAATTTTTTACTTAATGTGTCACATATAGCCAGTTTTGCTGCGAAAAAACCTTCATCCTTAATCGTCTATATCGCGATACATCGCGATATGAGCGATATAAATATCGCGATATAGTAAATTATTCATGATCAATTGTTGGTTGGTTATTAAATGTTGGAATGAATAGTTATGGTTACCACGAAGGATATGGTACAGGTTATACGTGTACTTACGCTACATGTACTTGCTACCACAGACGATTTCATGAGCGTTGATCGCAAAGCCTTCAAAACTGCCGTATGGAAGGAACAATTTATTGGCTACATGATAGCTTTCGCAATGTTCCCAAGCAGCCTGTCAGCAGAAATCAATAAGATACATTGTTGTGGTGGAGGAATCATCAATCATACGTCCCTACCATAGCTAAACCAGCAAGCAAGTACTTGTGCATTTTTGCTTAGGTATTTTCCTTAAGAAAAGGTTGCGCCCGTGGGGGCGTGGCATCATGCATGAAAGGCTGCATTGGCAATTGTATATTTATAAGGCAAAATTCAAACTGAACTGGTTTAACTGTAACAGTAAATATACCTAAATTTATGCTTATTCTCTGCTCGTTTGTATATTTTATTTCTGTATATCTTTGTTTACGTCCGTGCACGTAATTCTTATTTCTGTATATCTTTGTTTACGTCCGTGCACGTATTTTTTTCTGTATATCTTTGTTTACGTCCGTGCACGTAATTTTTATTTCTGTATATCTTTGTTTACGTCCGTGCACGTTTATTTCGCGATATGACTAAAGATTAATCGCGATACATCGCCTTTAGCGATATAAACATTTAATCGCGATATATCGCCTTTCGCGATATATCGCGGCAACACTGCATATAGCGTATGAATTAAAATGTGTAATTACACTGCAGCGGTCCCAATTGCCGTCGATTTACAAAAAAGAGCGTTAACCTGGGTAAACATCCGTTAAAAATGCGGACAAAACCTAACAGATGCTGTGGTGTTGCGGATTTTTGTTTCCGCCTACCTCCTGCTATTTATATTTTCCACAGAAGAACATGGGTAAACAATTCAAAATCGGTGTTGCTCTAACCGCTTGTGTGGGCAAAGTCATCGGCTCTCGCGCTGCAGCAGCACGCTATTCGATTAATAGCAAGGCCAAGCGTGTCAACCAAAACCTTTACCCTCGACTCGATCACAAAAATGGGTTGGTTTTCCCCCCTTCTACGTACAAAATATGAATGAAATGAACGCTGTACATACTGAACACAATTGTAGCGCGTTGTCTGCACTGTATATATATATCACTACTAAAACCTTCTAAATCAGTAAGCTCTTCGGCGCGGCAGTGAATTGGGTACGCTCATACATGTACATGTACGCGCCAAAAAAATTAACTGATAATGGGCAGGCTATAAGTTTTTTTTTTTGACAGTTATTGGTTTAAAAAGAAATTCATTAGCTTTTACAACAAGCACTATTAACCTACATGTCGGTACACGCAGATAAATGTTAGCTCCGGCGAACACCAGCGTTAACACATGCAGCGCGGTAGATCTATGGTTAAACTGAGTGCTTTCATGCATGGATGAGTATTTAATTATATAAAGAGGTCTCTCTTCATTCCATGAGTACCGACGACAAAGGATTGAGATCAGTGGAAGTGGTACAGCGGAGCAATATGGGCTTAGTATAATGTGTGTGTTATACGCGTCGCACATCGTAACAAAGCATACTTGTGAAATTTGCAGCAGTGCAGGTAAATTGAATACGTTATACCAATTTATGGTTATGTAGCTTTAAATCGTTATACCAATCTCAGACCATGTACATGTATGTTGCTTTGATTCATTATGCCAATTTGTGGGCATGTACATCATGCCAATTGTGGACATGTATAGCTTTGATAAATCATGCCAATTGTGGGTATGCATGTAGCTTTGATGTATTATGCCAATTTGTGGGCATGTAGCTTTGATACATTATGCCAATTTGTGGGCATGTATAGCTTTGCAGTTTGCTCTTCGTCACGAACAACTGAAGGCTTCAGTTTGTGTTGTAAGAAGTCCTTTCTTGCAACGAAATTTTTCGTCTTCCTGGCCACACTGAACTGTGTTGATGCTCTAAACCACAGGCTAGTATTTTGAGGAGTCATGTCCCAATGTGTGCTTTGAGCTGAGCACCATGCAGTTGGAAAACCAATTAGGGTAAAAGCACGTTTTCTCGTCCGATCGAACTGGCGCATTAATTGGAAAGATAGTATTCGGTGGCTGATTTGGTGCATGTCGACAGCTGGTTTTAAACAGGATTCATACGATTTGGCGTGTACACACGTCACATGCACGATGAAGTTATCGTTAGTAAGTTATGCCTACTGTGCATTGCCATACAGGTAAGAGTGTTGATTTAAAACGGATTACGAAGGAAAATAGGCTCATGTAGAAGCAACTCTTTACAAGACACTGTCGCGAATACTTTAATAACATGCGTCCAATTAACAAGGCTTGTTTTTCGACTAAGTTGCTTACTCCCCCTCCCCCCCCACACACACACTCTTAAAAAAAACCTCTTAGAGGACTCTTTAATGCAAATGACGCAAGTACAGCCATAGATATTAGAATATCTATGATATACAGCCGTTCATGTATTCATTCAATAACCACTGTAAACTAATTAGTAATTACTATTGGTTAATCACATTCATGGCTACGCTTTTAAACCCGCATGTCGTCATACACTGTTGTAAGAAGTTTTTAAAATCGCTCTCTGGCTGATTCAGGTTGGTTGCATATCATATAATATATATATTCAGTTCGTCTGCACTTTGTCACAATGGTTGTTCTAACTAATTCAACCCTATAGCTTGTGCAGGTTTATATTTTTTAGTCAAGTTTCATGATCCCATTTATGATCTAGGAATGAGGAAGCTATGGGGCGGGGGGGGGGGGGGGGGGGGGGGGGGGGGGGGGGGGGGGGGGAAAGGGCCTTGCCATCAAGGGGCATGGTGGAGCCCCAGAAGCTTTCAACTATATAACTTTTCACGCATGTGTTTTTTTTTTTCAAAGAATTTACATACGCGCAAGCATTAGCGAAAAACAACAAAGTTCATTGCGACAACGCGCCTCGTAACGGCCCGAGGTAGCGGAGTGGTTTATGATCGCTTCAATGTCAACAGGTTGAGAATATTGGATATGCTCGCGCATGAACAAACCGAATACTTCTCCCATTGACGTTATTTGGGATGTAAGTCTCAGTTTAGTAAGTCGCATCAGTAGAAGCAATTGGTGGTGCAGCATGCAGCTGTGAAAAATTTCCACCATCTGCACCTTTTGACTTTACGGAAAGAGTGACAATCGGTAGACCATGTACATGTAAAGACTGAAACTTTGTTATTTTTAATAATGATAGCGATTCAGTTATGTTAGTACACGCCTATCGCATGCGCATATATGCACATGCAGGCAAGCTTTCGCGCCAGGAACGAATGAATTAATATAAACAAATGTTGGATACAATTTTATATTCACCACCCGGCGAATTATAGAATTGTTACGTCATCTACATCCAATATGCAGCCCCTATCAAGAAATTGGTGGCCCCCCACACGCACACGCAAAAGGTGTGCTATCTATATATAGATGCGCGTGCGTTACTTAGTGCGCTTGTATGCGCATGTCGATAGCATGTGTGTAGGGGCGGTATTTCACCTTGTTTATGTTGTTATACAACTATACACAATTAATCAATGGGAGGCGTAATAGATTCCTACATTTGTGGGTATTGCATGTATGGGGATTTTGATGGATTAGTGCCTTCATCTACATGTATATGTGGTGCAAGCATGCAATGATAATCAAAATGTTTCTTCACACACTCGTGCAGAATAAATTCTGAGAGAGAGCTGGTCATGGCGGCAAATATTAGAGGTACAGGTACATTAAGCTTTTTTTTTTCATAATCATTTTTTTAATTTAAATTTTTTGCTATATATATATACCTCCTTGCATCTACTTGTTCTTTCTCTTCCTTTCCTCTCATAACTTTCAATTTCACTTCATGCACTGATTTTGCTTATGATGAAATGTGCCACAATCTTAGGATTGCTTAGCTGAAGGCAATATATCCACATGCCAAGAATAATGCTCCCTAATTTAATACATGCACCAGTATCAAAAAGTGATTTGTGCATGTAATATACTAGTTATAGCTATTCATGCATGATTGCATGTACATGTATACCCGGTCTTATGTTATGGCAGCAAGAGGAGAGCTGGTCATGGCGGCAAATCTACGTGGAAGAATACATGTAGGTTTTGAGTTCAGTTTTTTATTTTCTTGGCTCGACATGCACTTTTGTCAACGAATATGCAATCCGTAGATTCTGAAATGAAACAATGGGCTAGGTCTTGCATGTATACAGTACCACTCAGATGCCTTCAGTATAACCTGACATCACGAGCTTGTCACGCCGTGCGTTACACGTATATAATTAGCCGCGAGATACGCTCGTGTGCGGTCACAGTCTCCTATAGCTGTGTGAGTTTTCATGTCCAGCCCATTGCGCACTTTCCAAATGAAAAATATTACACAGTATCAGTTAATTAAACTGTGGGCGCCGCTATGTTTGACCAACGATATTAAATATCCTTTGATCGATCTTTGGACTGACACGGATCGGAACTGTATGCATTCGTCAACTGAACTTTGATGTTGTGTTTGATATAAAGTACGGTGCTTTTGTCAACAGTCATGCATGCATAGCTATATTATGCACCTCCTTCCATACATGTGGCTGTATAAAAATGTATGTACCATGCTTAATAATTGTGCCTTACATAATCATTTACACCATCCCCCCTCATCTTTGCATGCCTTAGAAACCGATAGCCGGTGCTAAGAATGGTGTAAGGGGTTGTTGTTACAGTCTAAAAGTGTTAGAATGGGGTTGATATATATGATAATATATGTAGGTAGTAGATGTAGCACATGTTAATTGAAATTTAAGGATGATGGCTTCAGGGCATCAGACTCAGTGGATTATATTTCAGGGTGAGGACTTTCAAATTTTAGATGTTCAACAGATTGCATGACTATCCTGGCTATGCCACTAGTTGACAATGGGAGGAGTAGGCTTGTTACCTTTGATGCTGTTAGATGCCGTATCGTGTGAGGGTACCCCTCACAGCACCAACTTATCGCACCACTCTTAGCACCAACCTCTCACACCACTCTTAGCACCAACCTGCTTGCACCAAACTTGTAGACTTTTCATGAATCACAGCATCATGTAAACCACAGTTTGCATGTCAATCATTTGCTAATGCTAGATGATCTGCTGACAACTAGCCAGATCTTGCAAAGTTACATAGGAATACACAGTTGTATGCATCTTTGGTGGCACTAAAAAAGAATTACAAATTTTGAATATCCACTATGATAGCGATTTGGCAATGTTCACACCTTTACACTACTTACTTTGTGATAGAACAACAACAGTTTCCATCTTCCCACTTAATAATGTCCACAGAAGCATCTTGTTGCTTTTTCTACACCGTAAGTTGGCATTAGCGTGAAGCCTACCTATGCCAGACTAAGGGGCAGTGATCATTGTACACTGGTGTTCAAAAGTCACCCGTGACTTCACTCACCAGTTTACACATGTTAGCTGAAAATACACTTACAAATGTAAATGTAGTTCTGCAGTTATATGTACCCCTGAGCACACGCGTATATTGTTTAAATTTAAGTGGCATGTGTATACACAACCAATTTCTAATAACCTGTACATGTACCATGATCTATTGCCCTAAGTTTCTGTTACAGTATCAAAGCAGTCCCGCACAGTACTGTATCAATTCAGTAATAGAAATTTAGGGCAATCTCCTGGTACATGTTTTTAGATGACAGATAATGAGCAGTTCTTCTAAGAACTAAGGGTTTCACAGCAAAATTCTTGCTATATGATACCATTTATTCAAAGAAACCTGTGTTCCTGAGTACTGTTACTGGGTAATTTTATTATTATGAAAAATGCAACCAATAAATCGTCTCCTCACTATTCTGCTCATTAAATAATTAAAAAACACATTTACATTTAAAATTATACTCTTATTCATACCGATATCACTTTTCAATCTGTTTGAACAGTGTAGTCATGTGTGAGAACAATTTTGATTCGGATTTGTGGGTTCAATGCATGCGTTGATGACAAGTTATTGTCTGTGTCTTGCAGTATCTCGGTTTTATCATGCACAATTTTCCATTTGGCCATAAATGTATGCAATGTTTTATTCTACAGGTAAATGGCAATTTTAATTTCAAACGTGCTAGCTCTGTATTGAATTGAGTATCTAGACTGAGATAGATATATGTAGAGTATAAAACTACTTTCTTCCTAATACAGGCTGGTGTATCATCATTATACCTATTGTAGGATATGTGATGGGCCTACAGTGTGGGTTTCAACAAAGGGATTGCAAATGTGATAAGAGCAACACAGTGTGCAACTTCAGCCTCACGATTGAACAGATTCAGACATTTGCTAGTTATGAGATACAAGGCAGCATAATTGAAAACCTCGATTATCAGTCACGTGATAAGATAGGGGGAACATACTATTTCAATGCAAATGGAAACCTTACTCAAACAAATCTAGCAGTTCAAGGTCGAGGAAGGTGTGCTACAATAATCAATGAAACATTTACAATCAACAACTGCAGCATTCCAATGACTGTCGATGGTAAGACTTTTCGTTCGGTACTCACAATAAATGGCCTCATCCCTGGTCCCAATCTCATCGTCTATAAAGGTCAAACAGTGGTTGCAAAAGTCACCAACATGCTTAGTAGTGATATCACATCCATCCACTGGCATGGCATGCACCAGAGAAACACTCCCTGGATGGATGGAGTTGGGGGAATTTCCCACTGTCCCATCAATCCAGGTACAAATTTCACTTATATTTTCAATGCAACTCCATCTGGCACGTTCTGGTACCACTCGCACAGTGGCACACAGAGAACAGATGGCCTCTATGGAACCCTGATAGTGAGGGAGAAGGAGTTGCCAAACTTCTCATTTGGACTAAATGGAACTGTTGAACACATACTGTCTCTATTGGATTGGCAGCAGCAAGCATCAGAAAATCTGTTTACACAGTTAGAAGGATCACTAGGTTTTTTTCCTGGACTACCAGTTGGCCAAATACCTGTTCAAGGTAGTAATTGGAGAACTGTTTCCAACGATGGATCTGAAATAGGACCTATCCCTTACTGGTCAGGTCTGATTAATGGACTTGGACGTCACCCAAGTGTTTCGTACAATCAATCAAGACTCAGTGTGTTCAGTATTGGATACAGAAACAGTTCTTTAGATATTCGCTACAGATTTCGTATTGTAGGAGCACAAAGTTTATTTGCATACAGGTTATCGATCTCTGATCACAAACTTACTGTGATTGCTCTCGATGGGTACCTGGTCCAGCCTGTTGATGTGGATTACATCATCATTCACAGTGGAGAGCGTTATGACTTTGCACTTTATCCCAAAAGTGTAGCAGAAGCAGGAAGCAAAAAAGACTACTTGATTCGAGCTGAAACACTGGAGGTTGACGTGACGAGATCTGTTCCATATGCTAGCCTAAACCATACAGCTGAAGCCATCCTTCACTATGGTAGCATCAGTGACCAGCCATCATCTGCTATGTATTACGGCATAGCTCAGGCATATAATAAAAATTGTACGCAAACATCTTACTGCACTGTATTAAATTGTCCATTTAAGAACTACTTACCGAGCTACAACATCAAGTGCATGATGCTGAATGATATGAAGTTACTCATACCAACACCAGATGACGAAATACCCATGCAACCAATTGCAAGTCACACCTTGTTTTTCAACTTTGGCTTTCAAGGTGATGGAAGTTCTAGCGCAATTAATGGTAGAAACTTCATTCTACCAAGCATGCCTGTTCAAACTGACAAGTCACTAATAAATGGAAAGTGTAAAACGGGTCATGTTAATTGATCCATCGAAATTTGCAGATGCGTCTATATAGTAGACATAAATGATAAATCATCTTATGAATTAGTGTTTAGTGCAGTTGGGGAAGGATCTGTGGGAAATGGATCTGGTTTCAGCCATCCTGTTCATCTGCATGGACACAGCTTCCATGTTGTTGATATTTCGTATGGGACATACGATAACACAACTGAATTTGTGAACGGTACTAATTCTGATGTTAGCTGTGGATCTAATGCTAGATGTACCAAACCTGATTGATCTAATTCTATTGCTCCATCCAAGGCCATTACCATTACAAATTACACCATTCGCAAAGACACCATTATTGTTCCTGCTGGTGGGTATGTGCGTGTTTGGATCATTGCCAACAATCCAGGCTACTGGTTCCTCCACTGTCACATAGAGCCCCATCAAATGGAGGGCATGGCTGTCATCATCAATGAGGTTGAGAGCGAACAAAACTGCCCACCATCTGAACTGATACATAAATGTGGGGATTTTGAATGGGATGTCAGTTCCTTTGACAAAGCAGTCCAATCTATAGCTCCATGCAGCTCAACAACCAGCGGTTTCGAAATTGCTGTATATGTGCTTGTACCGGCTTTGGTACTTGTATTAGAGGTTTGTGTAATAATGATATATTTGGTCTGCAAGAAATGCATAAAAGAAAGAAAAACAAACACAGAAATGCAAGCAGAAACAGGTGAAGTAACACTAAAAACCAATACAGAAACTATTGAAACTATGCCAAATGTAACCAGTGACTCAAAGAAGAATCAGAAAAGCAAACAAAGTAAGAAAAAGAAAAGCAAGAAAAAAAAAACAGAAACACAAGATTCAACCAGTAACCCAAGTTATGAAGATAATTATTCAGAGGCGTCTGAAATTATGCAAGATTCAACCAGTGAATCAAAGCATGCAATAAAAAGCAAACGAAGCAAGAAAAAGAAAAGCAAGCAGAAAAGAATAAATAAGGATGATTTTATAGTCCATTTTAGCTAGTGTATGCTATGTTATTTATGTACTGTTGCAGTGTAGAGTTGTAACTGATGCATGAATTTTCATTTTGAAATTACAGTATTTTCTAATGTTCACCATGACAAAATAATGATACATTCACTAAGGGTAATCCATCAGGAAATGAAGATTTGAAATTTCTGTACATAATGTTATTAGTTCAGAAAATGTGAGGTATTAGGAAAAGCTTGTTATAATAATACTAATGTCAACAGTTAGCCGAAAATGGTTAACAGGTCTGCATGCAGCTGGTAGTTACATACAGAAATGCTAGAAGTTTGCATATCCTTTAATATCTGCCCAATATGTTGGGCCTGCTCCATCACTTTTGCACACGTACTTTGCCTTGAAGTGATTCTAGGTAACCATCACAATCAAACACGTTAAACGAATCGCAGAGGTTTACACTCCCAGAAAGAATATTCTCTCTTTCCGGCAACACTGCTAGAACTTTAGCTGGGAAGGCTTATTAATGACTAACAAAGCTTTTCACCCATATCCGTATTTAAGACAAAAGCTGACTTGTAACGAGGCAGACGGATCATCTCGTGTAGGCTATATAGCCATTCCGTCACTGTACTGAATGGTCGAGTAGGTAAGTACAAAAGAATCTGCCTGCATACTAACTCAGTTTGAATTTATTTTATTTTTATATAACTACTGATCGAATCAGTTTCGCATCAAAATTTATTTATTGTCCACCCATCAACAAATGACCAGTCAATACCGAGGGACATTATCACACGTGTGTATTATATGCTATATCACACTTGTGTGATATAACTATATTATAATTATAATTATAGTTATATATATAATTATATAATTATATGCAATTTATGTTAATCCTGTAAAACGTATTCAAAACGAGTATCACTGAATCCGAATTGAAGTATAAAATAAATGGCTATAATTATTATTATAGGGAAACCGTAGGCGTCACGTTGGAATAAGTAACATTTAAATGGCAGAGGATCTGCATTGAAATACATTTGCTTAACTTGACAAGCTGACAGCGGCAGTGCCAATGGTACTTACTGATTTAAATTCATAATTTATTCAAAGCATGACGAAACCTAAGCCACATGTAATGATTTACAATGTGTAACAATTAAACTAATGCTCAACCATCGGTTCGCTTCTACCACTAAAATGAAGCATTAAACTAGCTGTTATTGATATTAATTTATATCATCAAAGTTGTAAAAAGAAGTGGTCCAGCTTTGTAGAACTGATCGGAAAATGAAATAAGCTGCTCTTATAGTTACTCTTCTTCATATAGAAACCGAATACTACTGTACATGTATATAATTTCCAACGTACGTGTAACCTATTTTAACTCGGCTTACATGTAGCACCTATACACTTGCGGTTTGATGTATACATAGCAACGCGTACCTAGCAACCAATCCTTGCCACAAACCTACGTACATGTACAGGTGTCTTGAGTATCACATGCAGTCACCCGCAATGTAATGTGGTTCATTCCCATTGTAATGTGGGCGGGCATATAATATAGGTTAATTACGTAGTAATCGCACATGTGTATATGCTAGAACAGGTGGTTTTATTATTGCAATAATAAAATGTATACTGCTTATAAGCCATGTCAAACAATGGTGAAAACGAATGAAAACCTTATTTAATTAGTCCATGAATTTTCAAGGGGTCAGTCTCTAGTATAATTTTATAGCTTAGAGTATAATAATATTACTGATGTGCCAGCATGTGCCACACATTTGCACATTGCACATTCGCAGATGTTGTTGTTATTTGGTGTACCTCATCGTTGATGACATGCATACTGTGGTACTTGATGTGTTTCCTTACTTGCTTGGCTTTGTCATACAGCCTGCAGCCTATGGCAATCCAGCAGCTGCAGCAGCCAATTGGCACAGTGTCATCCACCACTGGTGTTAACCAATCTTCTGGTGATAATTACAAGACACTGTCTGTTGTGATGACCATTCTGGTCCTCATCCTTGGAGGCTGGCCATCAGTCATGTGCACTATGGCAGCTCTAATGATTTCTTACAATGTAATAGTGGACCCAAATGTGCCACTCATTATACATATTATACATATGCAAACTATTTCCCCATTTCTTCTTCAGGCAAGGGATGAAGAAAGACATGGTAACATTGCAGCTGCCAGGACAAAGGCCAACATCTCACTGGGTCTCAATATTGCCGCAGTGGTGTTCACTATGGTGGTGTGGAGTGTTGTGGCCATACCAGTAGCCGTGACTGTTAGTGCTGCAAAGTCTGCTACTATTCCTCCTACATCATCTACATATACTCTTCCTACCCCTGCATACTGCTATACAACCACGTCCCCACTGTACTACTGCCAAAGTACTTACTGTAGCTACACTCCTAATTATAGCTGTTCCTACAGCTCATATTCCAGCTACTCTGATTCCTATAACTCCTATTCCTACTACACCTACTATATTACCTACTACTACTATCTATACTGCTACTCAAACTACTATATAGCATGCTACTACGGCTGACGTGGCTTTATGAGAGAAGGAATATAAACTGAAATGCTGTTTATGTTTTTTTGTGTGTGTGTTTAGACGCTGCAGAAGCTGAATTTTTAGTTATTCATTACTATTATGATGACGTTCAGAATTTAGCAAAGAAGTGTAATTTACATACAAAATATACGCCTTAATTAAATACTCAATAAATAGATCTTAGTACAGGGTGCACGTGATACTGTCACATAACTCCCTCTACCACAAGCGTGTCATGTTCATGAGGGCTTCTGGGAGGTGAGAGGTGAAGGGCTGGTCCTAGTGGGGAGGGGCCATTGGTCCACTAACGTTGCCCAGGCCTGACTTTCGGTAACCCTGCCCCGGACTTAATTCGCTTGTAGCACAAAGACTCAATTTCATAGGGACTACAGTCCGAATACCCAGCTGATATCTTGTTTTTAATGTTTTTGTTGAAAAAATTAAGCCAGAATTTAGGTGGGTGAGTACTTCGTCCTTCTAATTTAAAAATTGCAATGCTTAATAACAATGCACTGTTGTATATAATTATAATTATAACATAATACTTATTTATTTATTTATTTAAGTGCGGCAAAGGATTCCATGCTGGTTACTAATTCAAGTGCGCACTTAAAAGAAAAAAAAAACTAGCCAGGAGATTGGGTCCGCCCCGTAATTATGCAAAATAACTTTAATTGTAAGTAGCAAACAAATTTATTTCTTCTACAAGAATTCCATCATCGGATGACTTCTCAGGTGAGGTTATAATAATGCGGGACATGGAAATACATGTATGCTTAAAAACCCACTCACATGCATCTGTTCAAACAATATAGCATCAAATTCTGCGTTCAAAAAAAGTCAGCGTTACAAAAAGCTAATTCTAAGTGCAGTTTCAATACAGTATGCTCCTGTTAGCAGTTCTTACAGTATGCTCCAGTTAGCAGTTTCATTACAGTATGCTCCTGTTAGCAGTTCTTACACGGATCATTTTTGTCATAATATGCACGACACCCAGAATTTTGAGGCACTTGGTTATTGAGATTATTTACAGCTATTTTCTTTGCTTCGGTGCAAGCATCGTGGAGCTGGGTCCCTGTGTATTGGCCGGTCGCAGATACACCTTTGTAATTGGCATTGCATTTCTCTTTAGGGGCATCGCTTTTCACAGATACAGTCGCCTCCTGGCAGTATTTTTCTATATCAATGTAGTAAAACAAATGCCATGCATGAATACGCTTCCAACTTACTTGCAAAAGTGTTCGGAATAACCGCCGCCGCTACTACAAAGACGAGGAGGACGAGTATGGTCGCAGCCATGTACACTTAATCGTCTGCCGTTGATTTGTCAAAGGTTGTTCGTACCGAATGTAAGCTGGCTAGCGCTTTTTGTAGTTATTATGCGCATGCGCACACAGGTATGAGGAAGTACATTTGAATTGATAAAGTGGGAAATGGAATATATATGCATGCGTGTATCTGTGTGTGTGAGTGTGTGCGTGTGTGTGTGTGCGTGTGTGTGTGCGTGTGCCAATGCAAAGATTCATATTTACTATATTCCCCTGGCCCTTAAAAGCGTAATTTGTGTACAAGAAATTTGTATTTACGATAGGATAATGAGGAAATACAAATATTTCTATTCTTACCGCCTCAGGTCTTAAGAAGCGGTTAATTCCATATATACATCAAGTTCAACGCAGATATAAGAATGCAGAAACAAGGTTTAATAACGTAGTGATTGGTACATATAATTGCTAATGCTGACTGTTTAAACTTTACAGAGGCATGCAGAGAATTGTTAATTAAAGATTGTTTGTGCTTCAACTGGAAGCTGCTCAACACAGAAATGACAGAAGGAGGTTCACACTGGAGGCCATCATATGCCAGTTGCCCAAGATGCCACACATGTACTCATGGAGAGATAACAATTAGGAGACCTCCTGGTTGAGTTTTTCCGTTCGTAATGATGACCTTGGTAGGCTGGACATGGCCGGTGTACCATTATGATAGTATCAATACCAGGGATGATGCACCTATTCTTCACCAACGTGTCAGAAGACTGAGTTCCCTACATCCAGAGAGAGGAAGTATACATAAGATGATTGGTGATATGTTGCTTTAGTGCATGGTCATCACCTGTTGTGCTGCCAGGTAAAAAGAAGAGAGATGGCTGTATGAGGTTTTGCGCTAATTTTAGGAAGGTCAATGCAGTCACTATAAGGGATGTCCAGATTTAGAGGTTTTGGCTTGAGATGTTAGCCCAACACAGTTTTAATAACTATATGAACCAAAAAGGTGGACCATGCAGTGAAGACAAGCCAACACCTGTTCCACAAGCTACTGGAGTGTGGCAGGTGCATTGCTGAGCTGACCCAAGTGGCATAAAATGAAACTGATGCAGGCCAAATGCTGTCTTTTCTCGATCTAAAAGGTCCACTTCCACCTGCCAATATTAGCATCACTCAGTGAGTCTAGAGAGGAAAAGGGGATTGAAACAGACCCTGAAAAGGTTAGATGTGTTTTTGATTGGCCCACTCCACCAAGTCAGAAATTTGAATATTATCACTGCTTTGTCTAGGGGTTTGCTCAGGTGGTAAGCTCTACTGGATGTCCTTGTGGACAAAGGAAAGGACCGTGCAAGACTGCACACAAGCATTTCTGAAAGTCAAGATGTGACTGGTATTTGAATGATACATGAATATTACTAGATTGGTACCAGTGCGCTTGCCCTTGATGTGTACTTATTGGAAGCAAATGTGTTGTAAAAGTCTGCCTTTGTAACATAGCAAATATGGTTACATTGTTTACAACACTGTTTACACTTTGTATTTGTTTTCTCCAAAACTGCACTCTCGATTCCTTCCTTGATATGGGCCTATTGCTCAACAAATGATATGCAATGGCTGCACGTGAGTGATGAATTAAGGTGCACAGGACATACCGAGTATTACACAAGGCACCTCGGTTATAACACATGCTTGCTGATCTGCATGTGGTCTATACATGTACCTTGCATGACCCAGATGTATACTCATTGGAAGCAAACGTGTTGCCGTTGTGAGTGACTGAACGATGAATTAATATGCCGAGTTCTACATAAGGCACCTTGGGTATAACGCATGCTTCCTTATCTGCATGGGGTCTACATTGTATTCCAACTGAAATCCCATTTCGTGAATAATCACAAGTGGGCCCCGCCCCTGGACCAAGGTGCCAAAATTAATTATTATGGTACTGCATCCCATCTACAGATTTATAGTTATAGCCTGCAACAGAATTAATCCTTTTATTTACTTATACCGGTAATTATACGAATACACAACACAAAAAAGCTATTTTAAATTACTCATCCTTGCCCCTCCTTACTCTACTCTGTGATGGCAATTGGTTGTTCATTGGGATCATGTACCTTCAATCATGATTAAATGTATGATGTGATATAGACTTATGTCATGGGGCACCATTTAGGGGTGGGGCCAGTGCTTTATGTGTCATGGGGGGGGGGGGGGGGGGGGGTATTACCACCCTTAAAAGGCTTTGCTATACACCTGTATGTACCACAACAAAGGCAGGCTTCACATGTGCCTTGTGGTCGGAAAGCAACACTTTGAAGTGATGGACATTGAATACTTTGTGAGAGCAGTGAGAAAGTGTATGAAAGACTCTTTTTATGTTGCACCATAGCCCTTTTGCTGTATTGTGGATAGTGTGGCTAGGGGATTGGGTATAGCACATCCTTAGGATTGCACGTCCATAAGTGTTGGTTTAGGTACTAAACTTGGCTTAATGTTTTGGGGGTATGCGAGCAATATGCTAATATCCGCAGGGTTGTACCCCCTGGGAAAGCCATTGTTTACCTACCCACCACCCCACCTGTGCATTGACTGTACTTGTACACATGTTTGCTGTGTACTTACTTGCACATCAATGGTAGGCGGCACCCTTCGGGCTTCTACCCTGACCTAACCATCTTACCTTGACCAGCGTCAAGGGGTGGGGCTGACCTAATGGGGACCATGCAGCGTTTCCCTAGGTTCCAGTCAGGCTCAGGGTAGGGGGTCAGCACCCTTACGCACACCTGACTGGCCGGCTGTCGCCTACCCCCCTTTTGGGCAAACTATAAATTATGCCAAGCGCAATGGGTATCAGGATCAGAGTGCATATAGTATACCAAGCATGAAAGAGCATTCAGACAGCATTAAATAATATTTTAGGATGGGCATGTGTGGAAGGAGTGTTTGGAAATGGTGTGAAGGCCACACCCCTTGTTATTGTTGTTGTTGATGTTGTTGATGTTGTTGTTCTGTCTTGAATCGTAGGGTGTGTTTCCTTGACCCATTTGAAGAGCTGTGTACCTGACGCTGGCCAAGCAGGGCAAGACTGTGGGAGCATTCAAGCTAGCCAGATATTCATATGAGAAACTGAAGGCAAGTACTACACACATCTAATGGAGTCCACCACATGCAACAATGTATGCATGTACATGTAGCTTGTAAGTTCTGGGTTGCTTTTTTCAACCACGCTACTACCTGTAAATGGGGTGGTGATGTTGTTGCCCACCACAACCATCTGCATAACGTGGTTGCTGAGTTCTGCTATTGTGCCCATCTTGGAGTGAGAGTAGAGTCAGGCAGTGGCATTACACCAGACTTAAGCCATACCCGACCAGTGGATACACTTATCCTCAATTCGGAGAGAGGGAAACTTGCTTCCCTTGACATCACAGTGACCTCTTCCTTAATCCCTTCCATCCTAACAGCAGTAAGCTTGTCAGAAGGGGCTGCAGCGAATTGAAGGAGGCAGAGGCCAGGACGCATAGTGCAAATGACCCAAAGTGTTCCGGGAGACCTACGGAAACTCGGGAAGGGAAGCCAAATATACTTTCTCCCACCTGGCTTCTCACCTGGCCATCATCCCATCTTCCCACAAAGGTAAGGTGCTCACAGAGCTCTACAGCAAGCTGAACTTCATGCACCCTCCCTCGGCCTGTTGGAAATCCTTTGAGTATTGTGTTAACATGCATTATCTTCACTATGATTGATCAATTACCTCCATAATGCCATGAAGAGATCTATATTCCGTTGTTATCTTTGAATCTATGTGAGCGTACATGTGTATTTCCATTTTGTAAATGCTACCAGTACTAGTACGATATATAACTGCCATGCATTAATAATCTCTGTTGTAAGCGTAATAATATTAGGTACTGAAATTTGATACCAACAACAATATATTACATCATAGTATGATATAGTGCTAATAACTCAGTTGGCAGCCCTGCACCATTATCTCCTTAGCGCTGGGTAAGTATAGGCCTCCCTTTTTGCAGGTCAGTGTGCTTGTGTCATCTGATTCTCTAACCTTGGTTATTTTCTATTCTCGCGTGCCATGACGTAATAAACGAGATATTACGTACGACTTTCTCAACAATCCGTGTGCTAGCGGTCGCTATTAGGCCTGCTACCAATGTGATTCAGCGATCTCATGATTACATGCTTTGAAATTTCGCACCTTGTTAATCTGTGATGAGTATTCAGAAATGTTACCCCACTACATGTAGGGAGGGGTTTGCCCTTAATACCTCACTCCCATTAGCTGTAGGTTGTTCTTTTAATGTGGCCGGCTCAGCCGTTATTATTATCTATATGACATTATTGTGAAGCATTACTGAACAGCATGAGCGTTGAAAAACAATTTTCAAAGGCTATCGCAACGGCAGATCTGAGAAGGGCAGAGACACATTTGTGTGCCTTCCAACTGGAAGTGGGAATTTATTGTCTATACTTTCCTACGCATTTGACATCCTCAGACGCGGAGAGGGGAAGAGTATGGTGCTTTTGGGATTAGCCCCCTTCGTCGCTGTTGGTTACATTGTTACGTGAACACCTACCTTTTCCGGCTTGTCTTCAGCTTGATGGTACATAGTACGCACTCATAAATATGCAGCTCTACCTTTTGACATGAATTTCCTGGTGCCAGCGAAGATTTCAGTGCGGGCACGTGCCCTGGTGGTTAAGCTGACAGACTTGGCTGATAATTACATTTCTATAGCTAGCTGCACACGGAAATGCGTAATAACTCATCTATTACGTCATGGCACGCAGTGCTTTTGACGTCAAATTAGCAGTATTCAATCACCTGGGAACGAACTATCCGAAGTTTGAGAAGTAGAAAACTCTACCATCTGCCTATACATGTAGGCGGCAGACAATGAATTGCAATACCTCGGCCTCCTGCATGCATGCAGAGAAATACAAATCGCTGTGTACACAACCAAAAAATGTTCAAGCTGCATGTTACAAGATGCGATATATACGAGCACACATCTTGTAAAAGCTTGAAAATTGTGTACAATAATTTACCGGGTACACGGCTGTATAATGCGGGGAAAATGTAGCACTTACATGTAACGTCGAAATTTCTCCCCAGAATGTAGTCACAAACGTTTCGCATGCCCAAGTTACTCCTAGTGCCTTCCATATCGACATTCTTTCTCAGACATTGACCAGTTGGATGCGAATGCCACTCATCCCAGGGGCGGATCCAGGATTTTAGAAAAGGGGGGGGTTAATAATTAATTAAAGAGGGGGAGGGTGCGTGATGGAGACCCCGCCCGCCCAGCTAGGGGGCCTGGGGGAGCGCTGTAAGCTCCCCCAGCGGGGTCTGGGGCGGAGCCCCAGCCGCCAACGCTTTTTTATTATATCATGCTCAAATCACTACATAAAACTGCATGCAAAAACGGAAATTGTATATGAATCAAATAATTCAGCAATTTACGATTATAAGAATTGCTGGATCTATGTACGTAGTACAATCGGATGCTTGAAACATGGGATGTGCTCGCAGATTTCATCCACAGGTATTCTTTCTTTATGGTGCACGCATGCATGGAAATCAAAGCCAAAAGATGTTTTGATCCTTCTCATTGATTAACTATTTACTTCGGCGATATCTAGCAAGCGCTCTCCATGACCATTTACATGTATACGGTGCCTCGATCTCTCGTACATGTAGGTCATGTTTAATCATATGCTTACATACTTGAGTAAGAGTTTTTTAAAAATAAATGTCCTGTTTTGTTCTTTAGAGTGCAGTGTGATATTGTAGTTTATTGCCGTATTGGAGAAGACTTAAGGAATCCTACATCAAATCACTAGGTTGTACTGATTATGATTCATACTACGAGCGAAAGAAAATCGATTCCGCTATCATAGAAAAAACAATGGCTATAGCCATCGTTTTAAATCACGTAGAATAGATTGTAAAACCTTCTACACTGACCGAAAATGCCACAGAAAGCTTGTGCTCAAGACAAGACAAAATCGCGGGTCCGTTATACGAGGCACGCGCACGCTGAACTTCAGAAACCATCTTTTAGAATCGCCATTATTTATTGTTTAGAGAAGCTATGCTGCTTGTTGTTTTATATAAAGAACACAATTGTAAGGACTGACAAAACCTCAGGCGTCCCTTTCTTACGCAAGTAAGCACCACGCGCTTACGTAAGAATAATTGATCAATCTATGGTTAATATTTAAACCTGAGTTAATAATAATCAATGTGCAATGCAATGCGGGCGCGGATCGATTCGGTTAGCCTTTTTGCCTTGCTAGTGTGGAAGCGCCTTTAGGAATCTTTCTCTTTTGTGTGGAATTTCCTATTAGTGAATGTTAATATTATTCATTACGGGTCTGCAAACCCCCCCCCCCCCCCCCCCCCCCCCCCCGGACCCGCCACTGATCATCCTTGTTCAGCTGTGTTAATACTCCATGCACGGTCACCTAACCCACGTGAAGAGGATCTGTTGGGTAGTGGGGTGGGCTAGCACAGGTGGTTCGCTCTATGAGCGAGAAAGCTTCGTCACTTTGGCTTGATCTGCATGGCCACAGATATCTTGCTGCTAAGTAAGTGCATAGATATTTGATACATGTACATGGATTGGAAACCCAGCAATGAATGTCGTTAGCCACTTGCAGTCCGCGTTTCGCCGGAAGTGGTCGTTAGTTGGGGTTTTATGGCTAGCTGTGTACAAGTCTGTTACGATTTTTTTTTTTTTTAAATACAAGCTCATAGTACGCACATCCACATACACCACGATGTGTGAACTCCACTTTTCAGTCTTCTAATTCACAGGCGTGCATATAAAAACGTGGTCCCACAAACAACAGTGGGCATTACACTGATAGCACTGAACACCCTACACTCTACGAACGAGCTGCACACCACAGACATATGACAGATGTACGTTGGCAACCTAATAGCTTTCGTAGGGAAGTATCAGAAACTGCTTAGATTGTTCCTATGCGACTTACCGTACTCACGATACAGTCGCACAAAGCCTTGCTGTGTATATAAGTCAATTATAACATGTTACCCAAAAATTTTAACACAAGCTCATACATAGTACGACAAGCTAAAAGATACACTTCACCATACACCACGATGTGTGCACTACACTTTTCAGAGTCAGTCTTTTAATCTTACAGGCGTGCATATGAAAACGTGTTACAGTCGCACAAACAGTGGGCCTTATATAGTAGCTAACACCGTACACGCTAGGAACTACAAGCTACAGATACATGTAGGTTAGTCAATCTCATAGCTTTCGTAGTGAAGTATCTGAAACTGCTTAGACGGTTCCTATACGACTTACCATACTCACGATATACAGTCGCACAAAGCCATCAAGCCGTCTATGAACTATAATCAACGTTCAACCTGCCCTATAACAATGAGTAGGGTTGTATATAGATTGACAACTAACCTATGCGAACACTTCTTACCAGTAAAACCACGCGTTTAGTGCTAGAAAAGGCCCAAAAAGCTAGGATTGCTGTACGCCCACGCACCGAAAAAGCGAAACTCGGATTGCAAATAAATGTTGTACGAGTCCTATTGGATCACGTGAGAGGTTTCCAATCCATGTATCAAATATCTATGGTAAGTGGCTGGCTTATCCTCTGTCTGCAAGGTTTGATGTGAACTTTCCCACCTAGCTGTTTACCATTGCATCCCGGCCTATGACTGCTGTCTTGTCAGGGCATATTCATTGACATTACCTATGGGCTTTCTTTACTAAATAACACTTGTCCATAATTGTTCAATGTTACTCCAGCCGCTTTCAGCCGAGTAAGTACTGCTGTAAGCTCAGTACCGTCCTGCAGTCCTGCATGTCATGCTCATTCTTTAACGACCAATTGTCATAATGTAAGCGATGATCATCGTTGCATACATAATTGCATCTGGTTTGCATGCTAGACTACGCCGGAATGGGAGAGGCACGCCCCCTCCCGCCCCCTCCGCTTGTAAATATAGTTATTAGACCCTCCCTCACCGAAATCCTAGATCCGCCCCTGTTATCGCACGGCTGTTTTATCTCTAATCTGAAGATTGGCTACGACATGCAAGGTAAGGATATGTTACCGGCAATTTTGTATAGAGACATTTTGAATCGTTGGTATAGTGGTTAGACACGCCCACACTTTCGGGTCCAAAGTTGCAGTTCCCAAATTTGAGTAACTGCGCGGGTCCCTAGTAGTTATCCACGCTACGGGAAGCTAAGTCCAAGCTGAACTTAACCATCCTTTAAAGCGACACCGGTTGTTTGTCTGTATATAGGTGTATGAAAACTATTCTTTTAATAGCATGCACCTAGCTGCATGTGTGGGAGGATCGTAAAGGATAGAAGGAAGCATTAATCAGAGATTATATATCGATAATCTCTGCATTAATTCTGTGCTTAATGTACGAACGCGCAGCGGGAACCTTGCAGGAACCTAGGTTCTCACCCGGGAACCACTTTTCGTGCAGTACTATATATCCTTATTGGCAAAGTTGTATAACTCTTTGAGCTAGTGATGTAAGTGTATACACATAAAAACAATGCTGTTCCTTCCCCATAACACTAAACTCCGTACGTTGCAAGACGCTGATATACATGTATACATGTACATGTACAATGGTTTCTGAATCCACCTCGCACGCGTAACTTCCCGTTTGTACTGAAGGTTTCCGTGGCATGATCCCATTTTAATGGCTATTGTGTTCTAGATAGTGGAAGAAGCGGTACCGGTGTTTGTTTTAATTACTCCAAGGTTCCCGCGCATATAGATCAAAATCATTGCAGGATGAATTCATCTAACTGGTTGTTTTGTTAGTACCGTATTTATAATAATGCGCACAAAAAGAGAGAAGGGGAGGTTGCCCCGTTGTGTCATTGTGCGTACGGGTGTGTATTTGAATGACCTACGTTTAATTTTATGCATGCATGCATGATGAAATGAAAAAAAGGGGTACCCCACAAAGAAAATTCATGCCATGTTTTAGATTAAATCCACGGAGAAAAAAAAAACAATTATTCAATTGTCAAAAAAACCAACAACTAATAACTGTTCTTCGTAGAATCGATTGATAGCTCCAACATCATATCGATCGGCAGCTACCTTCGCAAAGCTTCCCATTTTTATCTGGTGTAGTCACATGTGAGAACAATTTAGATTCGCAATGGTGGGTTCGATCATAGATATTATGATATGCAGTATATTAGTTTTATCACACACAATTCCATGAATGCATGCAATGTTTTATTCTACAGGTAAATGGCAATTTTGATTTCAAACGTGCTAGCTCTGTATTGAATTGAGTATCATGTAGAGTATTAACACTTTCTTCCTAACACAGGCTGGTGTATCGTCATTATAGCTATTGTAGGATATGTGATGGGCCAACAGTGTGGGTTTCAACAAATGGATTGCATATGTGATAAGAGCAACACAGTGTGCAACTTCAACCTCATGATTGAACAGATTCAGACATTTGCTAGTTATGAGATACAAGGCAGCATAATTGAAAACCTCGATTATCAGCCACGTGGTAAGATAGGGGGAACATACTATATCAATGCAAATGGAAACCTTACTCAAACAAATCTAGCAGTTCAAGGTCGAGGAAGGTGTGCTACAATAACCAATGAAACATTTGCAATCAACAACTGCAGCATTCCAATGACTGTCGATGGTATGACTTTTCGTTCGGTACTCACAATAAATGGCCTCATCCCTGGTCCCAACCTCATCGTCTATGAAGGTCAAACAGTGGTTGCAAACGTGACCAACATGCTTAGTAGTGATATCACATCCATCCACTGGCATGGCATGCACCAGAGAAACACTCCCTGGATGGATGGAGTTGGGGGGATTTCCCACTGTCCCATCAATCCAGGTACAAATTTCACTTATATTTTCAATGCAACTCCATCTGGCACATTCTGGTACCACTCGCACAGTGGCACACAGAGAACAGATGGCCTCTATGGAACCCTAATAGTGAGGGAGAAGGAGTTGCCAAACTTCTCATTTGGACTAAATGTTACTGTTGAACACATACTGTCTCTATTGGATTGGCAGCAGCAATCATCAGAAAACCTGTTTACACAGTTAGAAGGATCACTAGGTTTTTTTCCTGGACTACCAGTTGGCCAAATACCTGTTCAAGGTAGTAACTGGAGAACTGTTTCCAATGATGGATCTGAAATAGGACCAATCCCTTACTGGTCAGGTCTGATTAATGGACTTGGACGTCACCCAAGTGTTTCGTACAATCAATCAAGGCTCAGTGTGTTCAGTATTGGATACAGAAACAGTTCTTTAGATATTCGCTACAGATTTCGTATTGTAGGAGCACAAAGTTTATTTGCATACAGGTTATCGATCTCTGATCACAAACTTACTGTGATTGCTCTCGATGGGTACCTGGTCCAGCCTGTTGATGTGGATTACATCATCATTCACAGTGGAGAGCGTTATGACTTTGCACTGTATCCCAAAAGTGTAGCAGAAGCAGGAAGCAAAAAAGACTACTTGATTCGAGCTGAAACACTGGAGGTTGACGTGACGAGATCTGTTCCATATGCTAGCCTAAACCATACAGCTGAAGCCATCCTCCACTATGGTAGCATCAGTGACCAGCCATCATCTGCTATGTATTACGGCATAACTCAGGCATATAATAAAAATTGTATCCAAACATCTACTTGTACTGCATTAAATTGCCCTTTTAAGGACTACTTACCGAGCTACAACACCAAGTGCATCATGCTGAATGATATGAAGTTACTCATACCAACACCAGGTAATGAACTACCCATGAAACCAAAAAAAACCTTATTTTTCAACTTTGGCTTTCAAGGTGATGGAAGTTCTAGCGCAATTAATGGTAGAAACTTCATTCTACCAAGCATGCCTGTTCAAACTGACAAGTCACTAATAAATGGAAAGTGTAAAATGGGTTACGTTGATTGTTCCATCGAAATTTGTAGATGTGTCTATATAGTAGACATAAATGATAAATCATCTTATGAATTAGTGTTTAGTGCAGTTGGGGAAGGATCTGTGGGAAATGGATCTGGTTTCAGCCATCCTGTTCATCTGCATGGACACAGCTTCCATGTTGTTGATATTTCGTATGGGACATACGATAACACAACTGGATTTGTGAACGGTACTAATTCTGATGTTAGCTGTGGATCTGATGCTAGATGTACCAAACCTGATTGGTCTAATTCTATTGCTCCATCCAAGGCCATTACCATTACAAATTACACCATTCGCAAAGACACCATTATTGTTCCTGCTGGTGGGTATGTGCGTGTTTGGATCATTGCCAACAATCCAGGCTACTGGTTCCTCCACTGTCACATAGAGTCCCATCAAATGGAGGGGATGGCTGTTCTCATCAATGAGCTTGAGAGCGAACAAAACTGCCCACCATCTGAACTGATACGTAAATGTGGGAATTTTGAGTGGGATGTTAGTTCCTTTGACAAAGCAGTCCAATCTATACATGTAGCTCCATGCAGCTCAATAGCCACCAGTGGTTTTGAAATTGCAGTATATGTGCTTGCACCAGCTATTGTAGTTGTATCCGTGGTTTGTGTAATATTGATTTGTTATGTCTGCTACATATGCAAAGAGGAAAGAAAAAAAAGCACAGAAGAGCAAGCACTATGTAAGGAAAAGAAAAGCAAGCAGAAAAGAATGAATAAGGATGATTATAGTCCATTGTAGCATGTGTATGTTATGGTAATTGCATACTGTTTCAGTGCAGAGTTGTAACTGATGCATAAAATTTTCATTGTGAACAATTCCAGTATTTTCAAATGTTCACTGTGACTAAACAATGATACATCCACTAAGAGTAATTCATCAGGAAATGAAGATTTGAAATTTCTGTACATAATGTTATTAGTTCAGAAAATGTGAGGTATTTGGAAAAGCCTGTCATAATAATACTAATGTCTACAGCTGTAAATGGTTAACAGGTCTGCATGCAGCCGGTAAGTACATACAGAAACGCTAAAAGTTGAACTGAATTCACCAAGGATATTAGGGCCACATGTATATGCTTGAATACTCTTGATTTGCAAGTGATCAGAGATCACTTGCACTCCTAGCTGCTTGTACAGCATAGATGAATTCGGGTTCAGATCAGATGTGTCAAACCAGCATTCTTACAATGAATTTAATGTGGTTGTGCAAGTGCATATACATGTATATACATGGGTATGCATTTGCAAGTGCATGTATGTCCTCCCTCCCTCCCTCCCTCCCTCCCTCCCTCCCTCCCTCCCTCCCTCCCTCCCTCCCTCCCTCCCTCCCTCCCTCCCTCCCTCCCTCCCTCCCCATGTCCCATGTCCCATGTGAGCACTTCTTGACCATAGTGTGTTAGTCCCCAGGCTATTTTAATGTACATGTACACATTCATGTACATGTGCATGTTATGTCACCGCACATGCACTGCGGTATGTACATGTATGTGCACTGTGCACTGTACATGTACATGTGTGTATGTGTATGTGTATGTTTGCGTATATGGTGTATGCATATGTTGTACATGCTCATGTATGTACACTTACACGTGTTCTCTGTTTCTGTTCTCAAAGGTTTGATGATGCCGGTTTCTATTACTGGCTTCTGACCAAGTCTGCTATGGAATCAGCACGAAAGGAAGCCCATGCAGGGTAAAGGTACGTGTGTCTAACCCGGTATTGGTGGTCCCTGGGGTATTAGTCTCCCTAGGATATTGGGGTGCCTGTCTGGACATTGTAATGAGACTTTTGATCTTTGTGTCTCCAAGGCAACCAGCAGACCATACGTACCCACGAGGAGAACTTTTATAAGTTCAAGGAGTTATCGGAAATATACTATGTGTACCACCACATCCAGCGATACACTGTAAGCAGTTGAGCATGGCTGCCATGGCAACATTAGTGGACCAATGGCCCCTCCCCACTAGGACCAGCCCTTCACCTCTCACCTCCCAGAAGCCCTCATGAACATGGCACGCTTCCTTGCTCATAAGCTCACAGCCAAGGTTCCTCCTGGAGTTTCCCAAGTGTATCCACAGGCCTGCCAATGTATATCTAAATATTGTTTTAGGATGGGCATGTGTGGGAGGAATGTTTGGAAATGGTGTGAAGACCACATCCTATCTTATTATTATTATTATTATTATTATTATTATTATTATTATTATTATGAAACAATACAACAGTTACAAGCAAAGTACAAATGGATATATGTATACATGCAAATGCACAAAACTTGAGACACAACAAAAAAAACTACACTACTAAACAAGAGGCTGCCTAGCAATCATTGCACGAGCATTGTTCTTCTGCAAAGCAATGGCAAGCCTTTGATATAGCCAGCAAGATACTGATGAAACTGGCTGATCTGATCTGTTGGCCACCATTCTGGCCAGAGTCTTGAAAATTGGAATACTAGCTGTGCCCCAACCACCAAAAGACTCAACAGCCAAAGGAACAAAAAGTATATGTTCGGCATCTAAACTTTGTTCGTACTTCTTCCGCTTTTGTTCCTCTCTCCAATGAGCAGCACAAAGTTGTTCAGACTGTGGATGGTGGTAATCTAAGAGATGAACCTGTGTAGGGCTGACAACAGTGATGTCCATTGCTAGAGGTTCACCTCTAGACCAGTTAGGAATGTAAATATCAGCCGGTTTCTGCTTGATACCAGGCAGAATGTATGGTTTTTCCAGATGAGGTGAAAGGGCTGCCTGAGAAGCCATGCAAAAAATTGTATCGCGAATAGCGTTGTGACGTCTGGTTAGATCGCCATTCACTTTACAAACAGTCGCATGGTGCCCATTATTATTATTATTATTGTCCACAACTGGTCACAAGGCAAGCCTGCAGCTTTTGACTTTTCAGTTACCTCACCGCTTAATTCACTTAATTTGTCGGAAGCGGGAGTATCTTCAGGAGTAGCTGCTGAGGCCTCTGAGATAAGGAAGCATAACCGCAATGATGGCAAGTGTGAGGATTTAGGATGGGCTTGTATCCCTTTGGTTGTTGAGACCTATGGTGCGTGGGGTCAAGAGGCTGTGAAGAGTTTTGCTCAGTTGGCATCGCGGCTAGCAATCACCTGCTCCAAGCCAAAGTCTGTCGTCATTCATGACCTGTATGGCAGACTTAACACCTGCCTTGTAAAATCAGTGGCATCGGCCATCCTTAGTAGGATCGAGCCCCTTTGAACTGTTTCTGTGTTACATGCTTGCTATATTATGTATCTGCTATATATTATTATTATTATTATTATTATTATTATTATTATTACAGCAAACTTACTACTACACATTACGGAAGGCTTATATACATGTACACAATCTACGCAAAACCCAGCAAATGCAGTCCTCGTGTGCGCTCCCAGACAATGCTCCAAGGTCCAGCCTCGTCAGACTTCCGTGGTTTGTGAAACAAAAGATCCACATGGTCCTCCGAGGCAGCTTCCAAGTAATGTCCCTCTTACGTGGTCCTAATCCGCGGAGGGAATCCCTCCCTTTTCGAACCACTCCCGAAGTCAACTTTTCCGCCTTGTCACCCGTCCACATTGTCCTTACATCCAGGTGTCCGTCTCCAAATAAGAGCGCACCACGAGACATGATCAGGGCTAGGGTTTCAGCCAAAGCTGCCAGGTGCCGCGAGGTGGCCAGCCTACACGAACCGATCGGGCAAGGATGTGATCGCTCCAAAGAACGGGAGTAGTAAACTCGAACTCAAGCAAACGTCTAACCGCGCGCGTTCAATTATCTATTTTTTATTTTTTTTTATTTTTTTTACATGTAAAATACCTTGTACATTTACAACATTATTACAGTTTAAGCTACACAGTTACTAAACAAAAAACAATACACTGGAACGTAGAAGGTGAGGAGACTAACATCCAGTTGCCATCGAACGGGACAGCAGAGCTCTGGCATTTATTATTATTATTATTATTATTATTATTATTATTAACAACAGAATACAGATACAGCACGATAAATGGACAAACACAACTACATTATTTTAATAATAATAAGGATAACTAACTTACATTAGATGCCGCTAACAAACCTTCAGTTCTACTAACCTATCCGGACATTTTCTCTCCCCATGATGGCCCTAGCCACTGACCTCACCAGTGACATGTTGAGGTGGCCATAGATGTCACCTAGCATTTTGGGTTTGGGAATGGCCTGGCCGATGGCAAGTAGAGAGGCGAGACGGGAAAAAACACTACGAGCCTCCATCCCCCAGTTACCGTATGATTCTACGGCTAGGGGGATACATGTCCACCCCAACTCCTGGCATCTGGTGTCATTGGCCACATGCTTTCTAAGTTCAGCAGCATAGGCTGCTGCTCCCACAGATGTACTGGCATTGTTGAGGGTTACTGGTGTGAGGGGTGAAGTAACAGTAACGTCAAAGGCCGCAGGCTTTCCTCTGTCCCATCCCTGAACAAGGACATCCGCAGGGCGAGAGTTAACATGGTCCCTAGCTAAGCCATACCCCACTTCAACCCTCACAGAAAGATGGGCCCGACGGCAAAAGTTAGCAAAGATATCCCACAAGTGATTGTGCCTTGCAACCACATCACCACCATGTCTGCAGGAGGCTGCATGATGACCTAAAGGGTCAAGGGCAATATCAGGACAATGTGGACACAGGGAACCTCCAGAGGTGTCAAGACCCAACCACCATCTAAGTGCTATCTGACATTCAGCAGAGTTAAGGTGCAGATCCAGACCAGTAGAAGGGATGACTGAGATCCAAGAACCCGCATGAGGGGCAGAAACAGAAAGGATCCGAGCCTTATTCACTGGAGAGGAGGAAGATAGCAGTGATTGGAAAGCATGCATATCCAGCTTCTTAGACAGAGCTCTTTGTGGAGGCAGGTTGACCAGAACCTCCTCAGCTGTGATTGACTCATCAGGGGGAACCTGAGTATTGAAGCGGGTCACAGCCTGAAGCATGTGTATGTTATCGGCACTACCAAATCCTGATGAAGCAAGGGAAGCTATAAACGCAGCAGAACAGTGCAAAGCAAGGGACCGAAAGCCAAGCCCACCAAAACTTTGACTAAGTTGTGCTTGCTGCCAATTTGGGTCAGGGACGTCCACTGCATTGCAGGAAGTGAAACATAGCCTTACCTCCTCATCAAAGAGCTTAAGATAGTCAGCACAATGGCTTGGAGGAGTGGCTCTGGCTAGATGTACTAACTTACAGTAACCTCCACACATACGAAGAAGCGAAAAGGCCACGTGAAGGTCAACTGTAGAGACATCCACAAGAGCCTTAAGCAAGATCTTGGGCATTGCACATTTCTCTGCAATGAAGCGAGAACAGTGGACAAAATCTCCAATTGGGGCCCCTAGGATGTCCAGGTTGGGAAGGAGAGATGACTTTACCACTGGTGGAAATAGTGTATTACCACTCCTACTGAAAAGTTCACACTTGGAAAAATTGATGTAAAGCCCCAAGTGAGGACCAAGATCTTCTATGAGGTGCAGAGCACGTACTACTGCAGACCTCTCCCCTGCTAGAACCCCATCATCAAGATACCAAGCTTCCAGAAGCAGCTGGAGACAATCATCATCTGCATCAATACTGGTAACAAGCCTATGGAGAACCAAGGCGAACAGCATTGGGCCCAGTGGATCACCTTGCTGGACACCAGACGGGGAACTTATCTGGCCCATAGGGTGCCACAATGATGTATGAGATCCATAGCACCACGAGACCCATGGGAGAAGCTCTGGAAAGAATGTAGCACACTGATCCATAACTGCCTGCCTCGATACCATATTGAAGGCATTTGACATGTCCACCTTGAACACTACAAAGTCGCCATTCAACCAGTTTTCTTCAATGCATCTCCTTAAGCTGTGCACAATCTTCTCTGCACCTGCTTTACAAGCCACTCCAAATTTTGAGGGCTGAAAGAATGAGGAGATCTTGTCCCTTAGGATGGCACAGATGCATTTCCCTGTCAGCCTTCGCAATGTTTCCCCCACTGCAATCGGCCTAACATCTGGTGGGTTACCCTCCTTACCTTTGTTCAGTGCAATTAGCCTGCCGCCTGCCAAAAATGTTGCCACTGGTACAGGGACCTTTCCAGAAGCCATAAGGTTCACAATGCTCTTAAGGGAGTCACCAATTGGTGTGTGAAGGGGAATAGATGCAGCATCCAAAAGGTGTTGAACAGAGAGTCCTGAAGGACCAGCTGAGGTACCTTTAGGGAAGGATCTCAAGATCTTCAGTATGTTAAAGGTGGGACCTAGTGTAACAGGCTCAGAGGTAGCGATTGGGGTCACTGGAGGTGGACAGGCTGGATGCTTGGCCTGCAACAAGCGCCAGGTTGTGTCACTATTGGGGGCAATGCCACTTGATAATAGCATCCGGCAAGCTTTGCCTGTCAATCCTGAGCGGCCGAGAGAAACTGCAGAATTGATCACTCTTCTGTAATTCTTGCCCATAGTGGCCTCCTCTGTGATGCTGCGGTTGTTCTCCCGACTTTTTGCCATTGTCCAAAGAGTGGATAGGTCATTATTCAACCACATTTTGCAAAGAGCCTCTATTGCTATATGTGGATTGTGGCTCCCTTTGTGCTTCAAGGAAGGGAGGACACACTTTGGGAGCATGAAGAGCCTCAACCATGCATCTTCTGTATTCTTTAGTAGGACATCTCTTAGAGCAGATGAGACAGCTTTTGCAAAAGCTGGTCGGGCTTTAGCTGGGATGTACCGCAGAGTTGGGTGGTTCAGTTGGCACACTTCCTCAAAAGTAGGAAGGTTGTGACTGGCATCTGAAGAAGGGGTTGGAACAGGCTGCTGTAAGGAAACCGGTGTGATGCTCCTCAAGGGACATTGGCGCAGGTGAGAAGCTTGCCGGGAGTTAGAAACCAGCTGGGAACAGCTAGGGCAGACAAATACATTTTGGACCCTCAGCCATTCTGATGGTACACTCCCAGGAAGAGCACCTTTGGCATGGAGGGTCATGTGGTTGTGCCACATGGATGGAGCTATCTGTGCAGGGCAATCATCAACAGTGCATTGCTTCCAGCGGAGGGAATTCCTGAAGAAAAGGTCTGGTGTGTGGTGGAGAAAAGTCCTGAAGAGGAGGCCTGTGGTGTGGTGGAGGAAAGTCCTGAAGAAGAGGCCTGGTGCGTGGTGGAGGAAACTCCTGAAGAAGAGGCCTGGTGCGTGGTGGAGGAAAGTCCTGAAGAAGAAGCCTGGTGTGTGGTGGAGGAAAGTCCTGAAGAAGAGGCCTGTGATGTGGTGGTGGAGAGTCCTGAAGAAGAAGCCTGGTGTGTGGTGGAGGAAACTCCTGAAGAAGAGGCCTGTGGTGTGGTGGAGGAGAGTCCTGAAGAAGAAGCCTGGTGTGTGGTGGAGGAAAGATCTGGAGAAGAGGCCTGTGGTGTGTTGGAGGAAAATCCTGGGGTGGGTGGTAATGAGAGCTCGTGATCGAGGTGCTGTTGGAGGACCAGCGGTAAAATTGGCTGCTCAGGAGATGGAGTCGGGGATGGAGGTTGTCGGGGCGGTGGGGAAGAATGATGCGACGAGGAGCACAGCGACAATGCAGGCGGTTATTATTATTATTATTATTATTATTATTATTATTATTATTATTATTATTATTATTATTATTATTATTATTATTCACAATACATATAGTATCATTATTATGATTTTAATGATACTGCATGCATTGTGAATATCTCAGTTTAGAAATAACACTTATGGTTTAAACATTAGCTTTACATGTTAAACACAAATTTCAATATTTAACTAGTAAACTATGTAACTATGTATGAGTCAACTATCTAAGTAGAGATCTGAGACTTTAGCACGGGGACCTGCCCTTGCAAGAAATGCTCTGGCATTCGAGCGCACAAGGGAAAGGTTTAGTCTCGAATAAATGCTGTCCAGAGTGGTGGAAGTGGAGGAGTTAACCTGAACTGAAAGGCGGGAAGCAAGTTTCTTGAAGGTGTCAGAGGCAAGTTGGCCCCATGCCCCGAATGAATCGACAACAAGCGGTATGCAGCTCCAGCCTAGTTCTGCACAAATCCCAGAATTTGCTAGTATCTTTCGCTGTTCTGTGGCAAAAGCTGTATCATATTGGATTGATACAGTACAAACATGACACAGACACATGATATGCACAAAACAAGTTGCTAGCCTACTGAAGCTCAGGAGGAGGTATGGACCTGGACAGGATCGCGGTGGCATTGGCCCTGACAAGATTCATGCTCAACCTCCCGTACAGCTCATGGATGACCACTGACTTTGACTTTCCCAATGATGTAGCCAAACGGGACCCAAGTTTAGAAAAGAAATCCCTAGCCGTAAAACCCCATGCCCCATAAGACTCCGCAACAACCGGGACACATACCCAACCCAAATCAGCACACTTGCCCATGTTGGCTTTAAGCTTTCTCTCCTCGGTAGCCTTAGCTGCTGCGCCAGCCGTCACTCCTGCTTCCAGAAGGGTAAGTGGGTTAAGCAGAGAAGTAACGGATAGGTCCAGAGCCGCAGGCTTGCCCATGCACCAGTGAGGGATGAGGATGTCTGCTGGACGTGTGTTGCTGTGGTCGGGAGTAAGGTTATGGCCTACTTCTAAATGGACACTAAGATGGGCACGGCGACAGGACTCAGCCACTATGTCCCGAAGCCTGTTATGGCGATAGACAACATCCCCACCACGCTTGCATGTTGTGGCATGATGGCCAAGAGGATCGAGACTTTTTTCAGGACACAGTGCATATTGGGCATCACCAGAAGTGTCTAAACCTAGCCACCACTTGACAGCAACTTGAAATTGTGGTGGTTCAAGGTGGAGCCCCTGGCGCTCACATGGTGGCATTGATAACCAGGAGGCTGCATGAGGTGACGAGACGGACAGCAAACAAGCCTTGTTTGCAACTGTAGAAGCTTCCATGAGGGAACTGAGATGTTGGTTATTGAGCTTCTCTGATAACTTGCCCTGAGAGATAGCAGATGACAGGAAGTCCTCAAACTTAATGCTGTCCTCAGCAGGGACTAACTGATTAAACATGCTCACTGCATCAGACAAATGTTGGGAAGAGTTTGGGGCTAATCCTGAGGAAGACAAAGAAGAAATAAAGGCAGCACTTGCATGATGGGCAAGGGACCTTAAACCCAGGCCACCCCTGCTCAAGCTGAGTTGGGCCTGTTGCCAGGCAGCGTCCGATGCATCAATGCCTGTGGATGATGAGAAACACCGGCGAACATCCTCATCAAACAGGATGGGGGGGGGTAGCGCGAGCAATGTGATTTAGGCGGCAAAAACCACCACAAAGGCAAATTAGAATTAATGCCACATGAGGGTCAATTATTATTATTATTATTATTATTATTATTATTATTATTATTATTATTATTATTATTTATAATTTATTATTATTATTATTTATACACAACATATACATAAGATACACCTGAAAAAGTTAAACTCCATGTACAACCTAACTATTAACACTATAGCTACAAGGAAAACAATACATGTACACTAGAGATGGACTGGGCAAAGGCCTCTTGCCAGGATGGCTCTTGCCACAGCTCTCACCAAGCAGATGTTTAGGCGGCCATATATGTCAGCCAGAACTCTGGACTTGGGGCAGGAAAGATGGATTGCTAAATAGGTAGCCAGTCTTGAGAACATGTGTTGGGCCTCCTTCCCCCAGTTACCGTATGTCTCAACTGCCATTGGTATACACATCCATCCCAATTCACGACACTTTGGGTCATTGGCAGCATGCTTCCTAGTTTCAGCAGACAGAGCTGCCACACATGCAATTCTACTTGAGTCTTTCAAAGAGACTGGAGTGAGTGGAGAAGTGACTGTGATGTCTAGGGCAGCAGGTAGGCCTCTCTCCCAACCCTCCACAAGGACATCAGCTGGACGAGAGTGATTGATGTCACGACACATACCATGTCCCACTTCCACCCTGACAGACAGGTGTGCCTTGCGACATAAATCTGCAATGATGTCACGCAATTTGTTGTGTCTGATGACTGTGTCACCTCCATGTCTACAGGACACAGCATGGTGACTAAGGGAGTCAAGAGCAACCCCTGGACAAAATGGGCACACTGAGGCAAATGAAGTGTCCAGACCCAGCCACCATCTGACAGCAGTTTGGAATTCCGGTGAGTGTAGATGCAGATTTAGGCCAACAGAGGGAGCAACCGAGAGCCACGCACTGGCATGGGGGGCCGAAGCTGATAATAGCCGAGCCTTATTCGCTGGAGAGGAGGACATCAAAAGTGATTCAAAGAGATGTCTGTCCAACTTCTGGGACAAGGATCGCTGGCGCACGGTTGTTTGCGGCCATACATTTTGTGGACACTAGGTTATTTATCCGGAATATTGAAATGATTACGTCGTGCCTTAGCAACGCCCATGGCAACCACATAGCAGAACAAAAACGTGAGCCAGCACATAACAGATTGGTTATTGTCGCCGTTTGAAACCATGAAATAAAGCCAGCATCGTTTTTCTATTAACAGTGCTTACCTCATGCTACAGGTTTGTTGCCACGCTGCGTTATAGCTCGTGAAAGCGGGTAACCCGCGATGTACCTCTCCTGTTGGAAGTGAGTTATCTACGTACCCAACCCATAGAAAGTCGAAATCAAAGCTGAATCTTGAAGTAGCTAGAAGGTGCTAGCTGATAATGGTATGTGCTAAAAGCCACCTTTTTTTTTGGCGAGTGATATGTAGTACCAAAGTTACGCGTGAAAAGCGATATGGTCATTGCTGAATTCGCTTGGGTCCAGTTGGGAGGAGGGTCGCTGCCACATTTTGTGGAGCCACGGAGGGTAGATGCTCCTTCACATTAAGTACCAATTGCTGAACTTTGTCTGGTACTTAATAAGGGGGCCATGGTACGTCTGTTGAATGGTACGTCCTTTGAACCTGGCATGTATGGATTCAGCTCCAGCTGTTTTCCCATGCAGGAGGCCAAAGCACTTTAATTTCCTTGCCCGTGGCACGTTTTTTTTGTTCTGCAACTTGCTGTCCTGGTAGGCCTGGCATAAATGTAAGGTCTCATAAAAAAACAAAAAACAAATAAAAAAAACAGTGAATTGTAATTAGCTGAAAGCATGTTAATGCCAACCTTTGGGGCAGACAAGATGTTGTCTCACTTCAGGCTTTATTGCACTGGTGTGCGCCATACTTAATATCCTTCATACACTCAGGTGCTATGTCATTAATAAGTGTGTGGATCAGTTGTGGTGCTGCCTTTAGCTGTGTTGCAGGTAGTGGAGTGTCTATGAGGTAGCATGAACGTATATAACCCCACTGCAACTGAGCACCTTGAATCTTGCACATCAGTGCCCTACACAGGAGCTGTAAAACCCTCAGGATTATAAGACACTGTAGCTGCTTTAAAATTTAAAGGGACTATGCTTGTGAATGGTGTGAGCTGCTGATATTGTGCTTCCAGCACAAGATGCTAGATCTGTCATTCAGCTATTAACACCAGCAATCACTGCTGGTGTTAATAGCAAAGACAGTGTACAAATGACCTGCAAACTCTAAGCAGGTATAGAACTCCTTGATTTCTTTTCCCTAGCCTCCGCCAAGAACCAGCTACACACTGCAACGCTCTTTGCCTTTCGGCATGTGGTGCTCCATTTAAAACCACACCAATTATTCATAAAATACTGATGCCCGGTTTAGTGGTAAAAAAAAAAGGTGGCTAGTTCTGAACATCATATATATGCTCTCCCATGTGTGTTGTTGAGTGTTCTTGCTTACCGACCTGTTTAGTGGGTTGGTTCGGCCGTACAACGAGCTGGAAGTAGACCCTCCAAAGTTACATGCGCGTAAAAACGGCCTGCGCATAACTATTAGTCAAATGAAGTGCTCTTGCGCGTTGATAACTTTGTTGACTAGACTGGTAGGGTGTGTGCGGGAGCTATTTTTTTCAACGGAACAACTTACAGTACGTGTGGTATATGGCTCGCTAAAAACGACTTTGATAATGAGGTACGAACATTACAGCGTTTGGGGCGTATACCGTATTGTCTAATTATCAACCTAGTGTCCAGCCGCAAACAGCCGTGCAACAGCGCGTGTATCGAGGGCTAATTGCACTCGCTAATTGACTCGCGCGCGACACGCGCTCGACTCGCACACACGCGCGAGCGAGTGTGAACTTGTGGGTGGACGGCACTGTAACTGCTTACAGTCTTTGCGTAGTTTATCTACGCAAAAAGCGTTGGCTTCTGGGGCTCCGCCCCAGACCCCTATGGTGTGACTTCCAGCACTCCCGGCCCCCATGCATACCCCTAGCTGGGCGGGAGGGGTGCCCCCCCTCCCGCACCTTCCACGTGGAGGCGGGGGAACCGCCGTTATTGGCTGCTGCACTTTATATTCCCTTCCTTCGCCACTGGTGCATGTGTGTATGTGTGTGTGTGTGTGTGTGTGTGTGTGTGTGTGTGTGTGTGTGAGTGTGTGTGTGTATGTGTGTGTGTGTGTGAGTGTATGTGTGCATGTGTGTGTGCATCTGTGCATGTGTGTGCATGTGTGGGCATGTGTGTACGTGTATATGTGCACGTGTGTGCATGTGTGTGCATGTGTGTATGTGTGTATGTGTGTGTCACGTGTGTATGTGTGTGCATGTGTGTGTGCATGTGTGTATGTGTGTGTGCATGTGTGCACTGTTAAAAAAAAGGCCCGAGGGGTGTTAGGTTTGAGGGGTGTTACAGCCCAGGGAGTGTTATGGCAACACACAAGGGTGTTCAGCTGACATATATGGGTGTTGGCAGACTATGCTGGGGTGTTAGCAGCATACCCCACCAACAGTGGGGTGTTAGGTGATTTTAAAGGTGTGTTGTCACAACACTGGTTTACGGCATTACACCCCAATGTATGATAAGTTCCCAGCCTTGTTTGTAATTACTTTCTGACGGTTGAGGGCGTGGTTTGCGAAATAATATGGCAGCAGCTGTGACAGACTTCGTGATACTGGACTTTACTAAGTGACAAACCTTAAAGGTATGCACGCACACAACTTACCAGTTAAAACGTCTAAGATAGGCTGGCCATGGTCCGTGCTAGCGCTTTGGTGTAGATTTCTAGACTAGGCCTATAGGGCATATAGCTAGGCCTACACGTTGCTTGCATGCAATTACCGTATTCATGCGTGTAATCTCGCTGTGCTTATGAAGGCTTGCGTGCAATGTTCGTGTATGTGCACCACTAGCGCTTCATGTTGTGTCGCGTGTTGTAGTATGCATGCATAGGCCTACACTAAGTTTCAAATTTGATGCAAGTTTGTTTATTATCCTGCATGCCACTTTGTGTTGAGAGTGAAGGTTAAGTAGCATGGCTGCTCTTGTGCAGTAATAGTGTATCAAAATCCACCTGGATTCTATTTAGATCACACCCTAGTAAAATGACATGGGAGCATATACATTATTACTCACAAGTATTTTGTTATGTGTAATATAGCACAAGGAAGCAGTCTTTTAAATATGTATGCTAAAAGTGTTCATGCAGTCATGCGGCTACATATGTCTATATACCACATGCAGATCCTGATAGCAAGTAGACAATAATCAACTATACTGGATGAATGCTGCTGAACAGTAGAAATTAGAACACTTTTTGTATCTCCTATGTTCCATCAATACTGAGGTGCGTTCCATACACAAATGCACACACATACACACACATACACATGCACACACACATGCACACATACACATGCATGCACGGTTAAATAAATTGATTGCTATGTCAAACCAAAGAGTTTTAAACCATTGGTTTAAAATTTTGATGATTTGTAGAGCAAACCAAATTATGCATGAAATCAGATATAATTCAACTGAACAATTTTGGTTCGAATACAAATTGGTTTGTACTTCAAACCAACCCATGTTAAAGTGCAGAATACTATTTTTGGATTTCTAATATACTATTTTAACTCTTTGGACGCCATGCAAGTTAATACATATGAACTCATGTATATGCACATCACCGTTATATGGATTTTACCATGACAGTGTAAATAAAAAGTGTGGACCTTCATGATGCATGCATGCATGCAGATAGTTGCTACACTTGTGAAGTTACTAGTACATGACATGATTGAAAGAACATATTATTCAGATGACTGCACTAATCCATCACTCCAATTATTTACTCCAAGAACCGGAATGTGTAGCCCACATAAATACCAGATCACTCCATCTCCATCTGCTTTGCCAGTTCATAATTGGGTTGTTACAACATAAGATGTGCTTACACCCCCAGTGCCCCACTTATAGGTTTATGGATTCAGCATCTACATGCTGGTTACATGCATGTTGGTATATTGCACTGACTTGCATGCATGCATGCATGCATGTATTTTACGTATATGTAAATGGTACTATTCAAAGCAATTCTTTGTAATAAAAACAACAGATGATTATATGGTTGTGTGAGAATGCATGCATATACGCACTTGGCATTCAAAGAGTTAAGTATTTCTGCAGGCATGTGCACACTCCTTACCCACACATGCATTTACGTGGATTACACATTCCTGTTCTTGGAGTAAATAAATGTAGTGATGCAGTAGTGATGAATTAGGGAAGTCATCTGACTAATGTTAGAAAAACATAATTACTAATTGTAGTTGTAGTAACCAGTCATGTCATGTACTTATAAGGTTACAAGTGTAGAAACTATTTGCATGCATGCATGCATGCAAATAGTTGCGTAACTTTATACATGATTGGTTACTATGTACAACTGTAGTATACATTATTATTATTATTATTATTATTGAACTAACAAAATTACACCACTAAACTACCTATATACATTATTGTTATAATTATTATTAAATGTTCTCTGAGAAACCTCCAGCAGCCGGCATCAGGGATCTCAGCATTATGGCTCTGGCATTTGACCTGACAAGGATGATACTCAGTTTGCCATATAAGTTGGACAGGATTATTGATTTTGATTTGTTGGTCATGATGGCAACCCGGGAAGCAATAAAAGAGAAGGTTATGCATGCTTCAGCTCCCCATGCTCCGTAGGTTTCCACGGCTAAGGGAGTGCACCGCCACCCTAATTCAGAGCACTTGACATCATACTTCAAGTGTTTACGTACCTCTGCTGCTTTGGCTGCTGATCCTGCTGAAACTCCCGCTTCCAAAATAATTGAGGGATTAAGCGGTGAGGTAACAGTAATATCGTATGCAGCACTAGCAGAACCACTGGGATTTGAAACCAGTACATCAGCTGGACGGGTGAGAGCCTTGTCCATACCTAAACCACCACCTGCTTCCAAGCGAACTGACAAGGATGCCTGGCGACATGCCTCGTAGACTGCATTGCGCAACAGATTATGGCGATTGGTCACATTGTCCCCACGCTTGCAGGTGACACCAACTGTAGTAATTATGTTTTTTCTCAAGAACGCATTATTCAGATGACTGCACTAATCCATCACTCCAATTATTTACTCCAAGAACCGGAATGTGTAACCCACATAAATACCAGATCACTCCATCTCCATCTGCCTTTAGCCAGTTCATAATTGGGTTGTTACAACACAAGATGTGCTTACACCCCCAGTACCCCACTTATAGGTTTATGGATTCAACAGCTGCATGGCCCGTTGCATTTGGGTTGTGCACACACATGCACGTACACATGCATGTACACATACACACGCATGCACACACACATGCACACACATGCACAAACACATGCACACATGCACACACATTACACACACATTACACACATATTACACACACTTGCACACATGCACACACATATGCATGACAAAAACACATACACACATGCACACCTTCCGCACATGCACAGCCTGGGGAGATCGGGGATTGGTCGATCCCCCCCGTGTGATGCTTTAGCCCGAAAGTGACAGCTGGGCTCATGCTTTTCGTATTTGGATAAACGCAAGGGGCCTCGTATGTGACTATTAATACTTTCAGAAGTCCAGCAGTCCTATTAATCGATCCCCTGGCTACAGGCATGCACACAATATACATGACACACACAAATGCACACACACACATTCATACACACATACACACATGCACAAACACGTGCACACACACATGCACAAACACGTGCACACACACATGTACATGACACGCATGCACACATACACATACAATACACACACATGCACACATACACACACAATACACACACATGTACATAACACATGCAATCTGCTGTCCAACACAAAGACATCGTTTCTGTTTATGTGTGAATGTGTGTGCATGTATGCATACACACAAATTCATGAATTATACACATACACACACACACATGAACACACACACACACATGAACACACATACACACATGTGCATGTATGTGTGCATTGTGTGGTATATGTGTGCATGTGTATGTGTGCACATGCATACACACATGCACACACACATACACACACATGGATGTGTGTATTGTGTATGTATGTATGTGTGCATGTGTGTATGTAATACAGTGAGTGAAGTGCACTCTTTGGAACTACTCAAAAGTCCTGTCTAGCTTTCCTCACAATTAGACATCCAAAATACCTACAGTGTATCCTAGCTGTTTGTGTTCTTTCTTGTCATTCATTTTGATTAACAAATATATCAAACTTAGTATAAGCAAGTTTATTTTTAAGCCATTTGTTTTCTTCCAGCATTGAGCGATGCATTCGTGTAACACGATTTGAAGGCTTTGAAGAGAGTTCGAGTTTTTCCTGGTAATGATACTAGTATATAGCAGTTCGCGATCGGAACGCCTTTATGACTCCACTACTGCCATATACGCACAAGCTGAGGGAATTAATACTGATGCCTGTGTCAACACCCAATAGAGTGTACTGGCTGCACTTCAGGGGTGTTGCCTCTAACACTCCTGAGCGGTTACCGCTACACTCCATAGGGTGTTATTCCTAAACAGGTGTACGAACACCCCAAAGTGTGTTGCGGTAACACTCTTTTTTTAGCAGTGTGTACATGTGTGTGTATGTGCGTGTGCGTGTGTGTGTGTGTGTGCATGTGTGTATGTGTGCATGTGTGTGCATGTGTGTGCACATGTGTGTATGTGCGTGTGCGTGTGTGTGTGCATGTGTGTAAGTGTGCATGTGTGTGTGCATGTGTGTGCATGTGTGTGCATGTGTGTGTTCATGTTGTGTGTAGTGTATGTTTTTATGCATGTGTATGTGTGCATGTGCGTATGTGTGTGTGCATGTGTGTGTGCATCATGTGCTTGTGAATGTGTGTGCATGTGTGTATGTATGTGTATGTGTGCATGTGTGTATGTGTATGCAACATGTGTGTATGTGTATGCAACATGTGTGTATGTGTGCATGTGTGTGTATCACTATGTGTGTATGTACATGTGTGTATGGAACGCACCTCAGTACTGATGGAATGAGGGAGAATGCAAAGAGTGTCCAAACTCCTGCCATTAAGGCCACACAACAGTGTTCAGCAGCATTCATCCAGCATACTTCATTATTGTCTACTTGCTATCAGGACCTGCATGTGGTATATTGATATAGACATGTAGCCACATGACTGCATGAACATATATATTTTTTGAAATTAATATAGATTGTTTCCTTGCTATATTCACATAGCAAAATACTTCAGTGTGAGTAGTGATGTATATATGCTCACATGTCATTTTACTATAGGGTGTGATCTAAATAGAATCCAAGTAGGCTACGCCATGCTACTTATTAACCTTGACTTCAATGAACAAGCTTGCATCAAATTTGAAACTTATAGTATAGGGCCTATGCATGCGTAGTACAACACACTAGTTACTGATAGCAAAGCGCTAGCATGAGCACAGCGGTGCACATTAATTGACGAACACTGCACACTACTAGCCTTCATAAGCACAGCGAGATTACACGCATGAATACGGTAATTGCTGCGCATGTTGAAAAGGCAACGCGTATATGCACTGCCCTAGTCTAGAAATCCACACCAATGCACGGGCCATCGCCACCCTTTGTTAGACATTTTTAACTGGTATGTTGTGTGCGTGCATATATCTTTAAGATATAACTCTGTCACTTAAAGTCCAGTAACTGTATCTATATCACCTCAAATATGAAGTCACAGCTGCCATCGTTCATATGCTGCCATACTATATCTCGCGAACCACGCCCTCAACCGTCAGAAAGTAATTACACACAAGGCTGAACATTGGGGTGTAATGCGGTAAACCAGTCTTGTGACAACACACCTCTAAAATCACCTAACACCCTAGTTGGGCGTAGCCCGACCTTCGCGTATTGGCGGAAGGTCGGGTACCAAACCCGCACAGTTTTTGTACAGGTGTATTATGCAATGCGTCAATTGAATAGTGGCGTGTTATACAATCGGTATCAATGAATAATTGTGTAAAGTATGTCGAAATCAGATTGGCTTTACTACCAGCTGCCGCAGAATGTATTTATTGGGCTCCTGCATTCTGATTGGACTGCAATCCCGTTGCAGCTTGTACAAAAACTGTGCGGGTTTGGTACCCGACCTTCCGGCAATACGCGAAGGTCGGGCTACGCCCAACTACTAACACCCCACTGTTGGTGGGGTATGCTGCTAACACCCCAGCATAGCCTGCTAACACCCATACATGTCAGCTGAACACCCTAGTGTGTTGCCATAACACTCCGCGGGCTGTAACACCCCTCAAACCTAACACCCCTCGGGCCAGTTTTTTTAACAGTGTGCATGCTGGCTTGGAATTCATATCGATTCGGCCTTTACGTTTCTATAACTGTCCTTGTGAAGGTATAGAATGGATTATCCCACCGCAACCGCGGTACACTCAGTGTTGCCGCGGCCAGCCTTGGCCGTCCGGCAGCCGCGAAAATTTGCCAAAGTTTGTGCTGACCGCCATCGGCCGCGGGCCGTCAATGTGTCTGGCCGTCTGAGCCGTCAAAGTAGGGTGACCGTCAGAGTGTACGGCTGACCGTAAAAAATATTATCCGGCCACTGACGGTCAATTCGCTACTGCAATATGGCTGACGATATCGAAGAACCACAAGAAATTATCATGGTTGCCGATAGCTTCCCAGAAAGCACAGACAGGCTCATGCCAGGTTCAATTGCAAGGAAGAGATTTAGAATATTGCTGATATGGTACTGATGATGCACCTGCAGTGTCCAATTATATCATAGTATCTATGGTCCAATTGAACGGAGATGACATGCACAACAATTGCATTGGATGCTTTTTAAAACTGAAATGATTTTGATAAACGCGACGCAGAGCGTTTGGCTGCTGATCCTATTGTGATGCAGATAACTATGGAGCAAAGAGATGGTAGACGATGAGTTTCGTCGAGACCTAACAGCAAAATCCACTAAATAATGTCATGGACTGGTAGAGCATTGTTTAGCAAAGATGGCACTAAAATATTTGGCTGTTCCAGCGTCAAGTACACCTTCTGAACGTCAATTGAAGCTAATCCTTGACAGAAAGAGGTACATGGAGAATTGAGGCAGACAGGCTTGAAAGGATTTTGCATGCTGTTGCGCTGCAACAAAAACTTTGAATTCAGTGCCAGCCCTAATTTCCATCCTCACCTCCTTAATTCTCCTCAGGCGCGCTGTTTCCATTATGCCCATATATATTCGTATTTATCCGTTGAATCATTGCTATAGCATCTGGTATCGTCTAAATGAATTAGTATAAAGCCGCATCTATACACATGCAAACCGATGACCAGCAGTGCATGCCGAGTTATATACGCTGCCAATACAGTAAAATAATACACGTATATGCAAGTTTTGACCGACCAAGACCGTCTGCCGTGACCGGTAAGTATGAATTGGCGGTTTTGACGGTCCAAAACTGACCGTGACCGTGCCGGATAGGTTTCAAACGTCCTGCCCGTGATCGTGACTGTATGGACTGGTCACGGCCATCTCTAGCCGTGACCATGACCGCCAGAGGTCTATTCCGGTCAACTGACCGTCCGTGACTTCCTCCAACCGGTCAGCCGCGGCAACACTGGGTACACTGACCCGCATACAGAACGCCGCATGCGCGCGCTCGTGCTAATCGAATTTACTTGATTCGCGGCATGCAAAACACCCCTGGCCCTGACTTCTGGTATGCCGGATCTGGCGCTGATAATTGATCCCACCATACTACTGAAATGGTATAAAAAGAGAAGTCCTGACCTTTAGACACACATCAAAACTAAAATATACCTGGACATGAAGCTGTTGGGTGGAAGCGCGCTTTTCCTCGGTTTGCTCTCCGTGTGCTGCGCGGCGTCCATGCGTCATCCAGCCATGACTGAAGAAAGTGAAGCCGTGATCATTGGTAATGGTGCTACTGCCTGCATATACTGATGCATGTGTATGGGGAAATAATATTTGAAGTAGTATACCTGCATGCATATTATGGGTATCTCAAACCGCACAATGCACTTACAACTTCAGCTCGCGAGGAAATGGACTCAGAAGCCTTCGATCTAGCTTTGGAACCAGAACCGGACATGGCCGAATCGGAAGCATTGAGTGAGGAAGATTTTATAAACATACATCATTGAATTTATATACATGATAATATATATGCCTGCATGCATGCAAGTGCATGTCTATTATAGAAGGCCGTGTTTGAATTAACCGCTTCAAATTAAATAGGTCGAGCCGGATTGGTTGTAACGATCCAGTCTGTCCAATTTCCTAACGTCTTTCTCCGTCTCGATGGCAGCGGCGTGACCAGTTTTAACGGAAATGGAGTCGGCACGGTAAATTGCCAGCTTACTGCTGGACCGTACGAGAAGTTCATCCTGAGACCATACAGCACAGATCAGTTCAGCATTGAATCGCTACAATTTCCGAACGTAGTTCTCCGCTTGGACGGAAGCCAAGTGACCAGCTTTCAAGGGTCAGGTTCCGGAACAGTGAATGGCCAGTTCGGAGCTGGACCGTACGAGAGGTTTGTGCTGAGGCAGGACACTGACGGACAGTATACTATCCAGTCGGTTCAGTTTCCTAATGCGTTTCTCCGCATCGACGGTAGCAGTGTAACATCATTCAACGGTGCAGGCTCAGGCGTAGTGAACGCCCAGTTTGGAGCCGGACCATGGGAAAAATTCAAGATCACTGTTTTGTAGAAACTCATGCAGTATATTTGTATTTTAGGTTTTGTTGCTGGCTGCTGATTTAATTAAGAACTGCGCTAATTAAGACGGTTAAATGATGACCAAACGCGTAACGGGGACGCGACACACACACGCACACACAAGTACACGCACACGCACGCACACGCACGCACACACACACACGCACACACACATGCACACACCACACACACACACACACACACACACACACACACACACACACACACACACACACACACACACACACACACACACACACACACACACACACACAATCATGAAGTTAATCTACATAAAACCAAAGATAATCTCTGATAAAACAACCGGTGTAACAGGATAGTCTGTCCCCCCAGATAGCTTGTCCGCCTACGGACAATGTATCCTAGGATACATTGTCCCCCTTTAGGATAGACTGTCCCCCCACCATCGACACATGCATATACATTTGTGTCTTTGATCTGAAGTTCTCCATAGGCCCAGCAGTTCAGATTACAATAACTAGCCGATCGGTGACTCCGTATACTTCCGTTCAAACACGTGCCGTCGTATCAAAAAGTCAATTAAAGATGAGCGTTAGTGAGGACAAGAATATTACAAAGGAGGCGCTGTTGTACAACGACATTTATAAGTACTTACTCAAAGGCGCGTATCGCGAAGAAGCAACAAAGGATGAAAAGAGAATGATCAGAAGAAGTGCTGCGTTGTTCTTTATAAAAGATGGTCTACTGTTTCGAAAGGACGAGTTGCGAAAAGAAGGAAAGCAGTGGATAGTGGACAAGGATAATCAGCTCAAGGTCATGCGATCTTGCCACGACGAGAAGATTGGTTAGTTTGTAACATGTAACTCATTCTTTTCTACGTGCAGGTGGCGGTCACTTCGGTCGCGTTATAGTTAATGAAGCATTGTATGACCAGTTTGCTGATTTCAAGAAGAAGGTGTCACGTCCGAATTTGGCTTTTGTGAAAAATGTACTACTCTTGACCTACTGGTTAAAAGTCAGCAAAATCACTGCTATCAAGCATATTGCCGGTAATAATGGATGAAATATTCTTCCTGATGACTTCATCAGACTTAGATACACTGTGCCAATAGGTACTTGATACTAAAATGTCTCCAAATGGTATGTGATTCCTGTTTGTGTCAGTTTAAGCCATGTCTTGTTGCATCTGGTACTCAGCAATGTCATTGTAGATTATTATACTAAGTAATTCCACTCAAATTGCCACACAAATCATGTGTTTGTACATTATCCATGCAGGCACTGGTGAAGAGATTGTAAATGTTTCAGATGAAGAACAGTCATTGTGCTCTGACATAAAAGATCAAGATCATGAAGACAAGTGGTTGAAGATTGCAGGAATTCAGCTTTACAGGATCGGAGTCATCACAACATGATTGTGGTCTGGAGTGGATGGCTGAATGATGAAATAATCAATATTGCACAAAGTTGCTCAAAAACCAAGGGGTTTCAAAACACTACACTTGACTGTAATTTATCTTTTGACATCATGCGTACTGAGTTCATCCAAATTCTGTTTAATGGAAACAATCACTGGGAAACAATTTCTACAGTTGGACTGCCACAACCAGCTTGTTGTATAAATGTCTACGACAGTTTATATGAAGCACTGACAGACTTCACCAAAGATCAAATATGTGCTCTATTGTGCAGTGGTGAGCACTGCATAGCTGCCAGATTAATGAAGGTGCATAAGCAGAAGAATATGTCAGATTGTGGCCTCCTTGCCATTGCATATGCAATGGTGATGATGTCTGTACTATTCAGTATGCTAGCATGCAGTATTAAAATCAGAGTTCATTTGGTATAGTGTTTTGAAGAGAGCAAAATGAGCCCATTTCCTAGTACTGTAGCACTGTCTGAGGTCTCATATGTTGAAGACAAAATTTCTGTTATATGTCACTGTCGTATGCCTGAGAAAGGAAAAATGATCCAGTGTTCCCAATGCAAAGAATGGATACACCAAGCTTGTGAAAAAGCTATATATACCTCGCAGGGCCCTCCCAATGCAAAGAATTGATACACCAAGCTTGTGAAAAAGCTATACCTCGCAGGGCGTGGACTGAAAGGATGTTTGTTTGGTACTGCAAGTCTTGTAAAAAGGAACAACCCGAAAAGAACTGGTCGCTGTTTGAATTAATGGACATGGATAATCGCATATGCGTCCTTTGTATATGCTCACTTGTATATGCCGTGGGCAACATGCTGCAGTGTTTGGTATTTGCACAGAAACTGTTTATATACAGGAGTCCACATGTGCACATGGCGCTTGTATGCATACATTGCCTGTGTCGGGGGAAGGGGGGGGGGGGGGGACAGGTAACCCTAAAGCGGACCGATAATCCTAGGAAGGAATGTCCGTAGGGGGACAGCGTATCCTAGGATAGAGAGTCCGGCGGACAATGTATCCTAGGATACATTGTCCGGCCGGACAGCCTATACGGCGGACACGTAATCCTATTACACCGGCATACAGAAGTTATTTATTGAAGTCCAAATAAGGAGCGCTGAGCTGCGAGGCGATGCATGCGTTTATAGAGACGACAAATTTTTGACATTGTAGTCTGGGTATACGTACGAGATCTAGACCCTTAATATCATTGCATATTGACATTGTGAGTCCCCGTAAGGCCGTTGTCGTAGTGCACACTGTCCCCCCTAAAATTTGTCCCCCCGGACGTTTTGCACTAGTGTACAATGTCCCCCCGGACATTCTGCACTAGAGTACAATGTCCCCCCGGACAATCTACACTAGGGCAAACTGTCCCCCTCCAGGGTAAAATGTCCCCCCTCATAACATTTTATTTCATCGATGACAAGGCTGGGAAACTTTTACGGCAGTACACGGGATCGCGACTCGGTAGCTCCTAACCGTCGCCAAAGCTGCATGTCGTTCCGCCGCTTGAAATGCTCATTGTAACCAATACTGACACACATAGACGAACATTTAGAATTTTAGTATTAAATTCCTTTTAACGAATACACAGCTCTTATCCTTTCCGTGTCGTCAAAGCACTCATTGAAACCAATATTCACACACATATATACACATTATTAAAATTCCTTAAGGAGTGGTGATTGATATACTTCATGGCTGAAATCTCATCAGTATGAGAGATTGAAATATATTGAGATCAACTATAGGATCATAGCCTGAAAAGTAATGTCACATAAACACAGCTCCACACTGCGTGCACCGCCTGACATATCAGATTCTCAGGAAAGGCTATTCCCATCGTCAGTTCATCTGTTGCGTGATAGTACAACCGATCAGTCGGGTACCCAGACTAAAACCCATCTTAAATAGCGTAAAAACCATGCATCCTGCGTCCAGGGTGGGAATAGTGTAAAAACCTTACTTGGAGGGGTTTTGTCGAATGTAGACGTATGAATTGAATTATTGCTTCAACATTCGACAGAACTAGGGTAGAACCACATGTATTCCCATCCTGGACGCACAATCTGGGCAGGATGGTTTTTACGCTATAAAAGGACGGGTCTTTGTTAAAAACCAGCCTGTTGGACGTTTATAACTGCCTTTGTTATCCTATAGGTACGACATTGCGCCCTAGTGTGGAGTGTCCAGGGGGGGGACATTTTACCCTAGGGGGGGACAGTTTACCCTAGTGCAGAATGTCCGGGGGGACATTGTGCCCTAGTGCAGAATGTCCGAGGGGACATTCTGCACAGGGGGACAATCCGCCCTCCCACACCGTAACCATACGCTGCTGCTAGTCGACCTTTAACTTTGTCGGTGGTATATTGAGACTTAAGTCGACTGTCTTAAGTAACTTAGTTACCTTTCATGTGGCTGATTATGTACACTTATAGGCATATAGGATGCCTACAAAGTCTATTAATGTTCCCTTGCTCTACCGCTAAAATGCTCCTAAGGCAAGGTGCTAATTGTTTGAAAAGAACAAAACATACAATTGACAGAGGGTAACCATTTCATACTTGTGGCCAATTTTATATTTTGTCACATCAGTGTAGTTAACAATTAGCACATTAGTTTGGTTTTAAACACATGGGCTTCGATGCGATGTAGTACGTAGAAAGACGTTTTCACGGCCAATCTTCTTATTGGAAAGCACAAAACGACCAGCGATGGTCAATGTCAATATGCAATGATATTAAGGGTCTAGATCTCGTACGTCGTACCCAGACTACAACGTCAAACATTTGTCGTCTCCATATTTGGACGTTAATAAGTAACTTCTGTATGCTGGTTGTTTTATGTGGATTAAAATGTGTGTGTGTGTGTGTGTGTGTGTGTGTGTGTGTGTGTGTGTGTGTGTGTGTGTGTGTGTATGTGTGTGTGTATGTGTGTGTGTGTGTGTGTGTGTGTATGTGTGTGTGCGTGTGTGTTTGTTTTACTCGAATACAAAATAAGAACGTCATTATTATTATTCAGTACAATCACGGCCATTGTCATTGTGCTCTTTACAGTCTAGGTGTTCTAATATGTAATACCTCAGCATACATGTAACAGTCGAAGTGTCAAATCTTGTATCTTGTACATATTAGCTATAGATTGCCATTCTATACACCAGCACTGATCTGTGAGCTAATAGCATCCATTTAATTATGCGGCATGCAGGTTATGTGTGTCACTAACTCAAGCAACAAAAATGTATGAACTTAGTATGCAACCCGAGGGATGCAGTTTATGTATGGTAGCACGAATTTGTATACTTTATTATACCTCAACATGCATGTACATGTACACATGTACCAGTTGTAAGGATTAAACCGGCTCTCCCTGCTTCACACGTACATGTATAATCTTACTAATATAACCAAAAGATTTTTGCCACATGTGTTATGGGCATGAGAGTTCGTATAGTGGTTATTTGGACTATTCCATAATTGAGCAATCTGGTAATCAAGATGTTTCAACTAAGTCATCATGGCAAGCTAACAATTAACAGTCAACACCTCATTTCAGCATTGATATATTATACATGTATACACATATCAAACTGGTCAATATGTTGAGTACAAAAAACATGGGCTGAACCTTTTTATGCATACGATTTATTTATAATATAATTGTATACACATGTATGTGTACTGAGCTGTGATGGGTTGGATGTATGTAAATAAGTACATGCATGTACCAGTGCAACTTAGATACCTGCGTTATGCCATGGTACTGAATATTGTCTATAAAAAGCATCGCTAAACAGTTTCAGTTTGAATAATGAAAATGTCACCATCTGATGCGCAACAGCATGAGCAACAGGTGTGGCTGATGTGTGTTTAATAGAATGGGGTCACTGACTGACAGTGCATGTATTTTAATGTCTGTCATACGTAGATCATCATTGGTTTTCATGCACTGGTTAAATCACCACTGGCCATGGGTATGCAGCACAGCCCGAATCCAGGCAGGGCATATTCATGATCAGTTGTACATGTATATGGGCACAATCAATCACCCATTCACTGGTAAATGCTCTGTGCTGTGAAATCTTGCATATACATGTGTATTTATATTTGTCTAATTGATGCAAGTATGAATTCGTCATGTATCATTGCTCTTATTCACAGATTGTTCCAATCTACTACATTGAATGCCAAAATAAATGTAGAAAAGCAACATTAACTATTGGTCATGATAGCAGCAGCTGTACTGAATGCTATAGATGTGTCCAAATAACAGATACAGCCATTGTTGTGGGTACTCACTACACACCTCAATCTACCGATGCCCAACAATGTACATTGAATATTTACATGGCCAGTTGGATGGAAGTTTTCTGATTATTTCAAACTTAAATGGAAAAGCTTTATACTGTAAAGGTGGTAAAGAGGGTCAGGAAGTGAAGGCTACTAAACGTAATGATGAAGATGAAAGCCAACATTGGAAAGAAGATGGTTCCTACATTGTGTCCAAGACATTAAATAAAGTGCACCTCCTTCTTCTGACTGATAAAAAAGATGATGCTGCCTTCCGTGCATCAGAGCATAAGGATCGTGTGACCATTGCCATTAAAAATGTACGTCTAAGTAAACTAAAGATTGAATACTGAGAAATGAAAATCATACATGTACACGTGACAATACTGTTGCATGAGTACCTAGATACATGTATAGCTGCAAAGCTCTTAGTAGTAGCCATTCTGTAGAACTAATAACTTTAATCGTTATTACGGACAAACATAAACAAATATCAATAGCATCAGAAAATACCTGCCACCTAGCATTTACACAAGTTATAAGATAAACAATTTGACACTGAATTGAGTGAGTGTACCTGTCATTGGTTTAGCAATAAGGACTGCTGTGACAAGACCCAATTTCCTCCTCTAAAATTCTTCTACATGTACATGCAAATTTAGACAGAACCTCTAACCATCATCTTTGACTATTTTAATCAGACCCCACCACCATATGCATTTAGTGGCAGGGCAATATCATTCACAAAGTGCACACATTCTCCCTGCATTGATATCATGGCTGCATGAAGGTGCTCACCTATCAGGTTGATGGAGGAGGGCATACCAAATGTTTTGTTAGAAACTCCAATGGTGGAGAAGATCAGATGTGGAAGAAGGAGGAAGATGGAAGTAATATAATTGCATCTGTCAAATATCCTTATGTGGTCGGTAGATGTGTGAACATTACTGAAGTTGACATGTGATTTAGTCATTAGACTTTTATGTATGATCTATGTTACATTAGGTGTAACATATACGTACTGATTGTTGTTCATCTTCCAACCACAACAATTTAATACACAAACCTGATCACACCAGCAGAACATGTTTATTTTACATGTGCAGCTGCTTAAATGATAATACATTAATACCACTGCACATAGAAGCATAAAGCAATTGGGTCCAGGTACATCCATTAGATGTAAACTTTTTGGTTCGATCCCACCACTTTGAGCATAACTAGGGCTAAAAACAAACCAAAGCTTCATTGCACGCAGTAAGGTAGAAATATATATTCACTCATGGTCCATGCATCCATGGATTGAAAGATTATCTAACTCCCACCAACATAACAATTCACTCGTGGTGACATTTGCTGTTTTCCCATTTCATTTCCTGCTTATAACTCCTACTTCAAACGAGGTTACATTTACTTGACTCGTATTCATGCAGCTTTTAAGCAACAACAAGGGGATGTATTAAATCTGTACCATTTAGTTGTAACTGCTCAACTTTGGAGGCCCATGGTATGTTTGTTTGAGATACACCAAAATGAGTCACTGTGCGGAAATATCCACTCAAAACAAAGCATTTATGTTTGGAGGGAATTAATCTTTATTCATTTTGCCCCAGCAAGTGGAAAGATGCTCAATGCCTTCCTAAAACTGGTGTGTGCATGTAACAAATGTACTTACCTCTTCAGGTACAAGTGCTAACTTGTTGACGAATCCTGTTTCCACCTTCCCTCTATCACCCGCAGCTATGGTTGGTGCCCTGGTATAGCTGCAAACATGTCAGTTATAGCACAGCTGCATGCATGTAGTGATAATGTATGCACCTTAGCTGGGCATCTGTTGTCTTTGGTGTAAGAAGGGCTATGGAGGAGACCTCTATCATCACATGCATATGACATCACCTTATATCCTTGTCTGGTGTTTTCCCCACCTCCACTGACTCATAAGGGTTAAGTGATGAGGAGGCAATGCTGGCTGTGTTCACATCCACTGGTTCATAAGCTGATGTGAAAATGCTGGACATATTGGTGTCCACTGGTTCATAGGGATGGCTTTGGACAGAGGTAGTTACGATGCTAGGGGTATTCATATCCGTTGGCTCATAGGGGTGGATTTGGATCGCAGCAGTTACACTACACATATTCACATCCACAGGTTCATATGGACCATTTCTGATTGAAGCAGCAACATCAACTCTGGTGTGGTCAAAATTAAATGGGGTGCATTAATAAGAAATGGGGGACAAATGCACAGCCCCTTACTTCATGGAATCAGTGTGCTCCATCTGGTCCATCTGTATGGGCTCATAGGCATCATCCTTTGTGGGTCTGGGCACAAGTATAGCCAGACTTAGGGGCAACAGATCTACCTTTTCCTGGCATTGGCAAGGCAGGGGCACGCTGAGCCAATCATTTTAGACGTAACCTCCGTGCAACTGGGGTAGTAGTGTGCAAAAAATAGAACACAGCATAAAAAAGACAATATGTATGAGTGAATATTGGTATCTCTGAAGTCCATTAAAGAAAGCTTTCCCTTTTAGTCCGGCATGAAAGTGAAACATGTGTGTTGCAAAGAGATATATGTAATATATCCAGTGGTGGGATCTTGCAACTTTCTAAGAGAAGCAACAATGCTGTTTTAATGCTAAAATGTGGCTCTTTACAGCTGCATGTGTTCTAATATTAATTTCCCACACACAAACAAAGAACCCCATATACCAGCAATACTGTAAGTAATATTTAAACACGTTCTAGTGCCAATGGAATACATCCCACACAAGGGACAGAGGTCGCACTGCTTACTTCTGATGTACAGGAAGCAGAGGAATGCAGCCACACCCACGTCACTGACGATCACCAGTGCGGCAATGACTCCTTCCACCACAGCCAGCCCACCATTGCTACCCCCCCACTGGATGGCTTGGCAGCACCAGTGGCCAGGGGTACAAGGGTAGCACTACTGAAGGGTAGCACATAAGGAGGAGGGCAGGTAGGAGGTGGCCATATCAGGTGGTATAGAGGTGGAAGGTGTTGAAGAATCTAAATGGTACAAGTAACATCATATACATGTGATAGTGACCAAGCACACTACATGCAACAGTGGCTTCTGTATGTACATGTACAACGTATGTCTTGTGTGCTCCCTTCATACCCCAATACACCTGTCATTCTTGCACATGCATGCACAGCCTGATGACTGCATTCAGTAAAGCATACAGTGATTCAAAGTCTTCAGCTCACACATTGTCCACCCCCCCCCCCCTCACCTTCCCGGCTATATGTAGATATCAGCCTGTCACTGGCTCAGACAGGACAACATTAAGTGTCCTCTAAGAGGTACAATCTCTTCTAATCATGGCAGTTGGGATTTAGCACATTAGTAGTAGCAATGTGATGTGTTCTATATGGCTTTTTTACTGGTACACAATAAATCAGGATCATATCCACATGGGTTGTCAGAGCAAATGCAACTGCTATGTGCTTATAGGTCAGGGATGGTATAGCTTAGGGTATGCAGGGATGGTATAGCTTAGGGTATGCAGGGATGGTATAGCTTAGGGCATGCAGGGATGGTATAGCTTAGGACATGCAGGGATGGTATAGCTTAGGACATGCAGGGGGCTGGGATGGTATAGGCCTAGCCCACTGGCCCGTGATGGGAACTATTGTACATCTACTAGCTGGATCATCACTTGCACATGAGGGCAGAATAGCAAGCACTGTATAAGGATGGGGTGCAAGGGCTGAGCAGATCCTACCTATGAGGTCACCCTACTTACTGCTCTAGTACATGTACAATGTTACCCAGGCCAGGGGTGATCATATAAACCCCTACATTGATCCTATTGTGCCCCATTGTGTATCAGTGGAGGTTGAAATCCACCCCTCCCACATGCACACACACACATGAACACATATACACACATACACACATGCACAAACACACACACACATACACACACACACACACATACACACACCCAGCAGGGTAGCCCAAATGAGGAAAAGATAAATGAGATAGAAATCAATACACGAAACCAATGCAACTTACCGTTGTGGTTTCTCCTCGAATATATGGATTGAGAGCCTCCACTTTTGTAGAGATTTACATTGTAGGCCATACACACCACCTAGTAATCAATGGTGGATTGTTCTTAGACTTTTGAATGGTACACACCTTCTGTGGAATGCATGGGGAGAGCAAAATGATTACCAGTACTTGGCCATTCAAGCCTATGTCTGATTAGCAAGACACATCCATTCTTTGGTACTTCTCCAGATGGCAGTGTTTATGATCCTATACTAAAGGCGTTTCTTCACTAGTAACCGCAATCTGGATTGATCCGGATTGGGTGGGAGGGGGGCCGGGATTCCAAAGTTCCTAGGAGATGGTTTTGCTATGGGATACCTATTTTTTAAAGGGATGCTGAGCTTCCTAGGAAAATTGGAGTGGGGATGCTGAAATTCCTAGGAAAAATGACACGGGGGATGCAAAAAATTTCAGGGATTCCATTTTTCTGTGACACAGGAAGAACAGCTCAGATCTTACATACTTACATTGAGCACTGAATTTCAGGCAGGTATATTTAGTGTAGGTGTCTGTAATGTTAACAAATGCATGATTTCCACAATTCCTTGCTTCCTTACTTTTTACTCAATTGGTGTTTATAAATCCTACATCACCAATTAAATGTGCTTCACCTCCTGCATTGCAGTGGATGTCCCTGACCCAAATTGGCAGCAAGCACAACTCAATCAAAGTTTTGGTGGGCTTGGCCTTCACTCCCTTGCTGTGCACTGTTCCACTGCCTTTATAGCTTCCCTTGCTTCATCAGGATTTGGTAGTCCCAATAACATACACATGCTTCAGGCTGTGACCCGCTTCAATACTCAGGTTCCCCCTGATGAGTCAATCACAGCTGAGGAGGTTCTGGTCAACCTGCCTCCACAAAGAGCTCTGTCTAAGAAGCTGGATATGCATGCTTTCCAATCACTGCTATCTTCCTCCTCTCCAGTGAATAAGGCTCGGATCCTTTCTGTTTCTGCCCCTCATGCGGTTCTTGGATCTCAGTCATCCCTTCTACTGGTCTGGATCTGCACCTTAACTCTGCTGAATGTCAGATAGCACTTATATGGTGGTTGGGTCTTGACACCTCTGGAGGTTCCCTGTGTCCACATTGTCCTGATATTGCCCTTGACCCTTTAGGTCATCATGCAACCTCCTGCAGACATGGTGGTGATGTGGTTGCAAGGCACAATCACTTGCGGGATATCTTTGCTAACTTTTGCTGCCGAGCCCATCTTTCTGTGAGGGTTGAAGTGGGGTATGGCTTAGCTAAGGACCATGTTAACTCTCGACCTGCGGATGTCCTTGTTCAGGGATGGGACAGAGGAAAGCCTGCAGCCTTTGACGTTACTGTTGCTTCACCCCTTACACCAGTAACCCTCAACAATGCCAGTACATCTGTGGGAGTAGCAGCCTATGCTGCTGAACTTAGAAAGCATGTGGCCAATGACACCAGATGCCATGAGTTGGGGTGGACATGTATCCCCCTAGCCATAGAAACATACGGTAACTGGGGGATGGAGGCTCAGAGTGTTTTTTCCCGTCTCGCCTCTCTACTTGCCATCGGCCAGGCCATTTCCAAACCCAAAATGCTGGTTGACATATATGGCCACCTCAACATGTCACTGGTGAGGTCAGTGGCTAGGGCCATCATGGGGAGAGAAAATGTCCGGATAGGTTAGTAGAACTGTAGGTTTGCTAGCGGCATCTAATGTAAGTTAGTTATCCTTATTATTATTAAAATAATGTAGTTGTGTTTGTCCATTTATCCTGCTGTATCTGTATTCTGTTGTTAATAATAATAATAATTGGAGCTAAATACTTCTTTGTTCCCATAGCATGTGAGTCTCTTGGTGTGTTTGGTGCTGAAACATTGTCCTTTCTTAAGGACCTTGGCCATCGTCTGCACAAAACCACTGGAGACTCACAATCCTACCAATTCTTACTCCAGCGCCTTTCTGTGGCAATCCAGAGAGGAAATTCAACCTCCATCTTGGGAACATTAAGTTCCTTTTGATGGTTTAGATGACTTTTAGTTCTGTGTGTGAGTGATTGAGTGTGTTAGTGTGCCAGTACATTGTATATGTTAGGTTGTGTTGTTGTTAGCCATATATGTTAGTTTATCATGTATGTTAGTTTATATTATAAATATTATTAAATAATAATAATAATAATAATACATATATCCATTTGTACTTTGCTTGTAACTGTTGTATTGTTTCATAATATAATAATAATAATAATAATAATAATAATAATAATAATAATAATAAAGAAACAATATAAAAAAAGAACACAAAATATCTGGAGGCCCTTCACAGTCAGAACATTCTGTTCATACCCATGGCAGTAGAAACATTTGGTGGATGGGGGTTGGAGAGCAGACCAGTTTTTGCCACTCTTGCGGACAGAATTTCGGGTCGCACTGGCCAGGCAAAATCGTGTGTTATCAATCTGCTGTACCAAAGATTGGCCATCACATTGCAGAGGCAACATGCCTGTGCAATGATTGCCAAGCAGCCATTGTAAATAAGAACTTGAACATGAACTTTTCTTTTTAAAATGTATTACGTATTCTGTATGTACCGTGTTTTTTCATAATAATAATAATAATAATAATATAGTGTAGTGTAGTGTAGCCTGAGTTAGTTTTTTGTACTTGTGAATTGTGTACGTAATGTATTATTTCTTAATAATAATAATAATAATAATAATAATAATAATAATAAAATGAAAACATGGGATTCACTCAGAGTATCTTCTATTGCAGATACACTATTTACATGTACAGACTCATCTGATCCAATGCGCCGGGCTCGTTTCCTAGCAGCATCCTGTAAGGAGTCTGGTGCATGGTTAAATGCCCTGCCGGTTACATCACTGGGACTACGTATGGATGATGCTACTATGAGAATATCTATGGGTCTCCGTCTGGGACTACCTCTATGTCAAAGTCATACCTGCCAACACTGTGGGGCAGAGGTGTCTCAGTTTGCCACACATGGCCTAAGTTGCAGAAAGAGTGCAGGTCGCCACCACCGCCATTCAGCTGTCAATGACATCATCTACAGAGCTTTGGTTGCAGCACATGTTCCATCACGTCTGGAGCCTTCAGGCCTGTATCGTTCAGATGGGAAGCGACCTGATGGTGTCTCAATTGTCCCTTGGAAGTGTGGCCAACTTCTGGTGTGGGACGCAACGTGTCCGGATACTTTTGCACCTTCTTACTCCACAATTGCTGCAAAGCAAGTTGGAGCAGTTGCTCAACAGGCAGAAGAAAAGAAGATGCAGAAGTATAAACACCTTGACTCATGCTACTTTTTCACTCCAGTGGCAATAGAAACAAGTGGAGTTTTTGGACCAAAGACACTGGAGTTCCTGAAAGGTTTGGGGCATCAGTTGAGGCAGGTGTCTGGAGAAGCCAACTCCTTTACATACCTCACTCAGAGACTCTCAGTTGCCGTCCAACGTGGCAATGCAGCTTCCGTGTTGGGAACAATGAAGATGGGCAGTCAGGAGGAAGAGTTTTTTGTATAGTATATTGTGTGAGTGAGTGAGTGTTAGGATAAGTATCATGTTGTTTGTTTTGTTCATTATTATATATAATAAATAATAATAATAATAATAATAATAATAATAAGTGCATCTGTGCAATTATGAGGGATAGGTTTTTGCCATTCTTCCAACCATCTCAGTTTGGTGTAGCATGCAAGGCAGGTGCAGAGAAAGTTGTCCATAGCGTGAGAAAGTGCATTGAAAATGACTGGGAGAGTGGAGACTTTGCAGTTTTCAAGGTGGATATGTCAAATGCGTTCAATAGGGTATCCAGACAGGCTGTCCTTGATGAGTGTGGTCTCTTCTTTCCTGAATGGCTGCCCTGGGTGTCATGGTGCTATGATTCACACTCCATTCTGTGGCACCCCAAGGGCACAATCAGCTCACAGTCAGGTGTGCAGCAAGGGGACCCGCTGGGCCCAATGTTGTTTGCTCTTGTTCTTCGGAAGCTTGTTTCAAGCATAGAAGCAGATGATGGTTGCTTTGACCTCAGTCTAAATTTGTGGTATCTAGATGATGGCGTGCTCGCAGGTGAGAGGTCAGCAGTAGTGCGTGCCCTGCATTTGATTGAAGAGCTAGGACCACATTTAGGGCTTCACGTCAATCTCCCCAAATGTGAAATGTTCAGCAAGAATGGCAACTCCCACTTTCCAGATACAGTAAAGTCCTCCATCCTTCCTCATTTGGAGATCCTGGGGTCACCAATTGGGGACTTCATATACTGTTCTCGTTTCTTTGCTGAGAAATGCAGCCTTTTTAGGGCTTTGCTGAGAGCCCTAACTGATGTCTCTGCTGTTGACCTCCACGTTGCCATTTCACTTCTCCGCACGTGTGGGGGTTACTGCAAGTTTGTGCATCTAGCTAGAACCACACCTACAAGCCTCTGCTCTGACTCCCTAAAGCTCTTCGATGAAGAGATGAGAGTTTGCTTTTCTTCTTGCCTAGCAGTAGATGTGCCTGACACTCAGTGGCATCAAGCTCAACTTTGCCCTAAGCTAGGTGGGCTAGGCCTTCGCTCCCTCTCTCTTCACTCGTGTGCTGCCTTTATCTCTTCACTAGCAGCCTCAGACTTAGGGAGCCCAGACAATGTTCATCTACAGCAAGCTGTTTCCCATTTTAATGCCCTGGTTTCTCCACAGGACTCTCTTACTGTGGAGGCAGTGCTTAACACTCCCCCTCAACAGAAAGCCCTATCTTTCAAACTTGATACCCACATGTTCCAAGCTCTAGTTTCTTCTGCGTCACCAGCCAACAAAGCTTGCATACTGTCAGTATCTGCACCCCATGCAAGTTCTTGGGTCTCTGCCATCCCTTCTGTAGGCTTGAACATGCATCTGGATACAGAAGAGTGCCAAGTGGCTATCAGATGGTGGCTAGGCCTCAACACATCAACCGCTTCTTCTTGCCCCTTCTGCCCTGGAGCTGTACTTGACCCTCTTGGTCACCATGCAACCTCATGCCGGCATGGTGGAGATGTGGTCACCCGTCACAACCACCTTAGGGACACCTTTGCCGAACTCTGCCACCGAGCTCACCTGCCTGTAAGGGTTGAAGTGGGATATGGCCTATCTGGAGATCATGTCAACACACGTCCAGCTGATGTGTTGGTTCAGGGTTGGGATAGAGGCAAGCCAGCTGCCTTTGATATAACGGTCACTTCACCCCTCACTCCTGCCACCTTAAGAGATGCCAGTACTTCCTCAGGGGCAGCAGCCCATGCTGCAGAATGTAGAAAACATTCCACCAGTGATGCCAGGTGTCAGGAGCTGGGGTGGGTGTGCATCCCACTGGCTGTGGAGACCTTTGGGCATTGGGGAAAGGAGGCCCAAACTGTGTTCTCACGCCTAGCATCCTTACTGTCCATCCACCAAGGTCGCCCCAAATCTGTTGCCCTGTTTGACATCTACAGCTAAATGAACATGTGCCTGGTCAGATCAGTATCCAGGGCCATCATGGGCAGAGTGGTAGTTCTTTAGGGCATTTATGTGTTGTATAGTGTAGTGTAGTGTAGTGTAGTGTAGCCTGAGTTAGTTTTTTGTACTTGTGAGTTGTGTACGTAATGTTATATTTCCTATAATAAATAATAATAATAATAATAATAATAATAATCCTGCAATGAGTTCCAGACTGCAGTGAGGTGGTGGCTAGGTGTAGGTGTTGGTGGGACTGTGTGCCCCCTTTGCACAGATGTTGCCCTTGATCCCTTGGGTCACCACGCTGTAACCTGCAGGCATGGGGGAGATGTGGTGGTGAGGCACAATCACTTGCGTGATGTTGTTGTGGACTTTTGTCGACGAGCTCATTTGAGTGTGAGCATAGAGAAGGGTCATGGTCTTACCAGAGATCACAGCCACTCCAGACCTGCAGATGTGCTCATAGCTGGGTGGGACAGGGGTAAGCCTGCAGCATTTGATGTCACGGTAGCATCGCCACTCTGCCCAGCCATATTGATGGACTCTAGTCGAATGTCTGGTGCAGCATCTGCAGCTGCAGAGGCCCGGAAGATACTAACTAATGGTCCCAAATGTCAGGAGTTGGGGTGGACATGCATTCCACTGGCTGTCGAGACCTTCTGCAATTGGGGTAAGGAGGCTCATCTAACTTTTTCTAGGTTGGCATCCCACCTTTCAATCATCTTGTCCTCTCCCAAACCTTGTGTCTAGGTGGATATTTACAGCAGGCTGAACATGACTTTGGTCAAATCCATTGCCAGAGCCATCTTGGCAAGGGAGCTCCTGCCCTCATGACTAGTGTAGAATTACTATAGGTGTAGTTTGTAATAATAATAATAGTAACAATATTACTGTAGGTGGTAGCATATTAGTAATGTTTTCTATTCGTGTATTCTCCTGTATCTTGTTTTAATTATAATCCTAACACTAATTTTTTTTGTTTTTTTTTTGTTTTTGTTTTTGTATTATAATTATAATAATAACGAATACATGAATATACAGGAGTAAATGCACATACAACATTACAATAGAATACATGAAATACACATATTATTATTGAACATAGATTACATGTACATGTACAATGAAATAAAACCCCTAAGTAGTGTACAGCACACCAAAAAGACCCACAACACCCAAAGAACACCCACCCTAACCCACATGTCTCAATTAACCCCCGTCTTTTATTATTATTATTATTATTGTTGTTGTTGTTGTTGTTGTTGTTGTGGTTGTGGTTGTTGTTGTTGTTGTTCCGTCTTACATCGTAAGGTGTGTGTTTTCTTGACCCATTTGAAGTGCTGTGCACCTGTAGATGACCGTTCACCGCGCTAACGTACCGACGCACAGAATCACCGGGCTGTTTATGTGTATGTACACTATAGAGTATGCACCGCACTACAGCAGTACGTGCCAGCCAACTAGTACAACGACTACTGCTACTCACACGACTTTGCGTTTGGCCAAATCCGAATACTGGGGGGGGGGGGGGGGGGGGGGGTCCCCCTCGAGTTTGGCCAATCTATGGTTTGGCCAAATCCGACTACTTCCCCTTGCGTTTGGCAACCGATACATGGATACGAGGGGGTCCCCTTGCGTTTGGCCAAGTCAGGGGCGGATCCAGGATTTATGTGCGGGGAGAAATTGATGTGTGGCGGGGACACGCCTACCCCAGCAAGCGGGGTCTGGGGCGGAGCCCCAGCCGCTTTGCAACTTTCATACTTTTAAAGTCACAAAACATAGCATAATTGCGTAGAAACATGGTAAAACCAGGTAGAATAGTAAATAACTTGCTTCCAGACTTTCCTGTAGTCTTGCACGCCACGTTATTGAACCGATATACGGTATATCCGCTCGCTCAACGATCCATATGTTGGGCGCAAATTGTGAATTTGCGCAATTTATAAATTGCGCTGCGCAATTTATGAATTCATAATCTGCGCAACAATTTATAAATTGCGCATCCTGATCCTGTATGCATAGTTCCACGTGGCGAAGTGTGAAAGTTGTCTGCATGTGAAAGTTGTCATGCAGATGTCAAAAGAAGAGCACAAAAGGTTGTTTGAGACGTTTTGTAAAGAGAGGTACTATGATAAAGGAACTAGCAAAACAGTGACCGAGGAGAAAGCGAAAAGGATACGACAAGCAATCAAAGGAGAACAAGATGGTAGCGTCACGGCATCATTTAAGCACTGGGTCAACAGAAGTAAGCAATTTAAGCTACTTAGCTATCCTGAGTTAGAATTGGCTGATGTTCTCTGTCTACCAGCATTTCATTTGTATTCTACATGTACATAAATGTGATGGTTGGTTCATTTCGTTTTTTCCCTCCGCAGAATGAAAACGACACAACCATGTTTGGTAACTACCGTGTCGTTGCCACAGTTGAGAAATTTTATGATATCTTGGAGCGCATACACTCATTGGAGAACGGACATGTCGGCTATAAGAAAACACTTGTTGAAGTAAAGCATCCCTGAACATGTTAAATTGGTATATCAAGTATCAACATGTCATTCAATTGCAGGTTCAGAGATCCTACGAATGTCTACCTAGGGAGGCTGTCCAATATTTTTGCAACACGTGTGCCATCTGTCAGCTAAAGCAGCCTCAAAACAGCACTGCTCGGCTAAAGCCAGTACTTGCATCTGGATTCCTGACTCGTTGCCAAGTAAGACATAGTAATATATAACGGTTGTTTGATTTAATGCATATGCAGATTGACCTCATTGATATGAGGCATATGCCAGACGACTCATACAACTACATCGCACACTACATGGATCACTGGTCCAAGTTTCATTTTGATGTGGCCTTTGATGAGGAAATCTGCAGTGGAGGTTGCTGTTGGGCTTGCTACAAAAGTGTTCTCATATTTGGGGCTTCCTAAGATACTGCAGTCAGATAATGGCAGGGAATTTGTCAATGAAATTGTCAAAGAAATATTGACATTATGGCCAGGTCAAGTAAATGGACGTCCTCGCCATTCTCAATCGCAAGGATTGGTGGAAAAGGGTAACCACTGTGTGGAGATGCAGATTCAAGCTATGAAAAAGGAATGGGGAGGCACAGGAAATGTTCCATGGACTGATTGGTTGCCACGAATTCAATGTATGTTAGTAATGGTTGTAAGAAAATTTAATATTGACCATTTCCTTACACATTCAGATAACCTAAACACACAACTATGCTGCACCCTGAAGAAAAGTCCATATGAAGTGGTTTTTGGTCAGCCTCCCCGAACAACACCATTTGCAGAGCTTCCCAAAGGAAAGGGATCATGTATTATGGTGGAAGAAGTGGCTGATTTGGTGAATGGTAAGCACAATGGGCTATTCCAATTTTACACCCCTATGGATGACAATAATTGCTAAACAACCCCCCCCCCCC
>OX442415.1:25749069-25778452 GCA_949361645.1 Spongilla lacustris
ACCCTTTCATCAGTGTTGCCTGTTCAGTCACCATCTCACAGTCCTTCAATCCCCTCTCCTGTTAAACCAATTTGTTCATCAGTGTTGCCTGTTCAGTCACCATCTCACAGTCCTTCAATCACCTCTCCTGTTGAACCAACAATCCATACCCATTCATCAGTGTCGCCTGTTCAGTCACCATCTCATACTCGTTCAGTCCCCTCTCCTGTTAAGCCATCATCTCGTTCCCATTCATCAGTGTCTCCTGTTTGTTTAAATACCAGTAGCTCATGTAAACCTCCACTCTCACTACCAGCAATCGCCATGTAAACGTACGAGAGGCAGCTGATAAAGAGTATCGCAAAAATATCGAAAGGATGAAGACCCAGTATGCCAAGCGTAAGCGACATCAGTGCAATACCTATTGTGCTGGAGATAGTGTTACAGTGCGGGTACCAACAAATGAACGGTCATCAACTGATATGCCACGTTTGCTGTGCTATGTTGCAGAAGTAAGACATGATCTACAGTAAGTTATACATGTATATATATTTACCTTTCTGGGAATGGGTAGAGTCGAACTGCATTTACTACTTTGGGTTGGATGTGTTATAAATGTTATTACTTAGCCACATAGCATTTATGATGTATTTCTTTTCAGGAGTGAACATGGTATCCTATCTAACTGGTATCCAAGTGGCGAGTTAATGCCATTCAAGGGGTCTGTACGATTTTCATATATAAAGGACCATTCCAAATTGCCTACAATAACACTTAGAGAAGCTGCTCAGACAGGAAGGGATAAATTGAAATGTATCTGCAAGAAAGGATGCAAAGATAAGCATTGTGCATGTAGAGCCGCTGGATTTAATTGCAGCAGTCATTGCCACCCTAAATCCAAATCATGTGCCAGTCAAATGGAGTCAGACTGCAAAATAACTGGTGTCGTAAAAGTTGAAAAATCTACTAAGATTTAGGCCAGCCAAAATGAAGCAAAAGGTGGAAAGGTTCTTACAAAGAAAGCTACATTGTCAACTACATCTGCTGAAAAACTAGATAAAGCTATTAAAGAAGGTAAATGGTTAGGAGATATCCACATAAATGCTGCTTTAAAAATGATTAAGAGCCAGTTCCCATCTTTGGCAGGATTGTACGACTGTTTATTATGCCAGAATCTGTCCTACCCAGTGACTAACGAAGCATTCATTCAAGTACTTCATGTTGATGGAAATCACTGGATTGCGGTTGAACATGTATCATCTGATTGTGTCAACATTTACGACAGTGTATACAGTTCTGCATCTACTGACACAAAAATACAAATAGCTTCCTTGCTTCACACTGGTAATCAAAGAAAATCATTGAAAATCCATAAGGTTCAATTTCAAGACAGAGCTTCTGACTGTGGTGTGTACTCTATAGCATTTGCTACTGATTTGGCATATGGCAACAACCCAGCTAGTCATGAATATGAACAAACAAAGTTAAGGTCACATTTTGTTGAATGCTTGTCTACAAAACAGATTGTACCATTCCCATCAAAGTCAATAAAGCCAGGGAGGCCCAAAACAGAGTACATATATGTATTCTGTACATGTCGCATGCCAGCTGAAACAGATAAACACATGGCCCAATGTACCAAATGCAAAGAGTGGTATCACAAGTCCTGTGAACATATTCCTGATGCAGTATTTACTGATTCAAATTGTGACTGGAAATGCAGCATGTGCATCAAAGGATGAACTGGTACAGTATGAGTCATACAAGTGTTTTTCATGCTGAAATTAATATTGCCCCCTATTACATGTATGATATCATGTACGCTGTCATGCCATTTATCAAGACTGAAATGAGACAATGTAGCTATATAATTCACAAATTGCGCAACTTAACTACCGTTGCGCAATTTATAAACGGACCGTTAGTAGGACGATTGACAATTTGCGCAACAATTTATAAATTGTTGCGCAAATTGTAAATTCACAAATTGCGCAGCGCAATTTATAAATTGCGCAAGTTCACAATTTGCGCCCAACACCATAGTTTAATATTTAACTACGTCATGTCATTTGGGACATTTATAACAACCACTACGTGTATTGGAGGATCGTTGCGCCGTTAAAGCGATCAGTATCGATAGGTTTTGCCAGGCCGGGGGGGGGGGGGGGGGGGGGGGGGGCCCTTGCTGCTTAATTTCTTATTCCAAAATTCAGCTCCAATTATACGAAAATAAAATCACAATTTCGTCAACAGTATGCACGGACTTGCTGTTTCTAATCAATAAACATAAGAGCATTAACATAAGCCTTTCCTCGGCTTATTATCCGGTACGCATTGCAATGCTATTTATAGCAAACATCTAGGCCCCCCTTAGGTCGGCGCCCGGGGGCAATTGCCCCCCCCCCCCCCTCGCTACGCCACTGGTGCAGGCACCTCTCGTTATCACCCTGACGTGACTCATCAACATGTGGCTCATCAGATGACCTCTGGGTTCCGGCTGTAAGCGGCTCCCCTGTCAGTACGTACCTGACGCTGGCCAAGCAGGGCAAGACTGTGGAAGCATTCAAGCTAGCCAGATATGCATATGAGAAACTGAAGGCAAATTGCAAGTACTACACACATCTAATGGACCACACCACATGCATGTGTATACATACATGTACAGTGTATGCATATACATGTAGCTTGTAAGTTTTGGTAGGGTTGTGTGTGTGGGTGATGCATGTAAGTGTTAGTACATTTTAAGATCCCATGATGAGTATGAGGGGTCATGTGATATGCAGATAACTTTCTTCCTTCCCAGACGCTGAAAGTACCAAGTAATCTTCAGGAGGCTATTGACATGGGCAGTGTGACTATAAAGAGATATGTTGTGTTTTGCGTATGTGTATGTACATGTGCTGTGTCTTTGTGATTACTCAGCATTCTTACTAGTTAGAGCTTGCAAAATAAAAACATCGAGGCTGATTTGTCAGTCAGTTGCTTGTATGTAAATTTTGAACTTAGTTACCTAGAGGTATGCACTGATGTTTGTGTATTCTAAGTGCCACAGATTGATCTTCTGTCAGACACTTAGGATACATGTAGTACCTGCATTACATTTAATGGTCACTACATACTGAAATGGTCATGGTCCACATGATTTTCCTGGGGCCCTTTGTAGTGCCCTTGCTAGGCATACTGCAGCTCAGGGCTGTCAGGGATTCTATTTGATGTACATGTACATTCCTGTGTGCATGTGCATGTACATGTACATGTACATGTACTTTAGTTTGCAAGTGTAGCTTAAATTTTGTACACATGTAATTAGGGTGTGTAACCTTTTATAAAAATGAAAATCAATTATTTTGACTATGAAGAAAAAAAGGATTTTTTTGTAACTTAGAAATCGTTTTTTTTTTTACTAACATGAAGTTTTTTTTTAATTTTAAATATATATCAAATATAATAATTACAAAACATGAAACATTCCAATAAAACAATACAACAAAACTTATACCAAAAACTCTTAGTCTTCACTGTCCACCTGCATTGTCCCCAACACTGAAGCTGCATTGCCCAGTTGGACGGCAACTGATAGTTTTTGGGTAAGGTATGCAGATGAGTTAGCTTCACCAGAAGATGGAAATCGATTTAGGCAATTATTACACTATAGAGTTGTCAGCAAACATGTAGATTGTTCAGGTTTTAACAATAAAGATGATTGCATAATTCACAATCGCGCAGACTGTAGTCATGCAATAGTAATTTTCGAGTGTTACACTCATAGACTCACAAAGCACATAAACGTCTTTCGCCGGCTGGCTTGAGAGGCTAATTATTGTGTCTAATATCATGTAGGGTACGTGTGATGTAAGAGAGGTGTGCACATAATGTAACAAATGAAGGCTGCCACAATGCTGAATTGACTAGAACACTCTATTCACTAACAGTCGAACTTCTCCCCAGCCAATTCCAATTAAAACTTATTCACCATGTGATCCACAAATTTACATTTATCCTTAGGTCTCCTCCCGATTTTCTGCTTAACGAGAAAAAAATATCTGCTAATTGTGATTAAGAAAAATGAAATTGATTATTTTCTACTATATGAAATCCGGAAATTGATTTTTCAAAATAGTACTCATTCATAGTCATCTGATTGTGGAAATCATGAATAATTGAATAAACGAAATTGGTTACATAATGTACCCTACATGTAATTAATTATCCTTCCACATGGTTTTGTACATAACTTGTCAACCATATGATGTGTATCGTTGTACCAGCAGTGTGGTTGGACTGAAGACTTACATAACACAAGCATTGCTGATTATTATTAGCCCTGCTTCGTTCAATCTTCTTCTGAAATCTGTTCCCCACCCTGCTCACTTCTGTCTTCCCCTCCTTCCTCCATTTACCCCTTCCCCCCCCTGCACAGGACCTCCTTCCAATGTGCTACCGTTGCTCCACCACCAACCAGCTGTTCAACACTGCAAGGGCTACCTGCACCAACTGCAGACAGCCTTTTGTGTTCTCATTTGTCTCCTTTGGTGAGTGTCACATCATTATGTACTGCAGTCCACATTTGAATGTTTCCCTTCTGACCACAATGTTCAGTCATTTTGACTCATGAAAGAAATTGTAATTATACATTTACATGTTGCAAAAATGATATCACGACTTTGCATGTATTCAAAGCTTATTCAGCGTTTTCACATGTAGGATTTTCTGACAGCATTGAATGTCTGTACAAAATAGTTCTTACATATTGAAAAATGCACTGCTCATCATGTACTTGTACATGTAGATATATTAGGTAGCTAGCTGTATATTTCATGCCAAGTTTGCAATGCAATGCTTGTAATATACAGTTGGCTAGCTCCAAGATGGACAGTTTATTTTTCAATGTTTAGGAACTATTTTGTATGGTTAGTTATAATAAAAGGGAAGCAAGTATGTAAAAACAAATGGGTATTTAGGGGTGTTGAATAGATACATGTAAATGTATGTATGGATGATCAGATAGAGTGTAAATGCATGTTGTACCTTTGCTTACCCCTGTACAGAGGTTCTACCAGTAGTGGAATTCTTCTTGGCAGAAGGGATCAGGTGAGCTGACTGGATCAGGTGTTGCTGCCTGATCATTAAAGAGTTAATGACCTTATAGTGATGAAGAGGCAATGAAGCTGATACAAATGGAGGCTCCTCGGAGGAACAAGAACCAGGGATGGAAGGAGACTCAGCAAGGAAGTATCCCAACATGGCCCACCATGTGTGTATAAGTGTGTCTGCATGTGCATGCATTTGTACATGTATGTGCGTACATTGTGTTATGTGTGTATGCATGCATGTTGGTCACCAAGAGTGTGTTTATATAGTGTGCATAGCTCCCCTTAATGAAATCATAAGATGCACAGTTTTAAAGCTGGATGAACAAGACAATGACAAGGATGGGGACCCATTCACCAAGCTGCTCAACACACTGGTACGTTTGTACTTTATTTTAATGTGATTAATTTGTGGATGTTTATGATGATACCCTTCACTCTCCACACTGCACTCAACCAATGGGGAGTTGTTCCTGTGGTGGTGGACAGAGAAACTCTTCAAGCCATGCATAGGACTGAAGTCATAGTGAAGAAATGGGGTGCACCCATTGGAAATCAGTACTACCAATCTCTTATTCCAGACATCAGCATTGCTATATGTAGAAACTGCAGTCAGGTAAGAGGAGCTAGCTAGGAGTATTTGTATGTTGCCACATGGCTGTCAGCTTACTAGGCAGTATAAATTACCTTATTCTCTTCATACAGCTATTTCATTCAGCCGGATAATTATGAGATTCAAATACTGGCCAAAGAATCTTGTCCATTCTGTCGAAGGCCAGTGGACTCTTCTTAAAAAGAAGCCATTTTTATTTCTACTTATTTTCCTCTTGGGTTTTTCTCATCAAATTTCTTTACAACTCAAAAATCATGCTATATAAGTCCATCTTAATATTGTGCTGTTATTCTAGCGCACCAGCCAAGCTCTATGAAGCATTGTACATATAGATCATTGAGTGCATGCATGATGAGAGGGATGTGCATGTTAGTAACATGACTTCATGTATATTATAAAGGCAGTCATGGAGATGAAGATCATAGATGTTTAGTAAACGTCATCACTCCCATGTGGTGGCATGTTGGACATCTAATAGCCTCCTACATGTACATGTATACATGTAAGGCTCCTACACAGTAGTTTGCGGCCATTCAAATCGTGGACAGTAGCCTCGTTCCCCGAAATATTGAAATGATCACGTAATGACCTAGCAACGAGCCTTGACAACCACCAACCTTTGAAACGAGACTGCTTGTTAACAGGACACGTCCTGTTGCCATTTACAAGCCATACAAGGACTGTACCACTATTGTTCTATTTATTGCCCTAATCACATGGCGCACAGATGTTTCCAAGATGTGGTATGGCTCGCGAAAAGCGGCCTACTTTTGACGGACATCTCCACTTTGAAGCGCTTATTCTCCCTGTAGGACAAATTCTATGGCCAAACTAAAAGTGGAAAACCAAAGAAGACAGAAGGTACTTACAGCGTATGGTGAGGAACTAGTGTCACATTTTTTCTTGGCGGTGGTAGATACGTCTAAAGTTGAGTGTGCTCGTACGCTTGTGGTTTTGTGCAATTAAAGGTTTTACTCGTGAGGTGGTTTCGCTTTCACATACTGTGCTGCATTGAGCATCATGATACAAGGCATGGTAGGACCTCTGCAAGTTATTAACACCAGGCGTGGTTGGACTCAGCCCCTTGCTCTCCGAGAAGGCCAAACCCTGAACGGGTACTCCTTGCCCATGGGGTGGTATGAAATGCATTTTTAGTGGTACTAGTATTGAGGTGCCTGGGAATGATGCCCTATGGTTGGCCATGATTAGTGATGTTCCATGCTTTGTTGATAGACTTCAAATTGTGATATGCGTACCTAGTGATGCATGTGTGTAGGGCACTTCTCTTGTGCTACAGTAACCATTAATGTACACAATGTGTTTACATTTGATGGCTAGTATCATCAGGATAGGTCTATACTTGAAGATCCTTATGAGGTTGCCTAAAAATACACCACTAAAGTATTGTTGATGTTTGGCCTTAAATGTCTGGCAAAGGGTGCATCATGATGGTTGAAGCCCTTATCAGTGGCTCTGGTGGTTTTGACTATTTCATTTGCCAGTTCACCTTGACAAGTCTGTGCACAGCAAAAAAAGTTTGGTGGATTTCACTCAAAACGGCTTACTATATCACTCAGAATCAGGATTTGCAGTGATATAGTTAGCCGTTTCACTAAACTTTTTTTGCTGTGTGTGTGTTTTTATAGTTGACATATTGGAATCGTATCATTGCATCCTGTAGCTTCCCCTTCTCCTCAATCTGTTTAATTATTTCTATGGTGATGGACTCATACTCCCCAATCAGCTACATATATAAGCAACTCCTCCTTTGTTGCCAGTTCACCTTGACAAGTCTGTACAGAAAGCTAAAAAGCTGGATGTGCTGGTTGTGGCCATGGGTACAAAGACCAGCTGTGGGTCACAGTTATGACAGAAAGAGCCCAAAGATCTTCATGAATGAAGATTCCATGGGTCAAATGGAGCCCAGGTATCCATCCTACCAGTGTAAATACAGAATTGAGATACTGACCTGTGACTGCTTATGTGTCAAAGTGTGGCTCTGATACATGCAATTTATTTCCATATTCCATCCAGCTAATGGCACTCCTGCATACACCTCCAGCAGCCATGAAAGACCTATGGTTAGAATGGTTACTAAATAGATGTGATCAGTGGTTTCCAGTGTTCTTTCTGGAAAGCCTCCTATGCAACTAGCATTTAATTCTGTTTAGCCATGGGACAGGAGTGATGTGGTGGTACGACCCTTTAATGAGGGCAATTATTTTATGAGACCTTGCATATGCCTGTGTATGCTTGTCACCTCTCTTGGGCTGATATCTGGGTAGGCTATATGTACATGTAAGCTTTCATGTCTCTTCCATTGATATACATTTGTGGAGCTGTAATATGGTGTAGCTCACCCGTTTGTACAAATTCACAACAATAGAGGGGTGGATCTTGGTAAAGGCAATGCTGAAGACGCTATATTCACACGTTCAGAAAATTCTGTACACTTATATGATGTCCTTTTTCTCTTTCCTGTAGCCACCAAAAGGCTTCCACACACTTTGCAGCGTTGCTGGACCTTATAGTTGTGTGGATCGATTCAACTACTGTGACCGGATTGAATAGCAAACTATGCCGATTATTCATAAAAAACACATTCGTGATTTGTGTGCTGAAAGAAAAAATGTGACACTTTCTAAACCATGTGTTTGCCTATTGAGATGCTTTTTCTCGATGATGCTACGTCCTGACTTTCTTGGGAATTTGCCTGGCGTCCGCCTCATAGGCTTGAACTTACCCCTTTCCCTACGGCAATGGTGTAAAAGTAGGATGCGCATTTAAAGGAAACGCAACAAAGCGCTTGCGCATATGAGATATACTTACCTACGATGAACGTCAAGATCAAAGAACCATGTTTTGCACATATCTGATCTATATGAAGTATGGATATGGCTCGCTCAAAAGTACCATTGATAATGAGGTGTGGATTATAGTTCCAAAACCATTTACGGTATTGTTCTAATTGTAACCTAGTGTCCAGCCGCAAACTACTGTGCCTAGAAAGGCAACAATGAATATTATAAGCGGTACGCTTATATATGTGGTTATCAGTTACATATGTATTTTACTGGCAATGATGAATATTTCGTCATGACGAAAATTTCTCCAATTGCAAGTTGCGAGTCGCCCCGGCCTGTAATACACCATTTATTTATACAACTACTCAAATAAATCTTTGCACTGGCACACAAACGCGTACGCACACACACACGCACAGTATAGCTCATATTTCACTTTATTGAGTCAATTGTAATCACTTCCTCTTACCTGTGTGCGCATGCGCAAAAAAATACGCCCCTAGCTACATTCGATTCGTACCAAAGAACCTTAATTCTTTGAGAAATCAACGGCGATCAATTAAGCACATGGCTGCGATCATACTCGTCCTCCTCGTCTTTGTAGTAGCAGCGACGGCTATTCCTAACGCTTTTGCAAGTAAGTTGGAAGCGTTACGTTCATGCATTCATCCGGTTGTTTTACTGCATTGATATAGTAAGATACTGCCAGGAGGCGACTGTAAATGTGAAAAGCGATGCCCCAAAAGAGAAATGCAATGCCAATTACAAAGGTGTATCTGCGACCGGCCAATATACAGATACCCAGCTCCACAGGGCTTGCACTGAAGCAAAGAAAAGAGCAGTAAATAATCTCAATAACGAAGTGCCTCAAGATTCGGGGTGCCGTGCATATTATGTCAAAACTGAGCGGTGCTCGGACTGTAACGAACTATAACGAAACTGAACTTAGAATTAGCTCATTGCCGGTATATATGCCGACTGATATGAACGCTGTATAGATGGTTTTAATCATGCATACGCATGCCACACCCACATTTGCCAGGCTGGTAGGGCAAAGTACGCAGATTAGTGTGTATCTTTATTCTCTTCCATGGGAGGCTCGGAAACGCTACGCAGAAAAGCTCAATATCGGTGGAATAACCATAGATATTATACACTTTATGTATAATATCTATACATTATGTGCACTTGTACATACATGTGTGTATGTGTATGCATGCATGGTGGTCACCAAGAGGGTGTTTATGTAGTGTGTATAGCTCCCCTTAATGAAATCATAAGACGCAGGAGCCGTACTTATGGACTAGGATAAACAATAACCTTTAGTGTAAGAACTTAGCATTGGGAACTATGGCTCCTTCAGGAGCCGTATTTAGGCCATGCAAAGTTGATTATTAGTTTCTCGTCCGCCCATTTTCAAAAAAGGACGCGGGCGGGCGGTAATTATTCATTATTCATTATTGTTTGAGCTGATCGAGGCTGACTGAATTGAGCGTCGTCTTCCCAAGGTCTGTGACGCAATTAGCTTAACATGCTGACCAAATATTGCGCAAACATCGTCAACGTTGAGCTGCTCATCCACAATGCTTAACGAATTCTTCGTAAGGCCAATATGTACCTTTTCTCAGTAGCAATGATTGCACGACAATGCGACAGTTCTGACCTACTTCGTTACATGTATCGATAAGCAATGGACTGGGGACCAGGCGAAGTACTCGATGCCACATTTCTGGCGGATTGCAGGCTTGTGAAAATTATGCCCCGTTGCGGTTATTTGTTAGCCCTACAATTTCAGGGACGGCGGAAGGTGTTTTATAGTTGGGGGTAAAACTATGAATACATAATGATAGGGGGCGGAGGCAGGGTGCTGTCCGCACTCGGCCGATTCAACCAGTGGGGGGAGGGAGGGAGGGAGGGGGTGCTGTCCGCGTTCGGCCGATTCTACCCCCTACTCTCCCTGGTTCCGCCGCCGCTGAATCTAATACTAGTAACTACGTACGCCCTATATTGTCACGTGATGATTGCATGAATAATAAAATAATGAAGTGCAGGGCTCCAAAAAAGTATGCGGGCGGGGACGAGAAACTAATAATCAAGTTTGCTTGGCCTTATTGACTACGATTAACAATAAACTTTAGTGTAAGAACTTAGCAATGGGTACTATGGCTCCTGCAGGAGCCGTATTTATTGACACGATAAACAATATCCTTTAGTGTAAGAACTTAGCATTGGGAACTATGGGGCTGGAACTATTTTTTAAGTCCTATGTTGCCTCGTCCCCAGGCTCTATTTAACGGTGGGGAAACTTAATTCAAATATTAATAAGGGCTGGGACGAGGCAACTTTTTTACTCGATCTTAGCTTACACAACGCCCGTATCCGTCAACAGGGCGGCAGAATCGTGCCACCCTTTGGCACCATTATCATGCTGAAGCCTAACCAGCAATCACCAACTGTTGGCAATCGTGCCATGCATCCGTTGGTGGTAAATTAAAGCTAGCACAACCTAGCTTGACTACTGGCCAGGCCTAGTTAAACAGGTGGATGTGAGCCTCAGCTGTAGGGGCAGGTCAAGCGTTCTGGGGGAAATGACGAGCTGAGCACTTACTATAGTTTTAAAGCTGGATGAACAAGACGATGACAAGGATGGGGACCCGTTTACCAAGCTGCTCAATACACTGGTACGTGTGTACTTTATTTTAATGTGATTAATGTGTGGATGTTTATGATGATACCCTTCACTCTCCACACAGTACTCAACCAATGGGGAGTTTGCATGTTCCTGTGGTGGTGGACAGAGAAACTCTTCAAGCCATGCATAGGACTGAAGTCATAGTGAAGAAATGGGGTGCACCCATTGGAAATCAGTACTACCAATCTCTTATTCCAGACATCAGCATTGCTATATGTAGAAACTGCAGTCAGGTGAGAGGAGCTACATGTAGGAGTATTTGTATGTTGCCACGTGGCTGTCAGCTTACTAGGCAGTATAAAATTACCTTATTCTCTTCATACAGCTATTTCATTCAGATGATTATGAAATTCAAATGCTGGCCAAAGAATCTTGTCCATTCTGTCGAAGGCCAGTGGACTCTTCTTAAAAAGAAGCCATTTTTATTTCTACTTGTTTTTTTCTCTTGTGTTTTTCTCATCAAACTTCTTTACAACTCAAAAATCATGCTATATAAGTCCAACTTAATATTGTGCTGTTATTCTAGCGCACCAGCCAAGCTCTATGAAGCATTGTACATATACATGTAGATCATTGAGTGCATGATGAGAGGGATGTGCATGTTAGTAACATGACTACATGTATAGTAAAGGCAGTCATGGAGATAGATGTTTAGTAATCCTCATCACTCACATGTGGTGGCATGTTGAACATCTCCTAAGGCTCCTAGTATATGTGAAGCTCTCTTGGATTCCTCTTGATCCTGCTTGTCAGGAGAAGTGTCTACTATTTCAACTGGGAAGTTGGGAAAAACTACATGAGATTGGAAGCAATTACAAAGTGCTGTCTACTCGTTTCATCTGTCTAGCCACACTTCCTCAAGCAGCACCAGGGTAGGACATGTATATGCAAAACAACTGAGAGATAAATATAGAGGTATACAAACAGCTAGTATTTTTAAAGAAAACTTTAAGATAACTAGGCGAAGATCTTGGGGCAAGGAGGCAGGATCATGAACCAAGATGCCAAGAAGTTAGTTGCCATAACACAATTATAAACCTACTTTTAGGACTTCTCCATACATCATAGTAAAACTGCAATAGAATAAAAACATTTGTGTTTGGAGGCAATGTACTAAATCTCCTTATAGTTTATATCCATACACAACTGAGCTCGCCCACCATTGTAACATAAGCAACCAGACTTTAGGTACAGATCCAGAAGGTTACCTGTAAAATATATTTAATTTCAGCCCTTAAATACATTCTGTCCAGATGCTGTGATCCATACACATGTATCATTGCATGAATTCACTTGACTCAAGCCTGAATGGTTAAAATGTAACAAGGCAGAATCGCAGATTTCACCATGCAACTAGTAAGACTATGTAAAGTCAAATAGTAGTTTCATCATATAAAGTGATTGCTCATAGATTGATCTGATCAGTGCATATGTAAGAAAAACTCATACATGTACTTACACACTCATACTCAAGTATAAGAGTTTCTATATTTCCTGTATCAGTTACATTTCCTATACAAACGCATTGAAATCTTCATCCAATGGTGGCTACTAGTAGGGATGCATGGACATGACTAGAGGCTCCTCATGTTCTTTGTGCCCTGGCATAGCTCTTGACCACCTTGGCAACCACGCTACTACCTGTAAACGGGGTGGTGATGTTGTCGCCCACCACAACCATCTGCATAACGTGGTTGTTGAGTTCTACCATTGTGTCTATCTTGGAGTGAGAGTGGAGTCGGGCAGTACCATTGCACCAGACTTAAGCCATACATGTACCCGCACAGTGGATATACTTGTCCTCAATATGGAGAGAGGGAAACATGCTGCCCTTTACATCACAGTAACCTCTCCCTTAATCCCTTCCATCCGGGGCTGCAGTAGAGGAGGCAGAGGCCAGCTTCAGGAAGCATAGTGCAAATGACACAAAGTGTTCTGGGAGACCTACGGAAACTGGGGAAGGGAAGCCCAATATACTTTCTCCCACCTGGCTTCCCACCTGGCCATCATCACATCTTCCCACAAAGGTAAGGTGCTCACAGAGCTCTACAGCAGGCTAAACTTCATGCACCCTCCCTTGGCCTGTTGGAAATCCTTTGAGTATTGTGTTTTATTTAGGTAACATGCATTATCTTCACTATGATTGATCAATTACCTCCATAATGCCATGAAGAGATCGTGCCCTGGTGGTGGCTGACAGACTTGGCTGATAATCTATAGCTAGCTGCACACGGAAATGCGTAATAACTCATCTATTACGTCATGGCACGCTGTGCTTGTCAAATTAGCAGTATTCAATCACCTAGGAACGAACTATCCGAAGTTTGAGAAGTAGAAAACTCTACTATCTGCCTATACATGTAGGCGGCAGACAATGAATTGCACTACCTCGGCCCCCTGCATGCATGCACAGAAATACATATCGGTGCACGCGATATGCAGGGTTTCAGCTGTGTACACAACCATAAAATGTTCAAGCTGCATGTTACAAGATGCGATATATACGAGCACACATCTTGTAACAGCTTGAAGATTGTGTACAATAATTTACCGGGTACACGGCTGTATAATGCGGGGAAATTGTAGCACTTACATGTAGCGTCGAAATTTCTCCCCAGAATGTAGTCACAAACTTTTCGCATGCCCAAGTTACTCCCAGTGCCTTCGATATCGACATTCTTTCTCAGACATTGACCAGTTGGATGCGAATGCCACTCATCCCAGGGGCGGATCCAGGATTTTAGAAAAGGGGAGGGTAATAATTAATTAAAGAGGGGGAGGGTGCCTGATGGGGACCCCGCCCGCCCAGCTAGGGGGCCTGGGGGAGCGCTGTAAGCTCCCCCAGCGGGGTCTGGGGCGGAGCCCCAGCCGCCAACGCTTTTTTTATTATATCATGCTCAAATCACTACATAAAACTGCATGCAAAAACGGAAATTCTATATGAATCAAATAATTCAGCAATTTACGATTATAAGAATTGCTGGATCTATGTACGTAGTACAATCGGATGCTTGAAACATGGGATGTGCTCGCAGATTTCATCCACAGGTATTCTTTCTACGGTGCCTCGATCTCTCATACATGTAGGTCATGTTTAATCATATGCTTACATACTTGAGTAAGAGTTTTTTTAAAATAAATGTCCTGTTTTGTTCTTTAGAGTGCAGTGTGATATTGTAGTTTATTGCCGTATTGGAGAAGACTTAAGTATACATCAAATCACATGGTTGCACTGATTATGATTCATAGGCAACCTGGTCCCCCCCGGACCCAGCTGCCTGTTAGCAAAATATACTTATATATAAACATTTTACAGAGAAAGCATATATGCTTCGTGACCATAGGCGTCCGCTCGATGAGGCGCAAGGGGGGGGTGGGGGGGGGGGGGGGGGGAGGGGGGCGTATGCCCCCCGCCCTGCGTACCCCAACTAATTAATATCCATAGCATTGTAACTGGTTAACAATCGATCGATTGCATGGAGTACCTACTTTGTTATTGAACGGCACAACAATCGATATGCATGGGGACTACGAATGATCCCCCGTCCATTGTATATCGCTCGTTGAGTGGCATATGCCGTTAAAAATAACGATGACTTCAAAACTGCGTACTTTGAGCATGCGTAGAAACTGAAGAGCAGGTGAATTTCTACATGATGTTTGTGCTATTAATGCAATAAAGTTTGCTGATAGTGACATTCTAGCTCATGCAATAGTGAGCAGCCGATACTCATTTGTTAGTGGACACATTGCTATCATGCCTACATGCTCTGCCAGACTGCCACTGCACACCTACCATTAAACAAAACATGGGAGACATTATCTGAAGTCCAAGTCAGTTAAACACAAATTTTAAACATTGCCTGACCCTGAGCTGTTCATAATTTTGAACGGCGTTCCTTCAGGTTGTGGGGCAAACATTGGTTGACTTAATGCCTAAAAGTTAGCCATATACATAAAGTTCAGGAAATAAATTAGTTGTATTTTAAAATTTGAATGATTATCTCTAAATGATTGAGCAGGATGTACAATACGCATTGTCACTAAAAACAGTTTTTGTGAATGGGCACAAGCATTGTGGCTGCTTGTGAAGGACCCTGCATGTTAAGTACATTTAAGCATGCTGAATGAATCATCTGGTGCACGGAGTGAGTTGAAGTTGAGTTGACACAGATCATTTTAATTTGCAGAGTAATGTAATGAAGGAAGAGATGATAGACACACCTGTTGCTGTCATACCAAGAAGTAAACTTATATGACTTATATGAGAAGATAAAGTTTCACTGGGTAACATTATTTATGGAATGAACCAATATTTATCATCCATGGCTGACTTAATACAATATAAATGATATTCTGTATACCAAGTTTAGATAGTAGCATCTGTGATCAGTGTAAAAATGGAGTTATGAAATTCAGTTAATATATTTTTGAAAGCATATGCATCCAGTTATGAATAAAAAGCAATGAAACAGTATATAAAAACATCCTCTATGAGAAAGTTGGTGGTATATAGGATCTGATGGCAGTAGTGGTGTAAGAAGCAGGGAAACAAGGGTTGAATAAGTAAAAATGAAACTGATAGTCCTATATTTAGCCAGCACACATTGTAGAACAATACATTGTTCATGCATGTGCTAAATATAGGACTATTTCGTTTTTCCCTTATCATTCAACCCTTGTTTCCTTCCTTTTTACACCACTATTGCCTTCAAATCCTTTATACCACCAACTTTCTCATAGAGAATGTTTTTATCTATACTTGTGGTGCACTTGTAGTGATATGGCTAGTAATCATGTGTGACGAAACATGCAGTGAAGGATAGGTACTCGTAGTGGGAGATATTCCTGCTAAGTGAGGGCTAATGGTTCCATGGTTAGCGGGGGGGGGGGGGGGGGGGGGGGGGCTTAAGTTCATGGCTCCCCTAATATTGTGGGGGTGCCAATTCCAATTGCACTGTTGTGAGTTTCCACCAGCTAGCATGATTATTCTGGGGGCCCCAATGACCCTGGGGTGTTTGGCAGCTGGTTTCTCCCTTGCTGACATTGCTTTCCAGCATGTTGAAATATTCCATGCACTGCACTGAAAGCTTCTGCGCCTTGCGCGGGAGGGCTGCATGGTTGATGTAATAATCTATGTTGCCTCCGGAGCCCTGGATACAAATGAGCGGAAGCCGATGTTTTGACAGATGTATGTATTACCCGGCTGAGCACATGCAGTGAAGTACATTGCGATCGACAGGTCAATCATTAAGTCCTGTATGATACTAGAAACAGTTGCATGTGTACTACTTGAACATGACCCATTCATTGTTTTGTATATGCTCAACATGTTTTATTTATTTATTTATTTATTTTATTTTTTATTTTTAAAATAATACAAATTATAGAATACACGAATGGAATTTCTACTACCTACAGTACTTTACCTAACACGAACAGCTTACAGAGAGTGGGATGGATGGCTTGGGAATTTGCTCTCACAAGGGCCAAACTGAGTCTTCCAAAGATTTCATTGCACACGAGTGACTTGGGACGTCCCTGCCTAGTGGAAAAACGGGTGGCAAGTCCTGACATTGAATAGCCTCAGTACCCCAACATCTGTGCATCTCCACCACAAGAGGGATACATGCCCAGCCTAGTTCCCTGCACCTTTCATCATTTACTCGATGCTTGCGGATCTCAGTAGGCAGCCAAGGAAGCTGAACCTGCTGTCACACACGCTTCTTGAAAAATTGATGTGACAGACAGGTCAAAAGCTGCTGGCTTACCCAGGACCCAGTTTGGAGCAAGAACATCAGCTGGACGAGTACGATCCCTATACCACCCACCCATCTCTAGTGTGGCACAAGACACGCAGAGTGACAAAAATCATTGAAGATGTCTCTCAACCTGTTATGACGAGAGACAACATCAACCCCCAACTTGCAACACAGAGCATGATGGCCATAAGCATCCAAGGCAGCATTACATTGGGAGCAACTTTGACCTTGAACGACTGGGATACCGAGCCACCATTTTATCGCCTCCTGAAATTCTGAAGGCTCCAAGTGAAGGCCCATACTAGGAGATGGAGTAATTGATAGCCAAGCTGAGGCATGGGGTGATGAAATGGATTATAGATGAGCCCTGTCGATTGGAGTGGAGTTATCAAATAGTTTCTTGAACTGACAATCCTCAATTTTGTTTGACACTTCAGGAACGTCTGAGTGAGTGTGGAACAGCTGTTGTCAATAGAATCAGAAGTAAGTGAGTCACGTGGATCAACAAGGTTGTTATAAAGGTCTACAGAGTGATGCAAGTACCTACGAACCTCATAAGATAAGCCTGAACTGACAGCTGAGGCTAAATATGCAGCAGGAGAGTGGTAGGAGACATGCCGCAAGCCTAGACCACCCCGACTTAGACTAAGTTGTGCCTGCTGCCACATGAAGTCAGGAGTGTCTACTGCAGTACACTCTGCAAAACACAAATACTCATCGTCAAGCAGACTGAGGGCATCACCAGCTAAAGAAGGTGGGATAGTTCTGGCCAGATGTATCAGCCTACAAAACCCTCCACATTGACGGAGTTGGCATGGCTACATGAGGATCTGAAGAACCTACCTGAGCTAACTGCTGAAGCAACTTGGACGCATCTGTATGCTTTTGAGCAATATACTTGGCACAAAACAAAAAATTTCCTATTGGAGCCCCAAGTATATCGAAATGAGGCAATTGGATTTTTTCATTTCATCTGGGAACCTTCTTACGCTGAATAATTCGCATTTGGACAAATTGATATGAAGACCGAGAGGAGGTTACAAGTCTTTTATGATAGAAAGCACACGTAAAACAGCAGAGATGGGACCATCCACAACACCATCATCTATATACTACCTATGAAACAGCAGAGAGGCACACTCACTGTCAGTAGCAATGGCACAAATTACCTAATGCAAAACCAGACAGAAAAGCAAAGGGCCCAAGGGATCTCCTTTTATCGCAAGTATATAATTATTATTATTATAATTACACAACAATAACACACCATGAACCAAATAATAACTACTTATTAAACAGACTACTACTAAATATTTAAGCCTTACTGATGTTTCAGACATAGTCTACTCAAATGATTGGGCAGACTTCTCGACAAAATAGCTCTTGCTATGCCACGAGTTAGCACCAGACTAAGTCTGCCAAAAAGATCAGCAGTGACCTTACTTTGCGGCAGAGAAACACAGATGGCAAGCCGAGTGGCTGTTACAAAGTGTAACGGCTGACGGACGCTAACTTACCGTTGAGAAAGTAACAACAAATGTGTCTATCGTATCAAACCGGTCGGTACCAGTAAAAAAAACGCATCAGGAAACTCGGTCCCCCCCTCCGCCCCCTACCCGGACCAAGATGCCTGGATGTACAAATAATTACCCAGACCCATATGCCTAGGCATTTGGGTCCGGGGGGGGACCCAGTTGCCTAGGCATATGGGTCCCCCCGGACCCAAAATGGGGGGGGGGGGGGGGGGGGGGGGGGGGGGGGGGACCCGTATGCCTGTGACACCGGCAAGGCGGCAACTCTTAACCCATTTAGATGTGCTTCAAATGTTGTGGGTTACAGATTCCTGTTCCAAGTGATAAACATGTATATGTACCATTAGTGAAGTCATGCGAATCTAATGCAGTTTTTAGCATGGTCAATTGCGCTCGGGACTCATTTTGTAGTAACCTAATATGTACTTGTAAGGTTGCAAGTGCAGCTCTTGCATGGAGTTCTGATCAACACTTTACTTTAAAGATCCAGATTATGAGTGGTGGTAATCACATGTATGGCGCTCTTGATGATGTAAGCGCATGCAGCCTTTTAGGCCACTTTGAATTGCAATGTTGGTTCCCGTCCCCGCCCGCATGATATTTTTAAAAATGCTAATTCTTCCATTATTCTATTTATTCAAATAGAAAAGAAATTTTTTCCATTTTTAAAAATGTTGTTTGAAAGTGAAAGTCGCGTGTAATGGAAGAAACGCTGAAGCAGCGGAACGCAATAAACTTTTGTTCTGCGTACCCCGCGGTGTACAAACATACAATACTAGTCTATAGTCATGCAGAACGGGTTATGTCAATCTTAAATTTGGGTCTCCAATCCATTGGTGTTGCACGAAGTAAAATGAATGCCGGACAGTAATGAAGAAGCTATAAAGAGCTGCAATAGTGTGGCAGAAATTAGAAGAGTAGAAGCACAGAATAATTTTCCTGAAGATATGTTGGACTGCATAGAACCTGTGAGAATACTACTGACAAAAATAACTGAAAGGTTACAGTTGAAAGACAAGAAGTTCAAAGTTATCCAGTCTGCTTCTAGAGAACTGCTAGCAAAATTGTGGAGTTGTTTGAATCAAATAGACCCTGATTTTAACCTAAGCTACACTGATAAAATCAGTGTGAAAAATGAATGCCGGACAGTAATGAAGAAGCTATAAAGAGCTGCAATAGTGTGGCAGAAATTAGAAGAGTAGAAGCACAGAGTGGACTGCATAGAACCTGTGAAAATACTACTGACAAAAATAACTGAACCATTAGACCCTGAATTTAACCTAAGCTACACTGATAAAATCAGTGTGAAAGTTTTGACACCAAAGTTGAAGCAATTTCTAACTTATTGCTGCCTTCAGCATCACTATTTCTTTGAAGTGAGAAAGTGTGGGAATGCAGAATGTGGGGTCTGTGGCAGAGTGAGGCTGTCTACTGAAGAATTCTCTAAGATTAAGTTGTTCCCAGACCCTATGATGAAAGATGACGGGCATTTCAAATCGTTTGAGGAACTTCATGGAGCAGACACTTCAGAAAATGACATACCTTCACTGAAGTGAGGTATAAAGAAAGTTCTCTGCCTTTCTATGCAAGTATAAAGCATGCCAGGAACAGTGGTATGATGCTATGTTGTGATGAGTGTGCATGGTATGTGCATGGCGACTAATTTATGCTTCACGAAAACTTAAAGCTCAAGAGAAGCAGTTGCTTGAACATGCTCTGGATGGCCTGTGTTTTTCTTGTGGTTTCTTACTACAGGATGCAGAACTGCCTGAAAGTTTGCAAGATGCCGGCATGTAGTGTTTGTAAGATCAATGAATTGTGGGGAACCAATTGAAGCTTTGTACTATTCAGCTAAAATTATGTGAACATCTTTGTATATTGTTCAGCAGACCTTCCATTAGCAATGTTAAAGAATGAACATTTTCCTCAGTGTGATGACTGCAGTTCGAAGCTAAAGATTCGTACTAAGAAGAAGTGATTGTTAGTATTGAGAGCGTATATTTCCTGCGAATATTAATTGTATGTCCGCGGCATACTATACATATTCACATTAGTTCATTACCGTCCCACTCCATGCACGTAAAAACACGAGGCGTCTCGCATTTATAGCGTTATAATTGCTTGTTACCTACTAATATATGTATGTTTTTTTTTACATGTGAAGCATTCGAACGCATCACACGTTCATAATATATACATGCACAGCAAAAAAAGTTTGGTGGATTTCACTCAAAACGGCTTACTATATCACTCAGAATCAGGATTTGGAGTGATATAGTTGGAAACTAGGTTTTACAATTAGCTGAGCGATTCATGAGCATTTTGGAACTGTTCGATCAGGTAATGATTCCAAAATGATGAATGAAAAGTGGTTTGTGTTGTAATTATACCCCATCGAAAGAAGACTCGTGTTTAACGATAGCATTTTCATAACCGTGAACTCTTCTGCGACAATATTTCAGACAAATATTCCCTTAAATCTTGTGGGCCCCTGCCTCGTAAGCGGGGGGTAGGGGAACTCCCTTGCGTTGGGCCAAATACTAGCGGAGAGGGGGTCCCCCATGCGAGCGCGCGACAGGCCGATTCGCCTTTAACGCACGCGCACGGCTGCACGAGCACGCTGCTTTACCGTTGTATTTATTAAGCAATCAAATTCATCGATTGTAGGCGTGTACTTATGTGGAAATGCCTGGCGCTTTTTTGCCAGCTGCGCCCCGGTTAATCCGCCATTGACTATAACTACTTACCTGTTTTATGTACATAAACTTGGTACCTTTAATAACCCTGCGCCAAGCCCATTAAACGGTTAATCCGGTGTCGGAGGATATAATGTCCCCCTGGAAAAAGTGTCCCCCCGGACAATATACCCTAGGTTATATTGTCCCCCCCTCCCCCCCCCTGGATATACTGTCCCCCTCCCCGGACACTATAACCTAGGGTATATTGTCCCCCCCCCCCCCCCCCCCCATTAGCACAACAAGGGGGGTGGGGGTGGGGTGCCAAAATGGGAGAAGGGTGGGAGGTGTCAATACAGCCTAGCTGGTTGTACTCTTGCATGGTAATGGTAGTTATCCAACTGGGTATTCCAAAGACCAAACGCGATAATTCAGAAGAAAAGCGAAGCTTAACTTTCGAGTCAAATCTGGTGTCCTTTACTATTATGCCTCATCGGTTTCGGCGGAAGAGCGGCGATGGAGGAGAGTAATAACAGCAGAAGAAGAGCGTCATCGCGTCATCACAAGCGCTAGCTGTCATGCATCTGCTGAAGGTAAGCATCGCGGTGATATATTTTGGAGCAGTCACTAGAATGGCGGCTATATATTCTAGAAAAGATCCATTAAACACTGTAAATGTATTTGAACGCAAAGTATACGGTTGATAATAGATACTGTCACTGTCAAACTGCTGATAATTATGTTTGCATTTGGGGAGGTACAGAACTTTATCTGGGAAGATATGATTGATGATGTTTGAATTAAATCTTAATTGTGATATACCTGCCAGCGAGCTAACACCAAATTTTCAAGCTGCTCTCCACCCTATTAGGGGGACAATATAACCTAGGTTATAGTGTCCGTGTGGGGGGACAGTTTCACCGGGGGGGGGGGGGGGGGGGGGGGGGGGGGGGGGACATTATATGCTAGGGTATATTGTCCGTGGGGGACAATATAGCCTAGGCTATATTGTCCGGGGGACATTATACCCTAGGCTATATTGTCCGGGGGGACAATATAAGGGGGGACAATATATACTACGACACCGGCATTGGTTATAGTGTTGTATCGAGTTCTTAATTCCCACTTGCAGACGCTATGGTACCTTATGACTTTTCGGAGGGAGGCGTGGCTTCGTACGATTTATAATAATATGAATAGTTTGATTTAAGGGCTGTTAAGGCATGAAAAGCATTTCATTCCATGAAGCAGTTCCCAATGCATACGTAAATTTTATTGTGACACCGATATAGTTGATCAAAAGCTAAAAAGCTTTAAAAATACTGCCATTTTGGTAATCCGTGACATTCCACAAATAGTAACCTCGTCATTTCCGCATGATGTAATACACTTACGCGACTGGACTGGACGAAGGAAACGTTGCCTTTTGTATGTATGACTGACGATGCTTTAGAGACAGCTCTAATTTGTCAATGGTGTCTGTGTCATATTTGCCCGCATTGTGAAGTGATCTTTCCTCTGCAGCAGATGACTCTTATTGAGCGTGGTTTGTTATGATGGCTCGCAGAGCTTTCTCCATGTAGGCTGGCCACCTCACGCTACTTGCCATCTTAGCCGAAGCCACAATGCTGACAACCTACTTGTACTCTCGCATTAGTTTCGGCTAAAGATAGCAAGTAGCGTGAGGTGGCCAGCAATTGTTAGTATCGCAAGCCACTGAGACGTATTTCAACGTGACCGTTAGTGTTGAGATACTGTGGCTGCTTATGTGTACGGGAACATGCTCTAATATGCAACTAATTTATTTCCGTATTCCATCTAATGGCACTTCTGCATACACCTCCTGACCTTCTTGGGAGTTTGGCTGGCGTCCGCCTCATAGGCTTGAACTTACCCCCGGCAAATTAAAGGTGTAAAAGTACGATGCGCATTTAAAGGAAACGCAGCAAAACGCTTGCGCATATGGGTTATACTTACCTATAGCTATATAGCTACCATGAACGTCATACCATGTTTTACCCATATCTGACCTATATGAAGTATGGATATGACTCGCTCAATAAGTAGCATTGATAATGAGGTGTCCAAAACAATTAATTAGTCATGCATCAATGGTATTGTTGTAATTGTAACCTAGTACTAGTCTAGCCGCAGGCCGCCTTATGAGACGTGGGGCGCCAGGCGTTCACCCATCAGTTAGAACTTCACCGTCAATGTATAATCCAGCGCTAGCGTCTGATTTAATGATTATAAATTTATAATCTTGTTTTAATGAACAAATTAACTCACCTCTATTATATTGTGCGTAAGCGTTAATGGTACGCCAGGTACGGTCATCGTCATTCGTCACGATTCCAATATTGGCTCGCTAAAATGAAGTCTAAAAGTTACTGCATGGAAGAAATCTAGTGCAGCATACCGCAATTTAAAAAGGCAAAGCACGGAGGAGAACCTTAACCATAGATCTACCGGTTATATCCGGTTAACATTTTGATAACCGTTGATTCCCTTTCTTTCAATCATCAACATCTTTTGAAGCATAGCAACCTAACAACCTCGGTTGTGATTAGTATCCATTTGGGTACTAGCGAAACATAATTTTTTACTTAATGTGTCACGTATAGCGTACTGATGAAAATGTGCAATTATACACTGCAGCGGTCCCAATTGCCGTCGATTTACAAAATAGAGCGTTAACCTGGGTAAAAATGCGGACAAAATCTAACAAATGCCGTGGTGTTGCGGATTTTTGTCTCCGCCTACCTCCTGCCATTTATATCTTCCACAGAAGGACATGGGTAAACAATTCAAAATCGGTGTTGCTCTAACCGCTTGTGTGGGCAAAGTCATCGGCTCTCGCGCAGCTGCATTCATATGGGATTAATTGCAAGGCCAAGCGTGTCAACCAAAACCTTTACCCTCGACTCGATCACAAAAATGGGTTGTTTCCCCCCCCCTCGGCCCTCCCCCCTAGTACAAGTGTACAGAATTTCGTCAGAACTGAAGGGTTTAATCGGGCTTGCCAAAAACCCCTAGCTATAGCATTGATGGCGTACAAAATACGAATGAAATGGACGCTGTACATACTGAACTTGTAGTGCTTTGTCTGCACTGATATAAATGTATATATCACTACTAAAACCTTCTGAATCAGTAAGCTCTTCGCGATCGGCGCGGCAGTGAATTGGGTACGCTCATACATGTACATGTACGTACCAACAAAGTTAATAATGGGAAGGCTATAAGTTATTTTTTTTACGTTTTATAAAGAAATTCATTAGCTCTTACAACGAGCACTGTTAAACTAGGTACACACAGATAAATGTTAGCTCCGGCGAACACCAACGTTAACACATGCAGCGCGGTAGATCTATGGCTAAACTGAGTGCTTTCATGCATGGATGAGTATTTAATTATACAAACTTCATTCGATGAGTACCGACGACAAAGAATTGAGATCAGTGGAAGTGGTATAGAGCAATATGGGCTACACTGTTGTATAATGTGTTACGCGTAGCACATCGTAACAAAGCGTATACTTTTGAAATTTGCAGCTATAGCAGTGCACTGAATACGTTATACCAATTTGCGGTTTCTTTAAATCACTATACCAATCTCTGACCATGTACATGTATGTTGCTTTGATACATTATGCATGCCAATTTGTGGGCATGTAGCTTTGATACATCATGCCAATTGTGGACATGTAGCTTTGATACATCATGCCAATTGTGGACATGTAGCTTTGATACATTATGCCAATTTGTGGGCATGTTGCTTTGCCGATACATTATGCCAATTTGTGGGCATGTAGCTTTGCAATTGGCTCTTCGTCAACAACTGAAGGCTTCAGTTTGTGTTGCAAGAAGTTCTTTCATGCAACGAAATATTTCTTCTTCCTGGCCACACTGAACTGTGCTTATGCTCTAAACCACAGGCTGTGCATAATTATACAGTAATTTGAGGAGTCATGTCCCAATGTGTGCTTGAGCTGAGCGCCATGCAGTTGGAAAACCACTAAGGGTAAAAGGCACGTTTTCCCCTACGATCAAACTGGCGCATTAATTGGAAAGACAGTATTCGGTGGCTGATTTGGTGCATGTCGACAGCTGGTTTTAAACAGGATTCATACGATTTGGCGTATACACACGTCACATGCACGATGAAGTTATCGTTAGTAAGTTATGCCCTGGCTGTACTGTGCATTGCCATACAGATAAGAGTGTTGATTTAAAACGAATTACGAAGGAAAATAGGCTCATGTAGAAGCAACTCTTTATACAAGGCACTGTCGCGTGTATACTCTAATGACATGCATCCCCCCTCCCCAGGTTAAGTTACCTTCTGACGCAACAGGGCTTCTTTTTCGACTAAGTTGCTTACTTCCCCCTCTCCCCCCCCCCCGCCCCCCACACACACACTTTTAAAAAAAAAAACTCTTGGAGGACTCTTTAAGTGCAAATGACGCACGTACAGCCGTTCACTGTAATTAAAGTTACTATTGGTTATGACTACGTTTATAAACCCGCTTGTCGTCATACACTGTTGTATGAAGTTCTTAAAATCGCTCTCTGACTGATTCAGGTTGGTTAGTTTGTCACAATGGTTGTTCTAACTAATTCAGCCTATAGCTTGTGCATGTTTATCATAGTGTCTATATTTTAGTCAAGTCTCATGAACCCATTTATGATCTAGGAATGAGGAGGCTATGGGGCGGGGGGGGGGGGGGGAGGGCCTTGCCAGCATGGGGCATGGCGGAGCCTGGGGCGGAGCTTTTACGTTTCAAACCCCGTTAAAAGTTGGCGTATTCGCAGCGCAGTGGGATTTTTCATGCACATATATAAAAAATAAAAAATAAAAAAACGCGCAAGCATTAGCGAAAAACAACAAAGTTCATTGCGACAACGCACCTCGTAACGGCCCGAGGTACAGCGGAGTGGTTTTACTATCAACAGGTTGAGAATATTGGATATGCTCGCGCATGAGCAAACCGAATACTTCTCCCATTGACGTTATTTGGGATGTAAGTCTCAGTTTAGTAAGTCGCATCAGTAGAAGCAGCTGTGAAAATTTTTCACCATCTGCACCTTTCGACTTTACGGAACGAGTGACAATCGGTAGACCTAAAGACTGAAACTTAATAATGATAGCGATTCAGTTATGCTAGTATACGCCTATCGCATGCGCATATATGCACGTGCAGGCAAGCTTTCACGCCAGGAACGAATGATTTAATAAACAACTGTTGAATACAATTTAATATTCACCATCGAATAATAGAATTGTTTCGTCATCTACATGTACATGTACATCCAATATGCAGCCCCTATCAAGAAATTGGTGGCCCCCCCACACGCACACGCAAAAGGTGTGCTATTTATAATATATGAGATGCGCGTGCGTTACTTAATGCGCGCGCACGCGCATCTCGATAGCATATGTGTGTATGTATGTGTGCATTGTGTGTGCAGGGGCGGTATTTCACCTTGTTCATGTTGTTATGCAACTATACACAATTATTCAATGCGAGGTGTAATAGATTCCTACATTTGCGGGTATTGCATGTATGGGGATTTTGATGGATTGTATACATGTATACAGGGCCGGTGTCGTAGTGTCCAATGGTCCCCCCTAAAATTTGTCCCCCCGGACATTCTGCACTAGTGTACAATGTCCCCCCGGACAATCTACACTAGGGCAAACTGTCCCCCTCCAGGGTAAAATGTCCCCCCTGGCTGGGAAACTTTTTAATGCAATCCTAATATGGACTTGCAGTATACACGGCTACCGTATCGCACAACGGCAGTACACGGGATCGCTTTGACGCCATTACTCAGTAGCTCCTATATATCCGTCGTCAAAGCTGCGTGTCGTTCCGCCGCTTGAAATGCTCATTGAAACCAATACTGACACACACACACGAAGATTTAGAATTTATAAATTGCTTTTAACGAATACACAGCTCTTATCCTTTCCGCCGTCAAAGCTCTCATTAAAAACTAATACTCACAAACATACACGAACATTCATGATTAAAATTCCTTTTAAGGAGTGGTGAACATTCAATTTGTTGATAGTACAATTGGGTACCCAGACTAAAACGCATCCTATTAATAGTTTAAAAACCATGCATCCTGCGTCGAGGGTGGGAATAGTGTAAAAACCTTACTGGGATTGAGCGTCCAGGACTCCAGGGTGGGAATAGATATGATTCTACCCCGGTTTTGTCGAACAAAACCCATGTTGACGTATGAATTGAATTATTGCGTCGACATGGTTTTTGTTCGACAGAACCAGGGTAGAACCACATGTATTCCCATCCTGGACGCACAATCCGGGCAGGATGGTTTTTACGCTATAAAAGGACGGTGTTTTGTTAAAACAAGCCTGTTGGACGTTTATCGCTGTTTTTTTTTGTTATCCTATAGGTAGGACATTGCGCCCTAGTGTGTGTGTGTGTGTATTTGTGTGTGTGTGTGTGGGGGGGGGGAGGGACATTTCACCCTGGGGGGACATGCAGTTTGCCCTAGTGTGTGTGTGTGTGTGGGGGTGGGGGGGGGGACATTTCACCCTAGGGGGGACAGTTTGCCCTAGTGCAGAATGTCCTGGGGGACAATCCACCCTCCCACACCGGCCTTCATCTATATGTGATGCGAGCATGAAATGATAATCAAAATGTTTCTTCACACAGAATAAATTCTGAGAGAGAGTTGGTCATGGCGGCAAATCTTAGAGGTACAGGTACATTTAAAGTTTATTTATTTATTTTTTGCTATAATTATTATACATGTATATAATTATAATTATAATGATATATATCTCCTTGCATCTACTTGTTCTTTCTCTTCCTTTCCTCTCATAACTTTAAATTTCACTTCATGCACCGATTTTGCTTATGATATAGTATGAAATGTACCACAATCTTAAGATTGCTTAGCTGAAGACAATATAGCCCCATGCCAAGAATAATGCTCCATAATTTAATACATGCATCAGTTTTGGTATCAAAAAGTGATTTGTGCATGTATTATTCCAGCTATAGCTATGCATGCATGATTGCATGTACATGTATACCCGGTCTAATGTTATGGCAGCAAGAGGATGATATACTGTACGTGGAAGTATACATGTAGGTTTTGAGTTCAGTTTTTTGTTTTCTTGGCAAATCGACATGCACTTTTGTCAACGAATATGCAATCTGTAGATTCTGAAATGAATGAGCTATAGGTCTTGCATGTATGCAGTACCACTCAGATGCCTTCAGTATAACCTGACATCACGAGCTTGTCACGCCGTGCGTTACACGTATATAATTAGCCGCGAGATACGCTCGTGTGCGGTCACATTCTCCTATAGATGTGTGAGTTTTCATGTCCAGCCCATTGCAAATGAAAAATATTAAACAGTATCAGTTAATTAAACTGTGGGCGCCGCTATGTTTGACTAACGATATTAAATATCCTTTGATCGATCTTTGGACTGACACGGATCGAAACTGTATGCATTCGTCAACTGAACTTTGATGTTGTGTTTGATATAAAGTACGGTGCTTTTGTCAACAGTTTCATTCAGATATACATGTAGTTGTCAGGCCGGAATGAGTACATTATTTACCACGTATATATACATATGCCCCCACGTGTTGTCGATACATGAAACATCTTAGTATACTTGCATATACATGTGATGAAAGTACAAGTACTACGGAGATATACGGATATGCAGGAAGATATATACTGATTGCATAATATTGTGCACTCTTATTCAGCATCACATGCAGTTGGTATGGCAAAATACAGTAACAATGGCAAGTGTCAGGGTCGTAAACCAAACGTTCAGTGGTTGGTCATAAATATGTGGATATAGCCACTCCAATGGTGGCCAGGATATTTGCAGATCGCGGTGGTCCCCCCCCCCCCCCCCCCCCCCCCCCCACCTTCCACAGCAATTCAACAACAAAGTTGGCGGTTAAATTCTTCGGCGGCTACATGTTCCCAGATGGCCTGGTGGAGGAGGTACAGGTTTAGCAATATTCTACAGACATTTTACTAAGGTTACCAACCGTACTACAACTGCATGGGCCAAATGTGGTCAGCCATTGAGCCCATAAAAAGACATGCTACATATATGCATTTGGGCAACATTCACACCATGCAGTTAACACGTTGTATACTAAAAGCCCCCCCCCCCCCCCCCCCCAGGTTACCAAGGGGGTTGGTGGTATCAGTGTTTTGTT
>OX442415.1:25778652-25830770 GCA_949361645.1 Spongilla lacustris
ACGCACAAACACACATGCAATGCATTCGTTACATAAGCTTCTGCTGCATGGTTATTGGCTTAAATTGCATACCGACGTAAGCAAAGAGATTATAAATGAATAAAATTCAGCGCTCGTGAGTCTCCATAATTCAGCTGAGCTGCTTGCAAATATTGTTTCAGTCTGGACATTCATCAGATTTGAACAATCCTTCAAGTGTTTCTTTCCTGTACCCTTCCGAACCTTACGCAGTGCAGGTTTTTAAACCCTCTTTAGAACAGAGAAACTGCATTCCGCTGTACTTACATGAACTGATAGGAATGGTTCAGGATATGCATCGGTAAAATGTGGAAGGGGGCTGTTATACGTTGCGGTCCGCTTCATTTTGTTGGCGCGCCGCGAATTAATGTCTAATCTCCAGCTCATCGTCCTGCGGTTAGCGTCATTGATGAAGGGCGCGCCTTTTTCCATGAAGAAGAGCAGCATATTTCATTTCCTAAAACGTTTATGATATAAGTTATATCATGAATACCAATTTTATACCAATGACTTTGACGGAGCATTGACAGAATTATATGAATGACAAAATAATATTTTTTAGAAGCTGGATGATTAAGCATTACTTTTGACTAGTAAAATTAGGTTCTTAAGCGGTGGAAATCAGATTTCAGTGTGGTTAATACATTAAGCGCAATTGAACTTTCATCATGCTTTAGTTGAAAGAATTAATTGCGGCTTTGGTAGTCATCCCTGACCACAGTAAGCACAGCTTGCACCATTGGCATTGCTGCTGTCCACTTGCAGCACAAGAAATATGAAATTCTATGGTACTGCATGTTTTGTCATTCAATTAAATGTTACTGTTTCCAACGTGACGCTTTTGATTTCCATATACATGTAAACGATTTGACAGATGGCTGTGATAAAATTGACTTCGTCATATGCATGTGACCATGCTGTTCTACTTTTGATCAATTATAATTCTATAGCTACCAAGCGGATGCCATTGTGTTTGCCAGTATACTTCAACATCGTCCTTATGCAAGGACCATGCTCCTTAAATAGTCCCCGCCAAAGTTTGGATATATTAAACGTTCGCGATGAATACGACACAAGCATATTATACATTTCCGAACAAGTACAGGGCTAAGTCCCCTTAACAATATGCCGGGAAGGGAGACCCTCACAGCCTCCCCGTACTCCACGCCTATATGTGCATTAAATTTGTACTCTATCCTTTGTCTTCCTCTCTGCCTTCCCCCCCCCGCCCCCCCCCCCCCCCCCCCCCCCCCCCTTCCATAATATAAGTCGCATCAAATGTTCTGCTTTTCTCTCTTTCGGCCATCACTCGTTCATGAACCACACATAAATATGCAAATAGTCAAAAGCCTTGCGCTCTGCCTGCAATAATGTGTTTGTAATAACAGCCATTGTGCAGCATGAATCACACATAAATATGCAAATAGTCAACAGCCTTGCGCTCTGCCTGCAATAATGTGTTTGAAATAACAGCCTTTGTGCAGCTAGTGTAACCATGCACTACTCAATTAGGCGCACTGCAAATACAAAACAGTTGGCAATTACATCACGGAAGCGGATAGACTAAAGTGGAGGGAGAAATCCGGAGAAAAACTGTATTTTAGAAGTGTCCTATGGGGTCAGGTTGAGGGTATTCAGAGTTGCGCGGACAGCCATAGCGCCAATTTATTACCTCATACAAGTATTAATGCGCCCTCAATAATTGTGCCTTACATAGAAACCGATAGCTGGTGCTAAGGGTGGTGTAAGGGGTAGTTGTTACAGTGTAACAGTGATAGAAGGGGGTTGATATATATGTAGGGAGTAGATGTAGCACATGAAATTTAAGGATGATGGAGGGCATCAGACTCAGTGGGTTATATTTCAGGGTGAGGACTTTCAAATTTTAGATGTCCCACAGATTGCATGTCTATCCAGGCTATGCCACTAGTTGACAATGGGAGGAGTAGGCTTGTATACTTTGATGCTGTTAGATGCCGTATCGGTATTAGCACTGGAGATGTGAGGGTACCCCTCACACCACTCTTAGCACCAAATTCTCACACCACTCTAGCACCAACCTGCTAGCACAAACAAATCGTTGTACATCAGTGTTCAAAAGTCACCCATGACTTTCAAAAAATTTTTTCACTCACCAGTTTATACATGTTAGCTGAAAATACACTTACAAATGTAAATGTAGTTCCGCAGTTATATGTACCACTGAGCACACGCGTATATTGTTTAAATTTAAGTGGCATATGTATACACAACCAATTTCTAATAACCTGTACATGTACCATGATCTATTGCCCTAAGTTTGTGTTACAGTATCAAATTAAAGCAGTCCTGCACAGTACTGTATCAATTCCGTAATAGAAATTTAGGGCAAACTCCTGGTACATACAATGAGCAGTTCTAAGGACTAAGGGTTTCACAGCAAAATTCTTGCTATATGATACTAGCTGTGCTCCTGAGTACTGTTACTGGGTAATTTTTTATTATGACAATTGCAAGCAATAAATCGTCTCCCAACTATTCTGCTCATTAAATAATTTAAATACACAATTACAATAAATTACACTCTTATTCATACCAATATCACTTTTTTATCTGATTGAACAGTGTAGACATGTGTGAGAACAATTTTGATTCGGATTTGTGGGTTCAATGCATGGGTTGATGACAAATTATTGTCTGTGTCATGCAGTATCTCGGTTTTATCCTGCACAATTTTCCATTTGGCCATAAAAGTATGCAAAGTTTTATTCTACAGGTAAATGGCAATTTTAATTTCAAGCATGCTAGCTCTGTATTGAATTGAGTAACTAGCTTGAGATAGATACATGTATAGATTATAAAATCACTTTCTTCCTAACACAGGCTGGTGTATCGTCATTATAGCTATTGTAGGATATGTGATGGGCCTACAGTGTGGGTTTCAACAAAGGGATTGCATATGTGATAAAAGCAACACAGTGTGCAAATTCAACCTCATGATTGAACAGATTCAGACATTTGCTAGTTATGAGATAGAAGGCAACAGAATTGAAAACCTCGATTATCAGCCACGTGGTAAGATAGGGGGAACATACTATTTCAATGCAAATGGAAACCTTATTCAAACAAATCTAGCAGTTCAAGGTCGAGGAAGGTGTGCTACAATAACCAACGAAACATATACAATCAACAACTGCAGCATTCCAATGACTGTCGATGGTAAGACTTTTCGTTCGGTACTCACAATAAATGGCCTCATCCCTGGTCCCAACCTCATCGTCTACGAAGGTCAAACAGTGGTTGCATATGTCACCAACTTGCTTACTAGTGATATCACATCCATCCACTGGCATGGCATGCACCAGAAGAACACTCCCTGGATGGATGGAGTTGGAGGAATTTCACACTGCCCCATCAATCCAGGAACAAATTTCACTTATATTTTCAATGCAACTCCATCTGGCACATTCTGGTACCACTCGCACAGTGGTACACAGAGAACAGATGGCCTCTATGGAACCCTGATAGTGAGGGAGAAGGAGTTGCCAAACTTCTCATTTGGACTAAATGTTACTGTTGAACACATACTGTCTCTATTGGATTGGCAGCAGCAATCATCAGAAAATCTGTTTACACAGTTAGAAGGATCACTAGGATTTTTTCCTGGACTACCAGTTGGCCAAATACCTGGTCAAGGTAGTAACTGGAGAACTGTTTCCAACGATGGATCTGAAATAGGACCTATCCCCTACTGGTCAGGTCTGATTAATGGACTTGGACGTCACCCAAGTGTTTCGTACAATCAATCAAGACTCAGTGTGTTCAGTATAGGATACAGGAACAATTCTTTAGATATTCGCTACAGATTTCGTATTGTAGGAGCACAAAGTTTATTTGCATACAGGTTATCAATCTCTGATCACAAACTTACTGTAATTGCTCTCGATGGGTACCTGGTCCAGCCTGTTGATGTGGATTACATCATCATTCACAGTGGAGAGCGTTATGACTTTGCACTGTATCCCAAAAGTGTAGCAGAAGCAGGAACCAAAAAAGACTACTTGATTCGAGCTGAAACACTGGAGGTTGACGTGACGAGATCTGTTCCATACGCTAGCCTAAACCATACAGCTGAAGCCATCCTCCACTATGGTAGCATCAGTGACCAGCCATCATCTTCTATGTATTACGGCATAGCTCAGGCATATAATAAAAATTGTATCCAAACATCTACTTGTACTGCATTAAATTGTCCTTTTAAGGACTACTTACCAAGCTACAACATCAAGTGCATCATGCTGAATGATATGAAGTTACTCATCCCAACACCATACGACGAACTACCCATGCAACCAAGTCAATCCTTATTTTTCAACTTTGGCTTTCAAGGTGATGGAAGTTCTAGTGCAATTAATGGTAGAAACTTCATTCTACCAAGCATGCCTGTTCAAACTGCCAAGATCACTAATGGGAAGTGTGCAACGGATTATGTTAATTGTTCCATCGAAATTTGCAGATGTGTCTACATAGTAGACATAAATGATACAGCATCTTATGAATTTGTGTTTAGTGCAGTTGGGGAAGGATCTGTGGGAAATGGATCTGGTTTCAGCCATCCTGTTCACCTGCATGGACACAGCTTCCATGTTGTTGATATTTCATATGGGACATACGATAATGCAACTGGATTTGTCAATGGTACTAATTCTGATGTTAGCTGTGGATCTGATGCTAGATGTACCAAACCTGATTGGTACAATTCTACTGCTCCATCCAAGGCCGTTACCATTACTAATTACACCATTCGCAAAGACACCATTATTGTTCCTGCTGGAGGGTATGTGCGTGTTTGGATCATTGCCAATAATCCAGGCTACTGGTTCCTCCACTGTCACATAGAGCCCCATCAAATGGAGGGCATGGCTGTCATCATCAATGAGCTTGAGAGCAAACAAAACTGCCCTCCATCTGAACTGATGCGTACATGTGGGGATTTTGAATGGGATGTTGATTCCTTTAACAAAGCAGTCCAATCTACAGGTCCATGCAGCAGCTCAACTTCCAGTAACAGTGATTGGAAAATTATCCTTCCTTCTGTGCTTTGTGGAGTTTGCGGTTGTGTGTTGATTGCAATATGGCTGTACTGGCTGGACTGCTGGCCGTACTGCTGGTGCACAACAAAGAAAGATTATGTAGTGATACCAAATCAAGTGTATGATAGCTAGTGTATGCTGTATTAATTGCAGACTGTTAGCAGAGCTGTAACTGATGTACATTGTGTATGAATATTTTTTTTTTATCGCTGTGAATAATTATAGTCTTTTCAAAGGTTCACTGAGACAAAATAATGTGATTGTTAGTACACGCCTATCGCATGCGCATATATGCACATGCAGGCAAGCTTTCGCGCCAGGAACGAATGATCATGATTTAATATAAACAACTGTTGAATACAATTTAATTATCACCATCGAATAATAGAATTGTTTCGTCATCTACTTGTACATCCAATATGCAGCCCCTATCAAGAAATTGGTGCCCCCCCCCCCCCCCCCCCCCCACTCGCACACCCAAAAGGTGTGCTATTTATAATATAGATGCGCGTGCGTTACTTAATGCATGCGCACGCGCATCTCGATAGCATATGTGTGTATGTATGTGTGCATGTGTGTGTGCAGGGGCGGTATTTCACCTCGTTCATGTTGTTATGCAACTATACACAATTATTCAATGCGAGGTGTAATAGATTCCTACATTTGTGGGTATTGCATGTATGGGGATTTTGATGGGTTGTATACACGTATGCAGTGCCGGCCTTCATCTATATGTGATGCGAGCATGAAATGATAATCAAAATGTTTCTTCACACAGAATAAATTCTGAGAGAGAGTTGGTCATGGCGGCAAATCTTAGAGGTACAGGTACATTTAAAGTTTATTTAATTTTTTTTGCTATAATTATTATTCCTTTTATATAATTATAATTATAATTATATATATATCTCCTTGCATCTACTTGTTCTTTCTCTTCCTTTCCTCTCATAACTTTAAATTTCACTTCATGCACTGATTTTGCGTATGAAATGTACCACAATCTTAAGATTGCTTATAGCTTAAGAGAATATAGCCACATGCCAAGAATAATGCTCCATAATTTAATACATGCATCAGTTTTGGTATCAAAAAGTGATTTGTGCATGTATTATTCCAGCTATAGCTATGCATGCATGATTGCATGTACATGTATACCCGGTCTAATGTTATGGCAGCAAGAGGATGATATACTGTACGTGGACGTATACATGTATAGGTTTTGAGTTCAGTTTTTTGTTTTCTTGGCAAATCGACATGCACTTTTGTCAACGAATATGCAATCTGTAGATTCTGAAATGAATGAGCTAGGTCTTGCATGTATACAGTACCACTCAGATGCCTTCAGTATAACCTGACATCACGAGCTTGTCACGCCGTGCGTTACACGTATATAATTAGCCGCGAGATACGCTCGTGTGCGGTCACAGTCTCCTATAGATGTGTGAGTTTTCATGTCCAGCCCATTGCAAATGAAAAATATTACACAGTATCAGTTAATTAAACTGTGGGCGCCGCTATGTTTGACTAACGATATTAAATATCCTTTGATCGATCTTTGGACTGACACGGATCGGAACTGTATGCATTCGTCAACTGAACTTTGATGTTGTGTTTGATATAAAGTACGGTGCTTTTGTCAACAGTTTCATTCAGATATACATGTAGTTGTCAGGCCGGAATGAGTACATTATTTACCACGTATATATACATATGCCCCCACGTGTTGTCGATACATGAAACATCTTAGTATACTTGCATGTACATGTGATGAAAGTACAAGTACTACGGAGATATACGGATATGCAGGGAGATATATACTGATTGCATAATATTGTGCACTCTTATTCAGCATCACATGCAGTTGCATGGTATGCCAAAATATAGTAACAATGGCAAGTGTCAGGGTCGTAAACCAAACGTTCAGTGGTTGGTCATAACTATGTGGATATAGCCACACCAATGGTGGCCAGGATATTTGCAGATCGCGGTGGTCCCCCCCCCCCCCCCCCCCCACCTTCCACAGCAATTCAACAACAAAGTTGGCGGTTAAATTCTTCGGCGGCTACATGTTCCCAGATGGCCTGGTGGAGGAGGTGCAGGTTTAGCAATATTCTACAGACATTTTACTAGGGTTACCAACCGTACTACAACTGCATGGGCCAAATGTGGTCAGCCATTGAGCCCATAAAAAGACATGCCACATATATGCATTTGGGCAACATTCACACCATGTAGTTAACACGTTGTATACTAAAAGCCCCCCCTGCCCCCAGGTTATCAAGGGGGTTGGTGGTATCAGTGTTTTGTTGAGGCTAGCACAGCTGAGAGGAGGCTGGCTGGAGTTAGTAGTCAGATGTGCTTCTTGTAATTTTTTTCTTGTGTGTACACACATTGTGTGTTTCTCCCTGATTTGCGTACATCATCTGTGACTGTATGCATGCAAATTGCGTTTCGGGGAGGGGGGGGAGGCAGTAGCGTGGTGGCTATTTTATGGCTGGTGTGGTAAACCTGATTATGGCGCCCCCCTACACACACACGCACGCACAAACACACATGCAATGCATTCGTTACATAAGCTTCTGCTGCATGGTTATTGGCTTAAATTGCACACCGACGTAAGCAAATAGATTATAAATGAATAAAATTCAGCGCTCGTGAGTCTCCATAATTCAGCTGAGCTGCTTGCAAATATTGTTTCAGTCTGGACATTCATCAGATTTGAAGCAATCCTTCAAGTGTTTCTTTCCTGTACCCTTCCGAACCTTACGCAGTGCAGGTTTTTAAACCCTCTTTAGAGCAGAGAAACTGCATTCTGCTGTACTTACATGAACTGATAGGAATGGTTCAGGATATGCATCGGTAAAATGTGGAAGGGGGCTGTTATACGTTGCGGTCCGCTTCATTTTGTTGGCGCGCCGCGAATTAATGTTTAATCTCCAGCTCGTCGTCCTGCGGTTAGCGTCATTGATGAAGGGCGCGCCTTTTTCCATGAAGAAGAGCAGCATATTTCATTTCCTAAAACGTTTATGATATAAGTTATATCATGAATACCAATTTTATACCAATGACTTTGACGGAGCATTGACAGAATTATATGAATGACAAAATAATATTTTTTAGAAGCTGGATGATTAAGCATTACTTTTGACTAGTAAAATTAGGTTCTTAAGCGGTGGAAATCAGATTTCAGTGTGGTTAATACATTAAGCGCAATTGAACTTTCATCATGCTTTAGTTGAAAGAATTAATTGCGGCTTTGGTAGTCATCCCTGACCACAGTAAGCACAGCTTGCACCATTGGCATTGCTGCTGTCCACTTGCAGCACAAGAAATATGAAATTCTATGGTACTGCATGTTTTGTCATTCAATTAAATGTTACTGTTTCCAACTTGACGCTTTTGATTTCCATATACATGTAAAGGATTTGACAGATGGCTGTGATAAAATTGACTTCGTCATATGCATGTGACCATGCTGTTCTACTTTTGATCAATTATAATTCTATAGCTACCAAGCGGATGCCATTGTGTTTGCCAGTATACTTCAACATCGTCCTTATGCAAGGACCATGCTCCTTAAATAGTCCCCGCCAAAGTTTGGATATATTAAACTTTCGCGATGAATACGACACAAGCATATTATACATTTCCGAACAAGTACAGGGCTAAGTCCCCTTAACAATATGCCGGGAAGGGAGACCCTCACAGCCTCCCCGTACTCCACGCCTATATGTGCATTAAATTTGTACTCTATCCTTTGTCTTCCTCTCTGCCTTCCCCCCCCCCCCCCCCCCCCCCCCGCTTCCATAATATAGGTCGCATCAAATGTTCTGCTTTTCTCTCTTTCCGCCATCACTCGTTCATGAACCACACATAAATATGCAAATAGTCAAAAGCCTTGCGCTCTGCCTGCAATAATGTGTTTGTAATAACAGCCTTTGTGCAGCTAGTGTAACCATGCACTACTCAATTAGGCGCACTGCAAATACAAAACAGTTGGCAATTACATCACGGAAGCGGATAGACTAAAGTGGAGGGAGAAATCCGGAGAAAAACTGTATTTTAGAAGTGTCCTATGGGGTCAGGTTGAGGGTATTCAGAGTTGCGCGGACAGCCATAGCGCCAATTTATTACCTCATACAAGTATTAATGCGCCCTCAATAATTGTGCCTTACATAGAAACCGATAGCTGGTGCTAAGGGTGGTGTAAGGGGTAGTTTAGCCTCGTCCCCAGGCCCTATTTTTATATTAAAGTTAGCGGGGACAAAAAATAGGGCCTGGTATCCATTGTCAAGGTCTTGGTGCGCATGCGCTAGCCATTCTCCAGAATCTGGAGATTCGTGCACTGTTGTAATTTGGTTTGTAATCCTTTCCGTAAAATAATTCGGTTCTCCGCGTAAGCGTTACCTCGTCTCAGACCGTCGTATGTTCGTCGCCCGTGGATTTGCGTATAGCGCTCCATTTCGAAATATAACAAAATCAATGCTAAGAAATGAAGACAAGGAAAGAGTCAAAGTCTTGCAGGATTTGTGGCAGTGTTGTTCCCCCCACACACTGTGTAGCACTCTTTTCTACAAAATCTTTGAATTCAGGTCTTGCAGAAAGGCTCAGCAAGGTTGCTGATGTCCCAGTGGCTCCAGATGATGGTTTGACTAAGTTCATCTGCGGGATCTGCAATAGGAAACTTTTGTCAGCAGAGTCATTTATAAGAACAGCCAAGGCTAGTTATGAGAAGAATAAAGCCTCACCCTCTGGCTCTGGCACTGGTGATACCATGGGTTCACAAGGGCAGATCACACGAAAAAGAACCAAGGACACCAGTGGCCCTGAGGCATCTCCTCACACTAGCCAGTGTAGACCTGTGGCCAAGCGTCTGACTCCTGAGCGCACTGGAAGAAGACTTACTTATCTTGATTGCCATATCTGTAAGGGAAATAAAAAATATAATGTACCACACTTGATTTATTTATGCAAGACTTGGACGGTTACCAAAAGCAAACAAGCCAAAGGATGACATGCATGCATGCCAGGATGCGTTACTGACTGTGTTCAAGGGACACATAGTGGCAGCTGCATGTAGAGAGCTCAACATAGGAGGACCTGAAGGGGACATAAAGGATATAATCGTAAACATGTCTTTGTTGAATGACCTGACCATGAAGGTGGCTAGAAGGTTTACAGTGATTCCAGAGGCTTTTCTCAATGAGAGTGTACCAGACACTGGTGATCGAGTACACAGCTATGCACAGGTCCTCTGCCACTTTGCAGCAATAGTCCATCTCTTCACCGACGCTTGCAAGGAAGGAGATGGAGAACGTGTCATCAGGTGTTGGAAGTTGTGTATGCTTCACTTCCATGCAGAAAGGAAGACGAAATATGCACTTGAGGCTCTAAGACTACAATTCCAACTTGTTACTCTCCAGCCGAACCTTGTGCACCAGCTGACCTGGGGAAGGTTTGTGAATACACATGGTGGCAAAGGTCGAAACATTCCTTGTGATCTCCACAATGAACATGTAAACAAGCTGTACAAAGAAATAATAGGGAACATGGGAGCTAACTTTACCGAGTTTGCTAGTACTCGTGCTGCAAGAGCAGTGTCCTCCCTTGAGAGGCTTGCTCTTGGTTTTGAGAGACACACAGGCATCCATCCAGAAGCAACTGCTCACAGCAGGAGGTCAGATGTGAAAGATGTACAGATTGTTGCTGAAGTTGTACTGCAGGCCAAAATACTGGAGGTGATAGTTGCAAGCATTGGAACACCAGGTGGCATAAAAGCCCTTAGGTCTTTCAGTGCACCAAACGAAGGGCGAAAGTCTTTGCTCCTACATGGTGGAAACATTGAGTTGTTTTTTATTTTTACTCAAGCTACTTACCACTTGAAGACACAGTGTGCTTCATCAACAGCTACTGCCACAATGCTAACTGACAGAGGAGGACAGACAAGAAGTTGTCTCCACAAGGTGTCTGTACCAAGAATGGCCTCAGGAGCACTGTACAGGAGCTGAAAATGACCAAGAGACACTTGCCTCTCACTGGCAATTAGTTCCTTGTCCACATCTGCACAAATAAGAAGAAAACCTCATGACACATTGGCATCGAAATTTTATTTTTAAACATAGGAATACTTACCCTTGTTTCCAGAGAGTATTGCAGCATTAACACCTCTCTTCTGTAGACCAGAAACTTGGTCGACCATCAGGGAAACTAGTGGAGAAATCACTAGGACTGAACCACGTTGATCTTGTGGAGCAGTGGTGCGCTTTAGTTTGAAGTCGAACATGAACGGTAACAGCTGGTAGCAAATTGACTTCCCGTACCCAGTAGGAAACCAAGCGAACACATCCCGACAATTGTACAGATGGAAAAGTGCTTCCTCCTGCTTGGCCTTGAGTACTAGGCTTTCCTGGTGAACACACCGTAGAGAATAAGCTACCGCTTCACAGAACTCGGCTGAATACGCCATCACTCGATTAGACTAGGTATACGGAAAGGATTACAAACCAAATTACAACAGTGCACGAATCTCCAGATTCTGGAGAATGGCTAGCGCATGCGCACCAAGACCTTGACAATGGATACCAGGCCCTATTTTTTTTCAGGGCTAACTTTAATTTAAAAAAATTAGGGCCTGGGGACGAGGCTAGGGGTAGTTGTTACAGTGTAACAGTGATAGAAGGGGGTTGATATATATGTAGGGAGTAGATGTAGCACATGAAATTTAAGGATGATGGAGGGCATCAGACTCAGTGGGTTATATTTCAGGGTGAGGACTTTCAAATTTTAGATGTCCCACAGATTGCATGTCTATCCAGGCTATGCCACTAGTTGACAATGGGAGGAGTAGGCTTGTATACTTTGATGCTGTTAGATGCCGTATCGGTATTAGCACTGGAGATGTGAGGGTACCCCTCACACCACTCTTAGCACCAAATTCTCACACCACTCTTAGCCCCAAATTCTCACACCACTCTTAGCACCAAATTCTCACATAACTCTTAGCACCAATCCCTCACACCACTCTAGCACCAACCTGCTAGCACAAACTTGTAGACTTTGCATGAATCACAGCATCATGTAAACCATATACAGTTGCATGTCAATCATTTGCTAATGCTAGATGATCTACCTATCCCAGACTAAGGGGCAGTGATCATTGTACATCAGTGTTCAAAAGTCACCCATGACTTTCAAAAAATTTTCACTCACCAGTTTATACATGTTAGCTGAAAATACACTTGCAAATGTAAATGTAGTTCCGCAGTTATATGTACCACTGAGCACACGCGTATATTGTTTAAATTTAAGTGGCATATGTATACACAACCAATTTCTAATAACCTGTACATGTACCATGATCTATTGCCCTAAGTTTGTGTTACAGTATCAAATTAAAGCAGTCCTGCACAGTACTGTATCAATTCCGTAATAGAAATTTAGGGCAAACTCCTGGTACATACAATGAGCAGTTCTAAGGACTAAGGGTTTCACAGCAAAATTCTTGCTATATGATACTAGCTGTGCTCCTGAGTACTGTTACTGGGTAATTTATTATTATGACAATTGCAAGCAATAAATCGTCTCCCAACTATTCTGCTCACTAAATAATTTAAAAACACATTTACAATAAATTACACTCTTATTCATACCAATATCACTTTTTTATCTGGTTGAACAGTGTAGACATGTGTGAGAACAATTTTGGTTCAGATTTGTGGGTTCAATGCATGGGTTGATGACAAATTATTGTCTGTGTCATGCAGTATCTCGGTTTTATCATGCACAATTTTCCATTTGGCCATAAAAGTATGCAAAGTTTTATTCTACAGGTAAATGGCAATTTTGATTTCAAGCATGCTAGCTCTATATTGAATTGAGTATATAGCTTGAGATAGATACATGTATAGATTATAAAATCACTTTCTTCCTACCACAGGCTGGTGTATCGTCATTATAGCTATTGTAGGATATGTGATGGGCCAACAGTGTGGGTTTCAACAAAGGGATTGCATATGTGATAAAAGCAACACAGTGTGCAAATTCAACCTCATGATTGAACAGATTCAGACATTTGCTAGTTATGAGATAGAAGGCAACAGAATTGAAAACCTCGATTATCAGCCACGTGGTAAGATAGGGGGAACATACTATTTCAATGCAAATGGAAACCTTACTCAAACAAATCTAGCAGTTCAAGGTCGAGGAAGGTGTGCTACAATAACCAACGAAACATTTACAATCAACAACTGCAGCATTCCAATGACTGTTGATGGTAAGACTTTTCGTTCGGTACTCACAATAAATGGCCTCATCCCTGCTCCCAACCTCATCGTCTACGAAGGTCAAACAGTGGTTGCAAAAGTCACCAACATGCTTAGTAGTGATATCACATCCATCCACTGGCATGGCATGCACCAGAAGAACACTCCCTGGATGGATGGAGTTGGGGGGATTTCACACTGCCCCATCAATCCCGGTACAAATTTCACTTATATTTTCAATGCAACTCCATCTGGCACATTCTGGTACCACTCGCACAGTGGCACACAGAGATCAGATGGCCTCTATGGAACCCTGATAGTGAGGGAGAAGGAGTTGCCAAACTTCTCATTTGGACTAAATGTTACTGTTGAACACATACTGTCTCTATTGGATTGGCAGCAGCAATCATCAGAAAATCTGTTTACACAGAAGGATCACTAGGTTTTTTTCCTGGACTACCAGTTGGCCAAATACTTGGTCAAGGTAGTAACTGGAGAACTGTTTCAAACGATGGATCTGAAATAGGACCTATCCCTTACTGATCAGGTCTGATTAATGGACTTGGACATCACCCAAGTGTTTCGTACAATCAATCAAGACTCAGTGTGTTCAGTATATAGGATATAGGAACAGTTCTTTAGATATTCGCTACAGATTTCGTATTGTAGGAGCACAATCTTTATTTGCATACAGGTTATCGATTTCTGATCACAAACTTACTGTGATTGCTCTCGATGGGTACCTGGTCCAACCTGTTGATGTGGATTACATCATCATTCACAGTGGAGAGCGTTATGACTTTGCACTGTATCCCAAAAGTGTAGCAGAAGCAGGAACCAAAAAAGACTACTTGATTCGAGCTGAAACACTGGAGGTTGATGTGACGAGATCTGTTCCATATGCTAGCCTAAACCATACAGCTGAAGCCATCCTTCACTATGGTAGCATCAGTGACCAGCCATCATCTGCTATGTATTACAGCATAGCTCAGGCATATAATAAAAATTGTACGCAAACATCTTACTGCACTGTATTAAATTGTCCATTTAAAGACTACTTACCGAGCTACAACATCAAGTGCATTATGCTGAATGATATGAAGTTAGGGGCCGTTCATAAATTACGTCACGCAAAAGGGGGGGGGGGGGGGGAGGGGGTCTGAACAATTGTGACGGTTTGTGACGGGGGGGGAGGGGGGGTTTAGGCTGGCGTGATGTCACATTTCGAATTAAAATTCATTGTCGTGGTCTATGATGCACGATGGTATTTAGCGGTTACTAAAATTGAAATTCATGTCGTGGGTAATATTGATCTACGCGTTCGATGATGGCATCAGTACCAGGCAGTCCACTTGCATTTGCTTTTTCGGCCGGTTGTGCAAGATCTGCTCTCTCTATTTCGCTTTAAACGTGATGCTGTAGAAACATATGGTGATTCATAAGCGAGACAAGCCAAATAAGAGCTAGTTGCTGCCTAGTTGGGCATTGCTTGACTACCGGCGCGTTTGACCAAACCGAGTAATTATTACATTAATTAGAGTCACGCGCATCAAGTTGCTGCCCTATCCCCTGAGGCATAGAGATGAGATAAAGTTGACTGCCTGAAACAGGCTAGGCAGTCTGGATTGGTAAAAATCACTTTGACCTCGAAGGAGTTATGCCGGGTAGCCCCGCGGCCTAGAATGAAGAAGACCTGCATGCTTGCAACGATGTATGATATATTATTGGCAGTAGTGTGGTCGAATTCAATGGAGTTGCCCGCATGCGAAAACTGTTTCTTTGAGCTTTGCTTGCATTACGCGCGTATACGGCGCGAAACTGGCCAAATATGCACGCTCGAAGCGATTTATGATTATTCATGAAGGGGGGGGGGGGGGGGGGGGGAGCAAATGTGATGTAATTAAGAGGGGGGGGGGGGGGGGAGAGGATTATTGTGACGGTTCCGTGACGGGGGGGGGGGGGGGGGGGGGGGGAGGGGGTCCAAAACAGCCTTAATTTGTGTGACTTAATTTATGAACGGCCCCTTACTCATCCCAACACCATATGACGAACTACCCCTGCTACCAAAACAAACCTTATTTTTCAACTTTGGCTTTCAAGGTGATGGAAGTTCTAGCGCAATTAATGGTAGAAACTTCATTCTACCAAGCATGCCTGTTCAAACTGCCAAGATCACTAATGATGAGAAGTGTACAACGGGTTCTGTTGATTGTTCCATCGAAATTTGCAGATGTGTCTATATAGTAGACATAATGGTATGAATTAGTGTTTAGTGCAGTTGGGGAAGGATCTGTGGGAAATGGATCTGGTTTTAGCCATCCTGTTCATCTGCATGGACACAGCTTCCATGTTGTTGATATTTCATATGGGACATAAGATAATGCAACTGGATTTGTCAATGGTACTAATTCTGATGTTAGCTGTGGATCTGATGCTAGATGTACCAAACCTGATTGGTACAATTCTACTGCTCCATCCAAGGCCGTTACCATTACAAATTACACCATTCGCAAAGACACCATTATTGTTCCTGCTGGAGGGTATGTGCGTGTTTGGATCATTGCCAACAATCCAGGCTACTGGTTCCTCCACTGTCACATAGAGCCCCATCAAATGGAGGGGATGGCTGTCATCATCAATGAGGTTGAGAGCGAACAAAACTGCCCACCACCTGAACTGATACGTAAATGTGGGGATTTTGAATGGGATGTTAATTCCTTTAACAAAGCAGTCCATTCTGTAGGTCCATGCAGCAGCTCAACTTCCAGTAACATTGATTGGGAAATTGTGCTTAGTGCAATAATAGCTTTGTTGGTACCATGGTCACCAATATTGTTATTGTACATATACTGCACAAGGGTAGAAAAAAAAAGAACGAACAGAGGTTATGAAGAAATACCAAATCCAGTGTATGATAGCTAGTGTATGCTACATTAATTGCAGGCTGTTTGCAGAGCGTAACTGATGTGTGAATTTTTTTTTTTTTTATCGTTGTGAATATTTTCAAGGTTAATTCACTGAGCCAGAATAATCATTCATCGCCAAGGGGTATCCATCAGGAAATGAAGATTTGAAATTTCTGTACTTAGTGTTATCGGTTCAGAAAATGTGAGGTAATCTTGTGGTTATAATTTTACATAGGTCAATAGCTGAAAACAATTGACAGCTCTACATGTACAGTTGGTATAGGTGGGTATGAACACACTGAAGTCGAGCTGAGTTCACCTACCCACATGTTCATGCTTAAACACTCTATAATAGCATGTGAAAGCATATTGGTAGGTGATCAGAGATCACTACACTTATGCTACTTGTGCAGCATAGATGAATTAACCCTAGATTTCAGGTTCAGAGTCAGATTTGTCAAACCAGCATTCTTAGAATGAAATGTTCATGGTAGCAGAGATATGAAACTATGTTCTGCATGTTGGTGCATGCGTTGAACATTGTGTTTCTGTTTGTATAATAATTATATTTATATGGATTATAATTATATGGAACGTTCTATGAGATTTTGATGCCTGTGAATTTATATATATATAGCATCTTATTCAAAGCGCTATATCTTCTGAACGGTTTGCGCTATTCACATCTTATTTTCAGCACTTCATACTACTGTAACACCATTTCTGTATGGCAAAATAAATTTCGGGATCTTGCACTTGCTCCGTGCCAATATTGCAACGTTCGATATCCCACCGGGTTCAAACCCGACATAACTTTCAGTAGGAGTAATGAAATCGCCTCAAAATCGGTTATTACGCAGAGAGGTCCTTTACCTATTGTCTATTGATTTGTTCTGTTCGTTAATTTTCGCGTCATCCGTTACGGAGAAACAGCTGTGCAAAGTGAGTACACATTTCCCGCTCGAATCGCGCCTTTCTTGTCTTTCCATTCTCCGGAGTACATGAATATTCAACTACATTGGGACAGTCCCCAGACTTAATTGTTGTAAGGGTGCGAAGACGACGATACGAGGATGGGAGGTGCAGATTGAGAGCGGCAGCGATTGGCTTTATGCTAGCTAGCACGCTTGCGCTACTGCAGATTGAAAGCTATATGGAGTGAACATCGATCACTGTAGACAGCTATGGAATGGACCTTCCCCCTATGGCAGATACCTGTGGGGTGAACAGCTCTGGAATGAACCAGGCATCTCGGCAGATGCATGAGTTTGGATGGATAGTGATAAATGGCTCTGCACTGCATGCAGCAAATACCTGTCTGACACTAGCCTCATCCCCAGGCCCTGTTTTATTAAAGTTACGGGGGGTGAAAAACTGTTTTTCACCCCCCGAAACTTTAATAAAAACAGGGCCTGGGGACGAGGCTAGTCTGACACATGAAGCATGTTTTTTTTGTGACCGATCATTATTTTATGACCACACGCGGACAAGCTAAATCATACTTGCACATGAACTTCATACGTCTTTGCATTTGTAAACGTTTACACAAGGATGCCTTTCATTGAAATTAGAGCCTTTAGTAATAACTAATCAGCTACTCTGCACACAACGTAACTAACCAAATAAGCAATTAGTCTTGTACACTTGTTTGTACCAATCAGATTTTATACAGATCAAATCTTTCACATGCATGCAAGGACGCAGACACGCACATACACGCATGTATTATGAAGAAATAATTATAATAATTATTGTAATTATACAAAGTATAAATGGGACAGTTCACGCGCTTCGCATTTATGTTATAAAATAGCCTTATGTTTAGAATGCTATAACTTCCGAACGGTTAACGTTATCAACATCCTATTTTCAATACTTCATACCAAACATTTATGTGTGGTAAAATACATTTTGGGGTCTTGCACTCGCTCCGTGTCAGGATTACAACGTTCGGTACCCCGCTTGGTTCAAACCCACTATAACTTTCGGTTGGAGTAATGAAATCGCTTCAAATTCGGTTTGAAGGTAGAGAGGTCCTATACCTATTGATTTGTTCTGTTCGTTAATTTTTATGCCATCTGTTACGGAGATACAGTTGAACAAACTACGTGCACGTTTCCCGCTTGATTCGCGATCCCCGCCTCCCCATACATTGAGCGGAACGCAATTTGCCCAAATCATTGGCGCGAATGAGCGCGAAGAATGTGGATGTAGTTTGTTCAACTATATCTCCGTAACGGAAGGCATAAAAATTAACGAACAGAACACTGAATCGATAGGTATAGGACCTCTCTACCTACAAACCGAATTTGAAGCGATTTCATTACTCCTACAGAATGTTATGTTGGGTTTTAACCAAGCTGGGTATCGAACGTTGTAATACTGGCACGGAGCAAGTGCAAGACCCCAAAATGTATTTTACCACACAGAAATGGTGTGGTATATGAAGTGTTGAAAATAGGAAGTCTATAGCTTTAACAGTTTGGAAGTTATAGTGATTCAGACGCAAGGCAATTTTATAACGTTTTATATATAAATGTGAAGCGCAATTTTCGCGTGAACTGTCCCATGTATATGCATGTGTGTATGTCTATAAATTATGATATTTATATATCTGGGTGCACATGCTTGTTACAAGCAAATTGGTCCAGGCAAAAATTTTAGCTGCCAAAATTGGTCCGACCCCGGACCACATTCGGTTGCCAAAATTAAGGTGTAGCAAAACCAGTAGCAGGAGCAGGATCTACTAACTAAAACCAAAAAAAAAAATATGAGCAAGCCTAGGCGCAGTATATGCATTACGAGCAGGAGTATTTAAGCTCGTGCGGTGGGTGTTGTAGTATGTTGTAGTATACCATACATTGTATATCCATATTGTATGCATGCGTGCACCCCGGGTGCATGTCTGTTTCTGAATATCCAATAGAGAAACAGAACTGATTTTTTTTTTTCTATTCAGGTCCACGGGGATGAACTTTGACAAATGCTGCAGTGGTCGTTCTTTCTTTTTTTTTTTTTGTGATCAATGCACTGTCATGAGTATTATGCTTTTTTTTTTTTTTTTTTGTTTGCAGAAGCCCCTAGCAGCTAATTAAATAGAAGCTGGATAATTCCTTTTGTCCAAACCTATATGCATGTACCTAGTTAGCTAGGAAAATTGCAGTTAATAATAATAAGAATAATAATAAATGTCATCACCTGTTCACCAGAAAAACCTTTCAAGTTGTATTGATCTTAAGTGCTTCAGGTCTCTATTGGATGCTTCTTCTCTAGCCAATAAAGCTCGCCTTCTTTCTGTATCAGCGCCCCATGCTTCTTCATGGCTTACTGTGGTACCTACAATGGAGTTAGGTTTGCACCTGGACCCAAGTGTAGCTATTCTTGGTGGTGGTTAGGTGTGGACATCTCTAGAGGGCTCTCATGTCCTCTTTGCACATACATAGCGTTGGACCCACTTGGTCACCATGCAGCTACATGTAGGCATGGGGGTGATGTGGTTCCCCACCATACCCATCTGCAGGATGTTTTTGTTGAGCTTTGCCATCAAGCACATTTAAGGGTAAAGGTGGAGGAAGGCAGTGGTCTTACACCTGACATGTCTCACACCCGACCAGCCGATGTCTTAGTGCAGAATTGGGTAGGTGGAAAGCCAGCTATATTCGACTTCACCGTAACATTTCCATTGACACCAAAAACTTTGGGACAGTCAAGTATCTGTTCTGGTTTTGCTGCTGAGTTGGCTGAAACACGCAAACATCAGAACAACAATGCTAAGTGCTCTGAGCTCGGTTGGAGTTGTCTTCCCTTAGCAGTTGAGACCTATGGTAATTGGGGAAAGGAGGCAGTCAACACATTTGCGCTACTGGCCTGCCTAATAGACATGCATTCAGGTTATGTACGGAGCAAGGTCACCCATGACCTACACAGCAAGATGAACCTCACCTTGACAAGGTCCATTGCTCAAGCCATCCTAGTTCTGGGTCTTGGTGTGTGAACTTTAGCTTGAACACATAGCAAGGTTGTATGATATTGCATGTAATAATGATGATAGTAATAGTAAGATATGGCTTAGCTACATGTAGGGACCACGTTAACTCCCATCCCACGGATGTCCTCATTCAGGGATGGGACAGAGGAAAGCCTGCAGCCTTTGATATTACTGTCGCTTCACCCCTTACACCAATAACCTTGAACAGTGCCAGTGCACGCTAAAAAAGAGTCATCTGTAGCAGAGGAAAGAACAATGCGGTCAAATATGACACAGACACCATTGACAAAGCTGCACCGTCGTACATATAAAAGGCAACGTTTCATTCCAGTCGTAAGTGTATTACATCATGCGGATTATGACGTAGTTTGAACGTCAGGGATTACTAAAATGGCAGTATTTTTAAAGCTCTCTTAGCTTTTAATCAACTATAAATCGGTGATACAGTAGGGGACGCGATAAAGGTTACATTTCGTCCCAGGTTACATTTCGTCCCAACAAAACGGGGGAAAAACGCACCGTTTGAACTAAGAACAAACGAGGTGTAAACTAAGTAGAGACGATCGGATGAACGATTTCGAAAACCGTTTAAACGACACGTACATATGCAGATATCGTTTCGTCTAAACGAAACGCCTTTTAAAAGACGGTCCAACCGCAAAAGGTAACTAATATTTTTCTAGACCTAACCACCAATACCAGAACATTTCCATTTCAGCGTGTGAATTAATATTACTACGTCAAAAGTACCTGTAAATTACATCCTGAGTCAAGCCGAAATCATGTCGCTGCAGATTGAAGAGATTTCTACTAGTATTGTAAGCAGGGATTGTTATGTTGCATGATCATCGATAATTGATTTCTCTTGTCAGCGGCTACCCTGGCTAACGAGCTAACGTTCATCCTCGACTTGGTAGGTCCCATACCACCGCTGCTACGACTGCACTGTGCAATTACATTTACCAACCTTCGTCAGAGGCGTGGACGGAGGGTGTGCAACGATTAGAATCGGACGAGATGGTGGATTTCGTGAAAGCTTCCCTCGAGTACCATGATCGGGGTGAGGGTCTGCAGAGTAAAATGTATTGTAATATTTATACAGGGTTATTGCTTGTAATCTGAAATACAAGTACATATACCCGGTACATGTATGCCTATTGATAATAATAATATCGATTGATCTGAAGTTCTTTTTTTTTTTTTTTTAAATGGCATGGCTGTTGTTCTCTCCACTGTAGCTTTGCATGCCTGCATGGCCATTTTCGATATTGGAAGGTCATTGGTATGTGTGTTTATACATATGTGTTGCACATCTAAGTGTGATTCATACTCATACTTACATATGCACACACATACACTCATGGCTTTTGTGTCACATGTAGCCTTTACCAAATGTCAAAATATCCTATACATCGTTCAAGGAAGGAAATTTAACAACAATGAAATGTAAGCACATTTCAATTGTGGCTAATTTATACATGCAAGCGTTTTGTCAAAAATGTGCAGCATTTTTGGAATCCCAGCCAAGACACTGCCATACCAAACAGGAGCTGTACGGAAGGTATGCCATTATAGGTATTGTGACCTATAATAATTATTAGTGCTTATGTGCAGGCATCCCATGCTGATATGCAGCAGCTCAGCACATTTGTTCTTTTGCAAGATTTTAGATCTCCAGCATCTATTGCCCGCAATACGGCTAGAGTTCTCTTGGAGTCCAATTATTGACTGTGAGTGTATTGGGTTCACTGTTTTATAGCTGCACCTGGGGGTGGTCAGCCACTGAGTTAACTGACTTTACAGCCTTGGATTGTTGTCAATAGTGTCTATAAGCTTAGGGTAACTTGCTGTCTTCAGTGTGCAATATTAAAGGAAGGTCACTGGAGATGTAATTATTAGACCTGTGTACATGTACATGTATTTACAGCTGTGCAGTTATCTGATTGTGATGCCTGTGGTGGGGGAAATTATGATAGCTGCTGACACAAGGTATTTTTGGCTTACACTGGAGTATGGAGTATATATTAAAGCTTGAAATGTTGGCATTCCTGTTAATCACTATTTTCTTTCTCCAGTGTCCATACTACACCAGTTCAACTGTGCACCTAGAAATATACATTAAACACCACACAACAGGGTGTTACCTATAGCATTTTTTCCAGCTATCATAACTTTTATGATAGTCCTACCACCTAAATGAATATGATTTTTGGTGACCCCCCCCCCCCCCCCCCCGTTCCTGGCTCACACTATGCACTCCATCTGTTCATGTCACTAGACGTCAAGGTATAATATGGGGAAATCTATGTGCTTATCCTCAAGTGTGGCTAAACCAATCTGTCTGGCTAGCCTATTAATAGTCTGAACCATGGGTCACCCCCCCCCTCTTCCCCGTAGTTGTATTTGGCTGTCAAATGGTGCCCCCTTACCCTAAAGTTACATGCTGAAGGCATGTAAACATCAGGAGATAAAATTAGGGCTTTAGGGTTAGGGCTACAAGGTGCGAAGCCGACTCCGAATCCGGGGTCAAATTGCACCCGTGGTGCTGTCCAGACACTCTTCATTGAAAAAACCACCGCCTCGTCCCGAGTCTGCTTCGCGGACAAGGCGCCTTCAGCGCCATACTACGCCCCTATCCTGGCCGGTGGGACGCTCTCAATCTGATCCACAGGCCACACAGCTTGTTGTGGGTGTGTCTTGGGGTGGATCGGGGAGGGGGGGGGGGGAGGTTGTGGCAGTCAGACCAGACTAATGTTATGTTGGTAGCAGGGGCCATTGTGTTCCATTAAGAATTCCTCTTTAGCTAAGTTAATCCATTAGGTACATGGTCCATTTCATATGTGTGTATGTGTATGTGTGTGTTGTGCTAGTGGTCTGTATGTGCCATTTCATTTATTCTATGCTGCCTACCCCCTCAGTAGGTTCCAATGTGACCTTCTCATTCAATGAGTTATATGAACACTTGTGAAACTATTCTGAAAAGTGTACTTTGATTCTTTGTGATGGTGCTTTTGTTATTGCAGGTGCATTAGACATGGCTGTCCAATGTGTTGCATTGGGTTTTTTTAAAAAGATTTTGTTGTAATATCAAACAAGTTTGATTATGATAGATTGGTGAAACCTAAGTTCGTTTACTCATAGAGCCATATATGCTGGATCACCTGTGTGTGCATGTGCCCTACATAGTGAGGCCACACCTCCTATGTAGGAGCCACTAGCATGTGACTCTAAACACATTTAGGGATTGTGAATTACGGAAAGACTGTTCAGGCTATTGGGCCGGCCTGCAAGAGGGCAAGACAAATGAAAAGAAAGAATACCAATGAAGGACATGTCTGACTTATTTTCTGGTACATTCTCATGTGCATCTCTTATTGTAATTATGAACGTTGGCTAGCTGTCACTAGTAGAGGAAGCTAGATATCAACCTATAGTGAAAACCACACATCTCTCAATGTCATGACCACTTGCTCAGTGTGCTGATACACTAGGCCAACAGCTATGCATGATTTTACATAAGTGTCATTGGGTTCAGAGTGTGTCACAAAGGCATTGTTGGTCCCCAGGTCTTTCTTGAGGAAGCTAGATATCAACCTATACTGAAAACCACACATCTCTCAATGTCATGACCACTTGCTCAGTGTGCTGATACACTAGGCCAACAGCTATGCATGATTTTACATAAGTGTCATTGGGTTCAGAGTGTGTCACAAAGGCATTGTTGGTCCCCAGGTCTTTCTTGAGGAAGCTAGATATCAACCTATAGTGAAAACCACACATCTCTCAATGTCATGACCACTTGCTCAGTGTGCTGATACACTAGGCCAACAGCTATGCATGATTTTACATAAGTGTCATTGGGTTCAGAGTGTGTCACAAAGGCATTGTTGGTCCCCAGGTCTTTCTTGAGGAAGCTAGATATCAACCTATAGTGAAAACCACACATCTCTCAATGTCATGACCACTTGCTCAGTGTGCTGATACACTAGGCCAACGGCTATGCATGGTTTTACATAAGTGTCATTGGGTTCAGAGTGTGTCACAAAGGCATTGTTGGTCCCCAGGCCTTTCTTGAGGAAGCTAGATATCAACCTATAATGAAAACCATACATCTCTCAATGTCATGACCACTTGCTCAGTGTGCTGATACACTAGGCCAACAGCTATGCATGGTTTTACATGAGTGTCATTGGGTACAGAGTGTGTCACAAAGGCATTGTTGGTCCCCAGGCCTTTCTTGAGGAAGCTAGATATCAACCTATAGTGAAAACCACACATCTCTCGATGTCATGACCACTTGCTCAGTGTGCTGATACACTAGGCCAACAGCTATGCATGGTTTTACATAAGTGTCATTGGGTTCAGAGTGTGTCACAAAGGCATTGTTGGTCCCCAGGCCTTTCTTGAGGAAGCTAGATATCAACCTATAATGAAAACCATACATTTCTCAATGTCATGACCACTTGCTCAGTGTGCTGATACACTAGGCCAACAGCTATGCATGGTTTTACGTGAGTGTCATTGGGGAACTGATCGCTGATGGGATGTCAACCTGTAATGATTGACAACCAAACACTTGATCAATCATTCAATGAACACAAAATCCAATATAATGATATATAAGGTTATGCCTCGTTAATATTTAAGCTAAGCTGCAGCGTATACGATTAATTACTGTAGAAAGCTTGTTTTCCTGCAACATGCTCAATTCCTGGATCGTGATGGCGATGGGGGCGGGGCACAATACAATGCACATAAAACTGCGATTAGCTATAGGAAGCATCGATGAGTTCAACTGCTTGCGCGCTATTATATTTCGGTTGTTTAGAGTACAAAGTCAGTGTGTAATCATATAAATGATTGTAGTTTAGAAGGGACCTGTTTGGATTGTCAATAATTCAAAGCACTAGTCTTCGCGTGCATTTACATGCATAAACCTGCCGTAATAAATTGTTAACTTTGTATCAGTTACAAGGAAAACTTTAATGTCACGTTATCTTTTACAAAGAAGTCTTAGAAGAAAAGATCTATGGTCTGAGCGTGCATGTACACTGTACATATATCGGGAAGTTCCGAGTCACCAAAACCAGAATTGACTATTCATCACACCTACTGATATGAATCTGTTCTACGGGTGTAGACTATTGCCTTATATGGCTCACTTGACAAAATGCAGCTGCAATTGTAAACCATAAATGCTGAGATCATATGTTCAGCAGGGAGAAGTTATGGAGCCATGGAGGGGTTTAAAAGTTTCATTGCTCAGTACAAAATCGTAGCTTAGCAGTAGCTCTTAAAAAAAGAATTAGGGAGCTGGGGAGCTAGGACACCTTATCAAGATTGGCCTCCCACCATTGCTGTGAGCTTGTCCGGTTCACAGACATACCGGGTTGTGTTGAACATAACACTGGTCTCATTGATCTCCAGCGCCATCTGGATAGGGACCTCCTACCCTTGTAATACGGTAACACAGGGTCATTCAGATAAATAAAAATACAATGATAAATGGATGTTCGCACAATAAATTGTCCATCAAGTACACAGTTCTACACCTCTTCAGAGCAGCAAGTTTCTTAATGAGATGCTGTTGGATATAAGTATTGATAGTAACGAAACATTATTAGCACACATCAGTTGGGGGTGGGGCCCCAGGACAGGATCAAATTAGTAACACAATCACCCGTTCATCAAATACCCTTAAAACACAGTCATAGACCTACCAAAAATCCTTTCCAGAGGTGTAGGTTGATTTACCGTCTCTTGGGCTGGGATACTTTACAGCAATAGAAAAAAGAATACGTACACTGTGCACATATGCTTTTTTGAAGTGTGATGAGGGTTAAGGTTGAGCCATTGTATGACCACATTTCAATGGTTAATCCTCATTCCAACCATGCACAGTGCACAGATCTATTTAGGACCAGATCTCTACTTTCAAATTCCCTCAGGGTAGCACCCTGTCATACCTTATGGTCAGTACTTAAGGAAAGGTGAGGTGAAATTTAGAGAATGGGATGGTGGGGGATAAGAGGGGTGGGAGAGGGGGGGACACACACATTGAGAGCAACAATCCACTTCCCACCTAATGCACCTATACAAACGGTTACCTATACTTATTGAGGTACCAACACACCACTGACATGTGGGAGTCAATAAGAGGGAGACAAGGGTTACTGGGTAAGAGTCGAGGGCAAGGGTGGGAAGGGGAGGCAAGTTGGAGGGAGAGTGTAGACTGTACAAAGTGCTTAACACTCCCTTTCTCCACATACACCTTCTGCACAGATTGGGCAGTTGTGATTAAGAAGATACATAAAGTAAACTGACATAGATAGATTTACCACCACACATGTATATCATACACAGACACATAGTTTGACATAGCCACACCTACACACTTGTACTAAGCACACTAGCCTACAGACCTACACACATGCACCACATGCCACACCTATTCTCATGTACGTGTCACACCCACCCCATATGTACCACACAATTACACTTGTGCCACACACCTACACACTGGTTTGTACCACACTACACACTAGAGACACCCATACCCTACACATGCACTACACACCCTACACACATACACTACACACCCTACACACATACACTACACACCTACATGCATGCAACACACACAACTACACACATGCACTACTCATATCCACACACATGCACCACACACTGCTACACACAACACACACACATCCTACACACATGCACTATACGCACCTATACACATGCACCACACACACCCCTACACCCTAAACATATACACCACAACTACAGTCATTTACCACACATCCTACACACATTCCTACACATATGTACACCTACACACATACATACCGGTACATAGAAACACTCATGTAACGGTCGGTATACACACATACACTCATGTAGGCCTACCGGTCGTCACACACTGGGCCGGTGAGAGGGGGGGGGGGGGGGGGGGGGGGGGGGTAAGCGGGGTTACTTACCCTGGGCCCCCAGGTATAATAGGGGCCCCCAGGTATAATAGGGGCCCCCAGGTATAATAGGGGCCCCCAGGTATAATAGGGGCCCCAGGGTATAATAGGGGGCCTGGCGGTCCAAATAGTATAATTTTTTATTATTCCGTCGCTCGTATTTTCAGGGCTAATGGGGCCTCAAATGATATGTTACCCCGGGCCTCACTACGACTCTCACCGGCCCTAGGTACACGCAAGCACCACACACCGTAAAACCATAGAACTTACGGCTGGCTGGGTATACGTACACATAGCTAGGGAGGGGCAGAAGCCATTTTCTGATCGAGTTTTCTACCGATCTTTCAATACGATCGAAAGGATAGAGTCATCTAGCTATTAATAATCTTTTCTTTTTAAATAATGCACATGCGCACCGGATTGCAGTGGGCGTTTATATCGTTCCGCGGGCGTTAACATATATTTGTTTTAATACAGTACAGCATTTAATAAACAAAACCATTTGCTTGTCCATTATGCTCAATAACTTTAGGTATAACCTTTCGTAAATGCCTAATCTATCTTCAACACTTTGATTGATCAACTGTTTGCCAAAAGGCTATAATATTATTCCGTCAATCAGCTCCTGCTTAATCGTTGGCTTTACAACTCGTCTGATATATTCTTTCAGCTCGTGACACTATTGTGGAGTTCTCCACCAGTTGATTCGGTTTTCTGCCATCCATGCTTGTCAGCTTGTGCATAGCGGGACGTATGGAAATAGTGTGTTGATTGATGGAACCAGTGCCAAAACAGCTCCTGCTTCAAAATTATATTACCTGAAATTTGCATAGCCTTTTAAACTGATTCCAGCCCAGACGTGAACCTTTGTGGGGTGTTTAGCCCTAATTGGTCATGAATATACATAATTAAAGTTATAATATAAATCAATTCAATTTACTATACCTTGGCTTTAATCTTGGTGCCATTCCTATCTTGCCACAACAGAACCTCTCGAGCTGGACACTATACATTCATCAGTCCGAATAACGTTATCAAATGCATCGTTCAAATTTTGTCGCGCCCAACCCAAGCGCTTGTGTTTATAAGCTTAACGGATTAGCTAACAGTATGGGCTGCCTCGAAATGTCCAACCCAGAGACGTTCTGCAACGGAAAATGGTCCTTCGATGAATGTTGTATCCCACTGATGCATGGAGAGCAATAGATATAGTAAAGCTGAAATGCAGTTGTTTCATCGTCCAGCTGCATCTGCTGCTCTACAATTGTTTTTACTGCGGAGGTTATCTTTGACGCCGGTCCTTAGTTCCTACTGATTGTTCCCGTCTCGTAGAATCGCTTTAGAAACTGATGCGCACATTGGCAGGTCTTCCCGCCGGCAAAGCCATCTTCCCAATTATAGGCGACTTGTACCCCAGCCTTGAGTAATGGAGAATTCTCAGAGTACACCATCCTAGCTAAGTCAGGAAGCGTGGCCTTGCATGGAATAAACAACCTTATCGTGGTTGAAGTGTCGTGGTTGAAGTGTACATAAAAGGTGAACTAAATTCATTCACACGTCGATCGTTTCGTTTAAACGAATCGTACAAACTGTTCATACGGTGTAAACGAAGCATGTAAACGAAGAATGGACCTGTACACAGTACAGTTTAAACTTAGTTTAAACTACTTATAAACTACGTGGAAACGATACGATTCATTTCGTAGCACGTAGTTTAGACGATGCGAAACGTAACCTTTATCGCGTCCCCTACTGTAGGTGCAATCTATCAATTTGCGCAATTTATAAATTGCGTTGCGCATTAAGTGCATCCGGATCCACGTAGTGCGCAACAATTTATCAATTGCGCAACATCCTGGCACATAGCTAGCATGAATGCATATCCACGTGGCGTTAAAACTTCGAATATGTCTAAAGAGGAGCACCGAATGATATTTTTTGCTGTGAAAGGTATGTAGACAAAAGTAGAAGAACAAGCAAAACTGTTAGCGAAGAGAAAGGTTTCGTCAAGCTGTTAAGGGAGAGAATAGTAGTGGCGTCACGGCTTCTTTCAGACATTGTGTGAATAGAACAAAGAAGTTTGAGCTGCTAAACTGCGCAGAGCTGGGGTTGACTGAACAGATGTGTTTTATCTCCCGAAGGTGAGTAAATCAAGAAAGCTAATCTACGTGCATGCATGCCATGCAGGTAGTGCATGTATAGGGATAGAGTGAGGGAATGGGCTCCTTTGTCCTCCTCCTCCTCAAGTAGGATAAGATAAAATCTAATCTTGCACTGATGTTCAGGGCTTTGACAGAGGAAAACCAGCTGCCTTCAATTAAAAGTTGCAGCTGCATGTTCTTTCCTCTTTCCTCTGAAAGAGGCACAGTGTGCATTTTCCATTTCATAGGAATGGCTGCATGGTGCTTTGTGGCTGTAGGTTATAGATATTGTGTATGTATGTGTATTGTTGGTGTATCTTATGCATCTATGTATTATATATAAAAATTGCACATGTATATGACTCATAATTGCTTGAATGGATGTATTAAATTATTTAACAGAATGACAATGCATGACAAGACTATTTATCGTGCAGTTGCTATGGTTGAAAAGTTCTATGACATCGTTGAACATATCCATTCATTGGAATGTGGTCATGTTGGTTACAAAAAACCCCTGTTTTATGTGTATTTGTATGGGTGGGATGCTATGTATTGTAATTAGGCTGTATCACACAGTCATACAGCACTGTGCATACTAAACTAATTGATTTCATTTGATTGTTTTTAGTGTACATCAAAACAGTTTGTATAGCACATTGCTAGGGCAGAACTTATCATTTCCTGTTACAAGAGTGTCCTTAATTCAAGTACTTAATGCAAGAGGGAACCATTGGCCGTATCGTGATTACAGTTGAGCACACCCAATCCCTTTCTGTTAATATGTTTGACAGCAAATTCTCCACAATACCTATGGATGTAAAGATGCAAATCACTGCTTTGTTGTGCTGTAGCAGCTCACGGATCACAGCAAGATTTTATAAAATTCAAAGTCAGATTGGATCATCAGACTGTGGAGTATTTGCAATAGAATTTTTAATGTGATTGATTTGGCATTGGATTAAACCCAGCAAGTCATCACTATGAGCAGGATAAGTTACAACCACATCTCATAGAATGTTTGAAAAGTGAATAAATGACACCTTTCCCTTAAAAAAAAAATACAACCAGGAAATCCTAAGACGGAGTATTCGTATGCATAGTGGCTCAGTACACTGGTTGCAAGTGAGAACATTACCTAAGCAGTATTTAAGATGATAGTAATGACTGGAAATGTAAAGTGTGCATTGCTGGGGAGAAATAGTCTGCTTAGTTGATAAACACCCTTAATACACAATTTGTCATCAAAAAAATGTCATGGTTGCACGTTATGATTAATTGCGCAAATGATTCGATTTATAAATGGACCGTATTTGATATAAGTGAATGTGTGCCTGTATTGCACTGTGTGATGCATGGATCTAAAGTAATATCTGGGCAGAATGGGTACACTTTTTCTTAGGACCTCATACCTACATCCTGGAGCTATGCGCTAAATTTAATTCACAAATAAGAGCATGCCCTCCCCCCCCCCCCCCCCCCCCCCCCCCCCAGCCATTAATGATATTATATTGCTTCTAGGTTGCAGAAGTTCACAAATTGCGCAACGTAATTTTTGTGCGCAATTTATAAATGGACCGTGCATAGTACGATTGACAGTTTGCGCAACAATTTATAAATTGTTGCGCAATACGTGGATTCGCAGTGCAATTTATAAATTGCGCAAATTCATAATTTGCGCCTCACATCGGTGTCACAATAAAATATTTAAGTATGCATTGGGAACTGCTTCATGCAATGAAATACTTTTCATGCCTTAAGTCGAACTATTAATATAATCGTCCGAAATTGCACGAAGCCACGCCTCCCTCCGAAAAGTCATACGGTACCGTAGCGAGTGGGAATTAAGAGCTTAATACATCACTATAACTACTTACCTGTTTTGGGTACATAAATTTGGTACCTTTAATAAAGGAACCTGACCAGCAGATATACGGAGATAGACGGAAATATACGAAAAGCAATGCAGACTAGTGTTGACACATACATACCGCTGCCGTACACATATACCGTACATTATCCCCCCCCCCCCCCCCTTTCAATGAAATAAAAACGGTTATACATCTAACTTGACACAGGGGAAAAAAACGCATTGAATCAAGTTATTTATTTCATAACTGAACTTATTTTAAAATCCTCTGTAAAATCAGTTTGCGATTTGATTTGTGTGTGATTTTAATGTTCAATCACGTAATGATTCTGTGTAAGTATTTATTTATTTTCACCGCAAGCCGGTTTATTTTCCTGAAATATTGTCGCAGAAGCCTTCACGGTTATGAAGATGCTATCGTTAAACACGAGTCTTCTTTCGATGGGGGTATATAATTACAACACAAACCACTTTTCATTCACTGGCCGTAAAATTATTTTGGAATCATTATCTGATCGAACAGATCCAAAATGTTCAATTGCACAGTGATTTTACATAGGAATAGGTGGCTCTATCATTTCTTTTCTGCTGTCATGTAATTCATGCCATGGAGCAAGCCCTTTAGAACCAAACAATTGAATTAGGATATTTGTGACTTATCACTATACATGGTGTTTCTCAATCAAGGAAAATTATTGATAAATTAACCACAAGCATTAACTGGTAAATGTTGTAAAAAAGTTCTAACAACAAAAGAAGACATGCCGGTGAAATTATTTTTCATATAATCTTTTATGGTTAATTAATATTGATAATAGTTTCAAGACCTAATTCATATCAATTGTTAATGTTAATAAATTTAAGGTGTGTGGTTTGAAAGCTGCAATTTGTGTTTAATTGGTTACTTCCGTTTAGAAGTTATTCAGATTTGAAACTCGATCTAGATTTTTTGATTTTTGCAATGTACTAATTCGGCAAGTTATTATTATTTTTAAAAAATCAAGAAAGTGTGAGAGCTTTTGGATGCCTCTAAAATAACATGTTTTTGATTAGGTGTTATTGATAAGTATTCGTTTTTGTTAATTTTAATTTCTTTGATTTAATGAGTAAATTAATATTTTAACCCGCATTATTGAGCAACAATTATTGGTCAATTAACTGTTTGTGGCCAATTTATAAATGGTTTTCCTTGATTGAGGAACACTCTGCACATCATGCACTACATTACCTGCATGTGTACATGCAGTTACGCGTGTCCACATTAATTGATTAATACAAAACGTTGCACGGATCAAAATGGTTTAATATAAGTAAGTTGATCACTTTTGCGCACCAATATGAGTCGTCAATAATTCAAATGTTCTTCTTCATTTCTTCCATCAGTACTTCCTGAAAAAAGGACTAGTATCAGTGAGTGTACTGGTACGAAGAGCTAGACCAAAACAGTCGATCTCGCTACCAGACCGTCCAAAGATTCCCTGCCAGAATCCCGTCCCCACTGGTATTTCTACCTCGTCCTCAGGCATCGGGACGTAGTTGTAGGCGTAGCATTCCAGGTCACCCTGCTTGCTGGTTTTCAGATGAATACCGACAAAACGGGATTTGGAAGAATACAGCAATATCCTGGTCAGCTTTTCGTCAGCATCAAAAGTGAATGTCACGGGAGTCGGGTCTGTTTTAATGTACCCTGTCGAAATGGAGCTATCGTCTTGTTTCAAGCACTCGATGGCCTGCATAACGGTGGAGCGATAGAATCTGATATATTTGACGTTGGCGGCCACGTCCGAGATAATCATGAAGGGGTATCCTCCTTCTCCACCTACGGCCACGTTGCTTGTGAAAAAAGTCAGATCGATATCCCCTAGAACTTGCTGCATTCTTCCCTATAGTCACTTCACTCGTGCTTCTCCGAATCTGATGAGTAACTGATGCGAGTCGAGCTTTATATACTAACTTATTGTTGTCTTTAACCCTTGGGCCTCCTCATGACCTCATCCAACGCATAGCATCGATATTACACCGCACACATCATGCATGTACGGTATACATGTATATGCATGCGGAAAGAACAATTACTTGAATAACGCGCGTGACAAATGCGAGCTAGGCTGTATTATTATTCGGGAAGTATTTGTAATCTGATGAGCATTTCAATACATGTATCAGTATATATACATATTTCTTTTATATTGCTTGTAATTTTATCAGGCTCACTATACCTCTTTTCGAGTCTATTTCCTGCATGTATGTGCTTGTATGAATGAGAAACACAATGCATGTCGAAGTGCAGGAGACAAACATCACGAAAAATTAGATGCACTGCGCGAATTCGATCAGGAGCACATACACGTGCATGAATTTGTATATACCATATATATATATATATATATATATAATATTATATATAATTATAATTATATATATATGCATGTACTTGAATCAAAATCAGTATGGCGTGAAGTACATGCCACACAATGTCGCGTGACTGAACTAGCATTCGAAGCATTATTCGGTAAAAATGTCCTATATATGGTTCTTATTGTCTTCATGCGAACCGGCATGAAAACCGCATGCGCATGGGTGTGCACATTCTGAAGTCAGTGTCATTGTGTGTGCATGCAGATGGTGCATGTTTATAAGAATAGGGAGGACACGTTTACATGCACTGCATGCAGGCAATTTCTTGTACTGTCAGACCTACTGTAGAGTCTGCATGCAAGACACAAGAGTCTTTTTTTAAGGGGGTAACGACGGTGAGAGAACGCTGATCGTATAGCATGCAAATGATGAAATAGATATGACATAGAGTTTAGTATCAGATAAAATCATGTATATATATAGACTGTGTGTATTTTGAAGTGGAGTGAAGGACTTAAACCTTTTGTTTATCCTCGTCACTCACGTGTGGTGGCATGCAGTGTAGTCGCCATGCTGCATAACTGCATGCTAAAGGCATGGGCGCGTGTACCGTTCCGCTTTCAGGCTATGCGCTTGCGCAGTGCCACGCGCAGCAGTTTGGAAATAAATTATAGCCATCAACGAGGTTTCGGCTACATGTATATGTATTGTAGCTTGTAAAGTAGATCAATTGGGTTCAAAGTTTTATCCTAGCGGCTAGGTGACGTGCGTCAGGTAAGGATGAGTACGATTTCCATTATAAATGATACGATTAAGTACATGCACTCATGCAAGCTGAATTCTTATTGCAACTTCGTAGGTTCAGTGCATACAAGGTAGCCTCGTCCCCAGGCCCAGGCTATTAAGTTTGCACAAAAAGTTTGCCTTTCGATCTTTCACCATGCATGCATGCAATTTAGAAAGGTTATGGTAGGCACGAATGACTAGTACTGGGGAGTTAATTATGCCTAGGCTACAATAACTCCCAGGAGTCATTTTCTGCGACAACGGTACTTAGGCAAATACTACCAGTTCAATTAGATTTTAATTATTCTAACCCGTTAAGTAATTATTTCAAAACCCTTGATTATCAAAATGTTCAAAACCTTCGATTATCAAAATTATTCAAGATTAAGGTTACAGATAATTGATTGTAATAACCATGTATAAGTAATGGAAGATCGGAATATGCAGTGAAACAGTATTGATTTCAAGTTACTGCGTTCAATAGTGAGTTATTATCGTTTAATACCACAATTTGCTTATAAGTTGTTAAGGTTAAAGCTGCTAAGGTTTAATCACCAGCACTAATTATTCAATTAATAAATGAAGTAGGAAACACCATTCTATTGAATTGAGCTATTCATTAATTAAAAATTGTAAGTGTTCTTTTGCATTTTCAAGTTTGATTATTTGTTTTGAATATTAACTGGTGAAACGCCGATGAAATTTCATACTTTTTCAAACTTCCATCAAAGTTTATCTTTATAAATCTCGCAGTTGTCGTACATTATTGTGTTACATTAATTTATCTTTTGAATTATTAAAGAGAATCGAATTTTAATACGCTTTTTCAGCGGTGCGTTGAAAGACTCCTAAAACTACGCAAAAAAACGGTGGCCAGGAGGCCTATTAAGACTAGAGTAGTACCCAGGCTATACATGTATTGTTTAAATGTTACATCAGCCTCGGTAGTTAGTAGATGGATGCTGGGAAGTTTAATGCTAGTGATAACTATTAAAGATGATATTTAGATCAGTCGAGTCAAGTATGTTTTATCGTGGTTGGGAGTACGAATTTATAGGGTATAGCGTTCGCACTATTAATATGTATTAAACTTGTGTTTTGGTAGTTTCAAAACAACAGCGATTAAGCTCAGCTTCTATATGTGTTCGACGCGCTGATCTTTTCCAAATGCGTATTCATAATGCACCTATCAATGGTAAGTGCGACCCCCCCCCCCCCCCCCCCCCCCTCTCCCAATCCGGGACATATGGGCGATTTGACATTTATTAAATCAAACGCCCCATGGTTGGGGGTTAATAACTGGTCAATTCGCAGCGCCATTTGCTATTGACCACACCCAACGTCAAATCCCCCGTACGCGTGCTGGTAGAAACAATGGTCAAATCCCCCACTAATCTCCTATATGTTCCGGATGAGGGGTGATCGCACTTACCATGAATTGATAGGTGCATAATTGGCCCTCCGGAACCCCCTTCTCCCTCCTTTTTCGCTTCGATGCCATCGCAAGTACGTAGAATACTAAGGCTGGATTAAATAAAGCGGGGGGGGGGTAACCATGGCCATGGCCCTGCCCCCCGCCCCTGGGGACGCCCATGCACGAGGATAAAATCCCTTGGATAAACTGGTTACGTGTTAACATTTCGCGCTGTTAATTCGTTAGACCACGTTGGAAATGCCAGCATGCGCAATTGGTGCACCAGTGTCAAGTAAAATTGGGGACCCAATAAAATTGGAAACCCCCGTCCCCAAATTGGGGACCCCATAAAATTGGAAACCCTAGTCCCCCAAATTGGGGACCCCCCGTCCCTCAGTAAATTTCCGGAAAATTGGGGATCCCTTCGTGAAATAAGGGAATGCGTAAGGCAAATATGTATAACCGAGTTGAATGACCTTTTGCATACTGTGCCGAACAGGAGCATAAACAAACACATGTACATAATATGTCAACACTCAACAGCCAAATGAATATTATTTTGTTAACTATAAGTTGGGCCATGGAGCATTGAAGTGTCAAGTATGAAGTATACTAAATAAATCCCAATTCAAACGAAATGAATTAATTTATACATGTTTTTACACAATACTGAAATATAATATAAGACATGACATGTTCATTACATCGCACTGAAAAGTATTCTATAATTGCATTCACAGTGTATCAGTACAGTTTTACAGAAGAATGGGGGTGGTATTGAATGGTCACTGAAATCTGAGATCATATTTCCCCTTAGTTTTGTTCTGAAATAACAGTAAAGCAGCCTAGTACAAAATTTCTATTGTATACTTAGATATAGAGTTATAATAATAAGTGTTAGCTTTCTCATTAGAAACATTAGAAGCCCCAGCTTTTGCGTTCATTTAGCATGAAATTAAGCATACTTTTTACAGTGTAATATTGATAGCTAGCAAGCGTAATATTCGGATTGATTGATAGAAATCTGCGTGGATAGCGACTAAAGAAACTCCTATAGGAGTTTCTTTAGTCGCTATCCTTAATTCCTACTGCTCAGTGACCGTATGCTGCATGGCCTAAACGAGTGGAATAAAACGACACACACGTTTTGTATATCTACCAGGGCTGCCAAAGGCCAGTCGGCTATCAGGTCACGTAAATTACCATAGTAAAAATAAAGGTCGGGACCTTTCGCAAATTTTGCCGAGTCTCTTTCATACATAATGCCGACTTATCTGCTTTAGATCCCTATTTTCATGGAAGGGTCCCCAGATTTCCAGTAAATTAAGGACGGGGGGGGGGGGGGGGGGGGGGGAGAGAGTCCCCAATTTTACGCGCGGAATCCCCAATTTTACGTGACACCGGCATACTCCACTAAGGACTCACCATGCACTTGCACCCTAGTGTTGTACCCATGCAGACCCACGCCACACTGTGACAGCAGCGGATGGATTACATCACCGCTACGTGGAATTAGGTGGAATGTAACATTAAGTCATACAGTTTACGTATTACCCCTGCTGAGGCGACTAACGCACGATGGAATGGAGTCAATGGACGTCGATATCGATGCACCTACCAGTGTGCTTTGCATAAGATGTTACAGATTGCTTGATAAATACATCAGATTGAAGCTCGAACTAGATTTGGCGGAGCAAGAAGCAGCAGCTTGTGTTAAAGTGATGTCTGATACAGCTCCTTCTGTCTTCTCAGAGATTAATACTCCAGTGCAAATAAAGAGGTCACTGATCTGATAACCGTGGTGACCTTGTGGTTAATGAATTGTCACCGCAGTGTCGGTATAAAATGAGTAGGATAAGCGATTGCGAAATTGTACATAATTATGCTGATTATAATTAATGTGAAACGAAGAAGACTTTTCCCTTTAACCAATTCACTCCAAAATCTGGGTAGAATTGTTGCACGGTGAAAATTTCAGTCAAATGTGCTGACTCTAAGATCATTAGCAAAGAAGTTTTAGAGCGTCTTGGTATGGTCATACCAAAACAGTTGAATATTATGTGCAGAAGAAGTTCAACTTGTGTGCTTGGTGAAAAATCAAAAGATATTGTTGCAACGTTTTCTTGGGATAAACTGATTAAAAGAAAGCTCCTACAACATCAATGGTGGAAGAAGCGATTGCCAAATACTGACGTACTTGTTTCAATTGTGGTGGCCATCATTCTTAGAATAGGAAGTCAGAAATTGAATTTTATTCAAAGAATTGTATCAGTGGTTCTGTATGCAGGTCATGCTTCAAAACGTATAAGTGCATGGGCTTCAGTGAAAGTTATTGTATATATTATTATGTATATTAACACAAAAAAGTTCAATTTGAAATTCAGGAGTTTGAACTCTTACAGAATCTACACCTGTGTCTATATTACATTAGGCAACCATTGCCTACATGACATCTTTAGGAAGTGAACATATGATGCAGACGTTCATGAGTGGAAGAAGAACATAGAAGCAGAAATGAAGGTATTTGCATGATTACCACATTTCATGGTTAATAAGCCAGCTATACCTGTAGAGAAGCTTGTCAATAGATGAGGGAAACGATGATGATGACAGCAGCCCCGAAGGAAATTGTGAACTTCTTCAAGCAATGTCAAACTCCCAGAATGAATTAAGTAACTTTGACAAATACACTGGAAGAATCTGTGGTTGCTATCTCTCAAGATGATAACACAAGCATTTCATCACCAGAACTGTCTCCGGCATTGAGTTTATGCCAATATTCAAGTAACACTCATACCTCAGAAAGTCCAAGTGACAGTGCACCAAGCAGTAGCCAAGAGGTACCTCAAGTTATGCATACAACAGCAAAAATAAAAACTTTTAAACTTGTTGGTGACAATAATATAGACAAAAATGTTAAACCTGATGATATGAGACATGACAATCAATCAAAGTCATTACATTATTTTCATACATACGCACTCAGCGATAGGATTGATATGATGACAATCCATGCTTACCTGATATGTCATTGGTCAAGTAACAACTCTCTAATGTTTTGCCTAACATGTATGTAACATGTACAATGAAGATGTTCGAATTCTATCTGGAAATTTTTGTCATTTAGTAGCAAGGGTGCTAAAGAAATACATACCTTTTTTAGTTCACTTGGAGCAAGTCTTGAGAAACATATTATCATAAGTTTCAAAATGAGATGTCACAAAAATCTGAAGTTGTAAGTTTCATTTCATTCCATACTTGTCTAAGCTTCAATTATATGCAAATTGACATTTCAGATTCTACTGGGTATTCAGTTAAAAAGTGAAACAATGTTATGAAACAATGTTAGACACTATGCAGGAAAATCTTCACCAGTATGTACCAGTTGTGGAGATGGTAGGCACTACTATTGATTGATACTACTGGGGGCCACACAAAGCAGTGCAAGACTGAAATGTTGCATTGCATTCTGCTTGGTAGAGATCAGCTCACTGTGTCACGAGCATAAAGATGTCAGAGAATTAGATGTGACTCCAATTGAAAGGCTTGAAGTATTGCAGCCTGTAATAGAAGATTGGAAGTAGGTACAATGATAATGCATTTAGATACATTTATTACATATACATTTCTCCTATTTCAGTGCGTGTGGAAAAGACTGTACTCAGCAGCTTCTGTAAGTGATGGAGGTACTATGTACCATCTCAGAAACCTTATTAACAGGAGAAATGTTACAAGTGACCCATCTCACAATGTAGATCCAAGTGAAGACTTCTTTATAACCATTGTTGAGGCATATATTTTTAATGCAGTTATGTATTTGTACCAGATGAAGTCACTAAGTGATGATCCAGTTGACCCATCTCTATTCAGCAACATTGATTATAACAAAACAGGTGAAAAGAGAGCCGGAAGCATTAATTGCTCAAAGCATCAGAGAAGGTTATATCAAAATTGTAGACATTTCATTAGAAACAAACTAAATATGGAGTCTATTCCTACATTTGTGAGGTTACATCATTGGGTTTACTGTTGCTTGAATTTAATGATGCAGTTCATGAAGGTGATGGAGAGCGTATCTTACGTTGTTGGAAGTTTTCTTTCCCATTTTTAAAGCATTATGCAATTGAAAACTTCCATCACTGTATCAGTACTACTTTTTGTTTACAACACGAATGGCTGCACCGTTAATGTGGAACAGAACTGTAAATACTAGGGGTGGGTTAGGAAAGAACATACCATGTGCTTTACATATGGAACATCTTAATAGATGTGTCAAAACTGCAATGTCATCCTTATCAAGCAACTTAATTATAATTATAATTATAATTATAATTATATCCAGCAAAATCGGGCTTGTGGGATTATAATTTTATCACTATAAAAATTGCACGTCACACTAACCCACACATCTTCGCAACGGTACAACCTCTTCCTTTCATATTTCTTACACATGTTCCCACATCATTTCTCTATGTTCGCTTCCATTTTGGAGCTCTAATTATGTTCTATGCCGTCAGTGCAAAGATCGCTAATCCAACAGGTTAGAAGTTCACATCTCGCCATGTACGAATGTTGAAAACGCGTCAAATTCGGAGTGTACATAGAGGAGTCCTGTAGCTATTGATTTGTCTGTTCGTTAATTCTTGTATGATCCGTTACAGAGATGCAGTTGAGCAAACTACATGCATGTTTTCCCGCTTGATTCGTGCCAAAGATATAATCACCGCCTTCCCATACATTGAGCGGGACGCGATTTGCCAAAATCATTGGCGCGAATTAAGCGGGAAAACATGCACGTAGTTTGTTCAACTGTATCTCCGTAACGGATGATACAGAAATTAACGAACAGAACAAATCAATAACTATACAGGACTCATCTATGTACAACCCAAATTTGATGCGTTTTCCACACTCGTACATGGAGAAACGTTGAATTCTAACCCGTTGGGTTGGCGATCTTTGTATTCGCGGCATGGAAAATAATTAGAGCACCAAAATCGATTTCCACATTTAGAGGTGATGTGAGAACAAGTGTATGAACCTTTAAAGGTAAAGGTTGTACCGTTGCAAAGATGTGTTGTTTAGTGTAACATGCAATTTTTATAGTGATAAAATTATAACCTCACAAACCCGATTTTGCTGGACACTGTCCCATATACTGAATTATAATTATAATTATATATGATTATAATTATATGATAGTTTCTGAGACAATGTTGTTTCTCATATTATTATGTACATTATAATTGATGTTATGAAATTGCATTGTAATTGAATCACTATAACTTCCGAAAAGTTAAGGTTATTTACCTCCTATCTTTAACTCTACACCATTTCTCTATAGTAAAATATACGCACACAATCTCAAATAATCATTAGCCATGCCATACTAGTACTGTGCTATACCGAGTTGTTCCGTACCGTGCTATTCCAAAGAAGTGTCGTGTGAAGATAGAATTATATTTGGATTGGCAGGGGGCGGGGGGGGGGGGGGGGGGGGGGGGGGGGGTAAAATAGCAAATACATTCCGTCCGCACACATGGTGGTTGAAGGCAATTTAGAAATGGTTGTAGTTGAGGGGGTGACAGAGCTGGGCTGATAGAAATGTAACTCCGAGTGGTAGTTGAGTTCGTTAGTGGACGGAATGTATTTGCTGTGATATGACAAGGATCTCTGCTACAGGCAATAATGGATGCTTGCCAGTGGTATTCGACAAACTAAAACGGTGTGATCGTTCAGCAATAGTCTGTTTTGTCTCACGGACTTATCTTCTGCCATGTTCGCGTGGGTGTTGTTTGCTAATTTGCAAACCAATTTGACCCAATTTCGATGCATTCCTCATTACATGACGCGGCGTGACGTAGAACGCAATAATTGCTCATTACACAGCAATTCCCCAGACCCTATGTGGATACGCAAGGGTGTGGCTACGCCAGACTAGGCATTTTGGTGCCGACTTGTCACTCCACATAAACGGCACGGTTTAGCGAAGCTCACGTAATATGTGCACATCTAGTCTAGCTGTCATGTTTGTGATGGATTATATGCTAGCTGGCGAGTAAAGGCAACGCTTCGTTACCGTTTTAAAACGCTCGATTGAAAACCACGCCCACGAAGCCAATCCTACATAATCCTATCATACTGCTATGGAGCATCGCACGCACATTCACGTCTACCGATACTCGCACGCATACACATAAACACGCGCTCACTTATTCATACAAAAAACACGCGCACGGACATATAAGACATACAGACGCACACATTGAACCACATGCACATGCCTGCCACCCCAAGCCAACTTCTCGATTTAAACACCACTCTATATAGACACAAAAGAAATACTGAAATTACATTATCCCAGTCCGAGTTCCGGTAGAAATCAGTCGGAAATCCAGAAATCAGGCCGCAGAAATCCAGATATAGCAGAAATCTTGAAATCTTGCAGAAATCAGGGCAGAAATCAGGTAGAAATTCGTAAATATGAATTTGACTCTGATTGCGCCCTCTCCAGGCGGCACTTTGTGCTGTACGTCTTTTGAAATCAAAGAATGAGTGACGACGCGGTAGCCGCTGTGGTCATTGACAATGGCTCCGGGATGTGCAAGGCTGGCTTTGCTGGCGATGGTATCCCTAGAGCAGTCTTCCCTTCCATGGTGGGGAGACCTGTGAAGTTGCGTTTGGGTCAGAAAGACTTCTACGTTGGAGACGATGCACAGTGCAAGAGATATCTCCTCTCCCTGAAGTACCCCATTCAACACGGCATTGTCACTAACTGGGACGACATGGAGAAGGTCTGTTATTTGCGGTACAAGGAACAGTGTGCATGAGGATGTTGCATTGACACACCTCCTTCCCTTTAAACAGATCTGGCACCACGCCTTCTATAACGAGATGCGAGTGGCCCCAGAGGAGCACAAAGTCCTGCTGACCGAGGCCCCCCACAACCCAAAGGCCAACCGTGAAAAGATGACCCAGATCATGTTTGAGACCTTCAATACCCCAGCCATGTATATCGCAATCCCTGCCGTGCTGTCCCTGCATGCATCTGGTCGTATCACTGGTATTGTGTTTGACTCTGGAGATGGTGTCTCCCAAACTGTTCCCATCTATGAGGGTTATGCCCTTCCCCACGCCATCCTTCGTCTGGACCTTGCTGGTTGTGACCTGACAGACTACCTGATGGGGATCCTGACAGAGCGTGGCTACTTTTTCACCAGTACCTCTTGTCATCGTGACATGGTTCGAGATATTAAAGAGAAGCTGTGCTATGTGGCCCTGGACTTTGAGCATGAGATGCAGACTGCTGCCCAGAGCTCCTATGAGCTTCCTGATGGTGAGGTGATCACTATTGGTAATGAGCGATTCAGATGCCCAGAGGCCCTGTTCAAGCCCTCCTTCCTTGGTATGAGGTCTGCAGGTATCCACGAGTCCTTTTACAACTCCATCATGAAGTGCAACGAGGACACCACGCAGGAAGGACCTGTATGCCAACATTGTCCTATCTGGAGGTAGCACTATGTTCCCTGGCTTTGCTGACAGGATGCAGATGGAGATCACAGCTCGGGCCCCACCCACCATGAGGATCAAGATCATTGCTCCTGCTGAGCGCAAGAACAGTGTCTGGATTGGTGGTTCCATCTTGGCCTCCCTGACCACCTTCCAGAAGATGTGGATCTCCAAGCAGGAGTACGACGAGTCTGGTCCATCCATTGTGCACAAGTGCTTCCAAAGTTCTAATGAAGGGTGTAGCTAAGACTAGACTGTGTCGGACATTTTCTGCAGTATGTTGTTCAGGTGAATTACTGACAAATTTCCTGAGGTTGAAACCTGATTCACGCGGGCGATCTCGCACATGCACACAGATACGCAATCACTCTGATTCACACTGACAATTGATTATTTTACACGTGTTAACTCTTGAGCTGCGAAGGGCACTGTTTTGTGCCAAGAGCATGTATCGTAAATAACAGGTCTCGATTATTACATTTTGGTTGTCTTCATGCAGTTTATGCAATCCATAATATATATTGGCCACAATTCTGATTCTAAGGCGGAACTACTCGCGTAAACAAAAGCTGCATGAGTATCCCTGACCGTGGATTAATTGGGGTATAAATACCAACAGAAATGCATCAATTGTCAAGCGTAGCCCTGCCGTTTGAATGTGCAGTAAAAAGTATTCATAACTAATCGTGATTTTAATGAACCTCCTTTAAAGGCTTTATTCCTACGACAGGAAGATATCCGTAGAAACTCTCAAATGGAATAAAAAATAGAATAAAAACTTTAACTTTAACTTAGAACTGATATCGTGAAAACCAGGTTTCTTTGAGACATCCAGTTGTATGCAGCATCACACTACAGATAGAATCCCAAACACAAGAGCGGAAGCTGTTGCGGAACTAAGGCAGTGCGATTACGGGATACATAAATCGTATAGTCTATGTGATAAAATAAAATAGAGGTGGACGCTGGTATAATTTATGCTTTTAAAGTGTAAGTGGCTTAACTGAAATGAGATTATAGTCAATTTATAGAAAGAGCTGTTCAGCATTGAGTAATAATCACGCAGTATGTAGAATAACACAGACAGCTATTAATATTATCACTAGAAATCTGCAAATAGAAAAAAAAAATTTCTAGGGATAGTAGGCTAGCCCTATACAGCGATAATGAATTCTATACTGCATTCTTAGTTACTATCATGTTAAGCAATGAAGTAGAAAACATTGCCGCTGCATGGGGTTCTTGTTGCCACAGAAAGCCTTTAATGGAAGTTAATTTAAATCACAATTGGTTAAATATGATGAATTCATTGTACTGTACATGTAAACGGCAGGGCTACCTGCGCTTGGTAATTGATGTATTCCTCAAGTGGTTGGTACCAAAAGTAACATTCCGCAGTTTGAGGGATAACTTATTACATCATATTACATAATAATCATGCGCAATTTTCTACACTATTCCATGAGGAACGAGGGTGCGCGAGTTTATGCCGTTAATTGTACTGAGACTTAGGAATGGGTTATCCTCTCTTGAAACAAACGGCTCTCCATACCGCCGAACTGCTACTAGCCTACTACTACAGTCACGTGCAATTATTTGTCGTTTCGCCTCTTACGCAGTGCACACAGGTGACAGTTTTTGTCTAATATTTCGTTGCAATGCTTCTAGATCATGTACAAGCGTTCTAGCCATTAGAAATACCCAAGTAATCGTTTTTGTTTTGTCAACAAACTCCGAGGAGGTGACTTGCACAAAAGGGAGCGGCATGACGCATTATCATAATCTATCATTGGCCCGCACGGCCTTTGTGTCAGGCTACCTCGCTTCACGTACGTATTAGAGCTACTGTCTGACTGATTTTTATATAGAGCGCACCATGCAAGATCCACTGGGAAATGTACTTTTGCAGAAAGGACTAGCAAGCCTTCGTGACCTATCGCACGTAAACGTTAATTTAAGTGGTGTGGTTTGTGTCAGGCTAGCTACATTCCCTTGTACATATCTATCTCGATAAAATAATACTGCGCATTCATGAATGGTTTCTTCACTGGGAGATTATGTTTTGGACTGTTGATATACCTTCCGAAGTATGTTATGTAAAGCGTTACATTTCTTGGATAACACGTACAACCCATACAAGTAAAAAATAATAATAATAAAAAACGCCCGATCAGTGGAAGAATATGTATCAGAGCATATCAAGGAGATATGTATAGGAGTTGGACAGGTCAGTAGCTAAAATTATGGATATCCCTGAAATGTCTTATCCACCATTTGTAAGCATATACATTACATGGTGCATGTACTACATGTATTTATTCAGATGACTTGGGAATTGGACTGTAATGCAAGGAACAAGTTTCACTCAATGTCATTGATTTTATATCATCTTGTACACTGTGGCCTATTTACACATATAGTCAGTCAGGCATCTACATGGTGCCTAGAACTGTAGCAGCATTACCCTGCTGGACTGCAACAGAGAATTTGCATAAGGTAGCTGAATGATCACTGATCTTCACTACAACTGAACTGCAATCTTTCGACCTGCTAAGGTTAGACAGCAAATTTAAAGATTTCACTTCAGTGCTCTGTGGCATGCATGTGCAGCCACTTCACCAGCCCATTTGACACTGCGAGCCATATATAGCTACATACATGTATGCTGGTGCAAAGGTATCTGTATATACACACCCCATACCATAACTCTACCACTATACTCTTTTGCTTCCATTGAATTCTATTGACATTGTACATGAAAGCAGAGAATTTACTACACGCACTATAGAATTAAAGAAACAGCTATATACTAATATCTCTCGAAAGGATATCCCTCGCATACACCTCATACAGGTGACTGGTGCATGATGAGAAGCCGTGGTACCCTAGCTGTTCTAACTATACGTCAAAGGAGCGGATATACCTCGCGCGCGCCACATGCAGCTTTTCAGGTAAACGAGCTTTGTGGTACATGCAGCTGACTTGATGAAGCTGCAGCCCATCAACCAAGATTATGCCCCGTGAAATACATCTCCACTTTCTTCCACCGAAGCTAAACAACTTTACGTCGCCTCCGGCCTTTTCAACAATGTCTTACTAGTAATTAGTTCTAACATGCAGTTAAAGCCCGATACTTTCTTTAACTATCCGCATGTAGCATGCCGCTTAAATCGTTGAGCTTATGCTGCTAGGCGCCCCATTACCTGTAGTTACCAAACTACTCTCAATGAAACAAGGATGGCGGAGCCGGAGGGTTAAACATCAGTCACGGATTCCAAACCAAGTAATAGTTAATAATCCTTTAGTAAAATCAGTGTGCGATTGAATTAACATTCTAAAATTAATTTGTGTGTGATTTTACGCGTTTTATCCCCTGTGTACATGTGTAAGTTTTTTGTTTTTCACCGTACTGTACACATTATTTTCCTGAAATATTGTCGAGAAGAGTTTACGGTTATCATTAAACACTAGTCTTCTTTCGATGGGGTGGGCTACTTGTATAATTACAACACGAGTCGTACTACTATGCATTCACATCCTTCATTTATTTTTAGCTGTCATGTAATTCATGCCGTGGAGCAAGCCCTTTAGAACCAAGCAATTGAATTAGGATATTGACGACTTATCACTTTACATTGTATTTCTCAATCAATTACAAATTAACCACAACAAGTTAATTAATTGGTAAATGTTGTAAAAAGTTCTAACAGCAAAAGAAGACATGCTGGTGAATTTTTTTAAATATATGGTTAACTAAAAAGTTTCAAGACCTAATTCATTTCAATTATTAATGTTAATAAATGTAGGTGGGTGGTTAGTTAAAAGCTGCAAATTGTATTTAATTGACTACTTCCGTTTACAAGTTATTCAAAATTGAAACCTTGATTTTTTTATTTTCGCTGATTTAGGGGGCATTTACCTTGATGTAGTGGTTAGATGTATTAATTAATTCGGAAAATTAATATTATTAAAATTCAAGAAAATGTCGAAGCTTTTGGATGCCTCTAAAATGACATGTTTTTGATTAGGTGTTATTGGGAAGTATTAATTCGTTTTTGTTAAATTTAATTCCTTTGATTTTATTTAATTAATTAGTAAATTAACCTTTAATCTCCCGTCGTCCTACGCGTAGGATTAGCGTCCTACGCGTAGGACGCAAGTTAAAATTAATTTTTAGCAAACTCATATGATCCAAAAATAAACCAAAATCTCATTGCACTGTAGAAATGGTTGTTAATTCAGGAAATATTTTTACTTTCTTGCAATTCTTCAAAGATTGTCAAATATACAATCAATGCTGCATTGCTAAAAGATAATTTGCGGTCAATTTCAAAGCAACTTAAAGTACCAAAAAGTAATGTTGGGAAGATCAGAGCAACATTTTAAAAGAAGGGGGTAGTAGGTCAGGTCATTTGCACTAAGCATATAAAAAAGTACATTGTAGATTTGGAAATTGCTAGCTTCACAAGCTTATGAACGATAGGTATTTGTCAGACGCATGTTGCGAGAATAGCCAACTGAAAATGGACAAAATCTTGAAAACGTACAGTGCGTTTTCGGTAAATATGACAAAATCAATTAGAGTAAAAACACTGCCGTAGAATGTATAAAGTAGCCCACACATCATGCTTCAAAAAAACATATTTAAAAAGTGATACTTTTCGTACTTTTTTCTGTGACAATTAAATTCTCTACATAATGCATTTTTAAGAACCGTATCTGTTTATTTGCATCGTGTAACCAAGGGTGTGATTTAAAAAATAGACTGACAATTGGTAAATCAAACAACAGTAGAGAAATGGATGCCAAAAAACTGCATTTCTATTTAAAATGAATTTACAAATATTGGTCCTACGCGTTGGACTTGGACCTGGAGAATTAAGGTTAATGTTTAACTTGTTTACATCAAAATTTAAGCCCGCATTATTAGAGCATTTAGGAACAAGTATTGGTCAATTAACTGTTTGTGGTCAACTGATTTATAAATGGTTTTCCTTGATCCCTGCACACCATGCGCTACACCTACATGTACACGTATTACATGCATGTGTACATGTACATGCATTAATACAAAACGTTGCACGGATCAAAATGGTTTAATATAAGTAAGTTGCATCATCACTTTTGCGCACCAATATGAGTCGTCAATAATTCAAATGTTCTTCATCATTTCTTCCCTGTATAAAAGCAAGCTGCAACGTAGACTCCACGAGCCACTGTATTCATGCAGACCACGGAAGAATAGCGATTTCCAATGACTCTCATGCTTCATGCAGACCACGGAAGAATAGCGATTTCCAATGACTCTCATGCTTCATGCAGACCACGGAAGAATAGCGATTTCCAATGACTCTCATGCTTCATGCAGGGCGTGGGGATATAAAAATGTTAATGCCACATGCAATGACGCGTTTGGACAAGGCCCCTAAGAGAAGTACGATCGAGAGTTACGGCAGTAACTCTCATATAGCCGTATCATGAATTCCATTAAGAAACGTGACCCGCGTATAACCATAGATATAACACATAGGGATTGGAAACGGCCTATCTAAATGTATGGCGTGACGTCACATCCGCGTTACAGGCTCGTTTCGCGAAATTATTATAGAGACAAAACCTGCCAGTACTGTCAGCGCCACAGTAGCTTTCCCTTGGACAGATAAATGTTGTTGCGAGGTAAAAGGAGGATATTTGTTCAGAGAGATATTTATAGATACAAAAGAAAAGCGATACGAGCAAGATTTATCACTATATTGGCCCAATCATTGCGCGACCCAACTTGTTGTACCCTTGGTAGTCGTGTGTCCGTACATATATGAAAGCACGAGCCCTTGTTGCGTTCTAATTTTGTCCCTGCATGCCCTCATGCAAGCTGATCTGGAACTCTTTGTACCTAACACAAGATACTGATGGGTACTCGTACCCGTTACATATCTGTTGACTGTTGTACCTGTTTTGAACGTAGTTTACACACTTGCTCCAAACCTGAATTGTCCTAAATACGATGAAGTGATTAAACTGTGCCTTTGTGTTTGTTCCACAGACTTATGATATACCCTTATGGAGATATATAATTTTTTGTACGCATGCTTCGAATGAATTTGTGACAAAAGTAACAAATAACCCTGCTTCCCAGTCCCTTCGCATGCCTTCAGAAACTCGGATAGAACAGATTGGTACACTGTACTTGTCAATAACGCTACGTATAGGGCTTAAAACACAAACTTTAAGTCTTGGTCTGGAATCTCAGTCAACAACGCCATGCTCAATTGTATTCATTTACTGCTCAATTTTATTCATTTACTGCTATTCCGCCGTTACGGGGTTACATCCGAAACGAGCCTATTACCATTGAGAGCCTGGTGTTGCCAATCCCTATGTGTTATATCTATGGTATAACGCGTACCGAGAAACGGATACTGAGTTTAGCTCTTTGTAGCTATCGAACCAGAAAGGGAAGATGATCATTTTTATGTATAGTTCAAGTCGTCAGACCCTTTACTTTAAGTGAACAAAAAAGCTCGTGCTTTACTCGTTCCCAGACCGATTTTTCTCCTCCGACAGTTTTTTCCTGGGTGAGTATAACTCGAGATAGGAACGGTTTTAAAGAGCGCAAAATACACCAATGGCTTTAGAGTTTCCTGGAAGAAAATATGCCGGAATAAGATTATGTAAATAAAGCATGTAACTGATATACGCAATCATCACGTAATATGGGGGGAGGTATATATTAAAGGCGTTTCCATGGCAATATTTCACGTATTATTAGAATAATGTGGTCGTTTGTGTTCTAGAGCAGCTTTGCCAGGGGCGGATTTGGGGAGGGGGGGTTCCAGGGGGTCCGGACCCCCCCTTTTCTATATGAAGAATGACGTAATGCATAAGAATGACGTAATGCATAAGAATGACGTAATGCATACTGTAATCTATGCAGCGTTCTGCATGTTACCATCCTTGGATTTACAGGCTTGCACATCGTTCTAGCCAAGCGGGATCTAGATCGATCTAACCATTAACGAAATTTAATTTTGCATGTGTGGTTAATTAGTATGCAATCGCGAGATCGATCGAATTCGTGAATGGTACGGTGCATGTGAGCAGGAATTGAGGTAAGCGATCAAAATACGTGAATGGGATGGATCTCAGATTCTTTTCCTCAGAAAACAGGTTATTACCGTTGCTATAGAGCTAAACAAATTAAATGTACTAATACTATAGTAAAACATACGTGAGTCATTTATAGACCGACATGTAGCTGGTGCATGGCCACGTGCACGCTTCGGTCACAAATTCACAAAAGCTGAATTTGCGTCACGAAGTAGCAGTAGGAACCATAGCATTGTGAAAAATGAAGAGTTTTCTCGTCGCTATCCATGCAAGCGCAGGCTCTAGTAATCCGGATATCGCATGATGTTTGTATTGGATATCACTGTGAATTTCATGCCAAGCTATCAGCGCTCCCCCAGACCCCTTGCTGTCACGGGAGGGGGCGTACCCTCCCCCAGTGGTGAATATATTTATCGGACCCACTGGATCCGCCCCTGTTTGCTCACCACTATTGGCTAGTCAGCGGCGGCGGAACCGGGGGGGGGGGGGGGGGGTATTAACACCCCCCCCCCCCCCCCCCTTCCAATTTTACCTTGAGCATGATTTTTTGATTTGATATTTATTTCGTAATTAACCAGCTGCAATATCAGGGATCCAGGATGGAGGATGGGCCGAACGCGGACAGCAACCCCCCTCCCCCCCCACTGGCCGAACGGCACCCCTCCCCACTCATTATGTATTCATAGTTTTACCCCCCCCCCCCCCCCCCCCCCCCCCACTACAAAACACCTTCCGCCGCCCCTGCTGTAAACATCGGATTCCTCGTCGCACTACATTGTGTCATGTCACATGACTGCCACGCCCTAATTTGTTAATTTATGCGTGTGCATTGGGTCTATAGCTAGCTCTGCCTATACGACTATTGATTCATACAGCGATACGCGCCGATCATCATTACCGATAGTTTCATAATTATATGCAGTGATGAATGGATTGAACGTGACGGAGTGTCAGAACAACAAAGACTCTATATCCTAAACATAAGAACAGATGAACAACAGCGCCAAAGATCCAAGTAGAAAATTTGGCTAATGTGTACGGCTATTTAATAGTACACTGTAATGGTCAGCCTGCCTTTTTCCTTCTTTCTAAAAGCTTGCAGCAAGGTGCATTCAGTTTCCTACAGATGTACATCTAAATGATAATGGCTTGGAGCCTCTGTATGTGATGGTAGAGAACATAATAGACGCATTTGCGGCATGGCATCCTCGAAGGATGAATCGGCTCTTTTATTGGAGATCAAATAAGCAGCTACTCTGAGCATGTAATAATCAATTTTGAAAAAGAGCAAATCAAACCTTTTTCGAAGGGATTCAATGATTTAACGAACTTGGGAGGGAGGGAGGAGGAGGGAGGGAGGAGAGGAGGGAGGGAGGAGGGAGGGAGGGAGGAGGGAGGAGAGGGAGGGAGGGAGGGAGGGAGGGAGGGAGGGAGGGAGGGAGGGAGGGAGGGAGGGAGGGGAGGGAGGGAGGGAGGGAGGGAGGGAGGAGGAGGGAGGGAGGGAGGGAGGGAGGGAGGGAGGGAGGGAGGGAGGGAGGGAGGGAGGGAGGGAGGGAGGGAGGAGGGAGGGAGGGGAGGGAGGGAGGGAGGGAGGGAGGGAGGGAGGGAGGGAGGGAGGAGATGAGGAGGGAGGGAGGGAGGGAGGGGAGGGAGGGAGGGAGGGAGGGAGGGAGGGAGGGAGGAGGGAGGGAGGGAGGGAGGGAGGGAGGGAGGGAGG
>OX442415.1:25830970-25880523 GCA_949361645.1 Spongilla lacustris
GCCATCTAAAATATATTGCAGTAACATTATTTTTTATGTGAGTATTGTGCATGCATGTGGTTAGTATAATTAAAACATTAAAGAAACAAGTATATGAAACATATGGAATGGATTTAGTATTCTCATTGGCAGAAGGGATCAGGTGAGCTGACTGGATCAGGTGATGCTGCCTGATCATTAAAGAGTTAATGACCTAATAGTGATGAAGAGGCCATGAAGCTGATACAAATGGAGGCTCCTCGGAGGAACAAGAACCAGGGGTGGAAGGAGACTCTGCAAGGAAGTATCCCAACATGGTCCACCATGTGTGTATAATTGAGTGCATGTGTCTGCATGTGCATACATTTAATTTGTATGTGTACATGTGTGTACATTATGTTATGAGTACATACATGTGTACATGTACATGTATGTGCAACGTGTATGCATGTATGGTGGTCACCATAGTGACTCTACTATAGAGGGTGTTTATGTAGTGTGCATACATGTAGCTCCCTTAAAGATGTACAAGTTAATCATAGATTGACAGTGGTATTGTGACTTAAGTCCAGTTACGTAATTCCTAGACATTGTATTCAACACTTATGTGCAGACAGTATAAAAATACCTTATTCTCTTCATACAACTATTTCATTCAGATGATGATGATATTCAAATACAGGCCAGTGGATCGGACTAACAGCTCCTTGACTGGTCCAAGTACAACAGATGCTTGGCTGGTGTTTATCGTATCTACAATCCCTATAGTTCCTTTCCTTTTTACACCACCATTGCCTTCAAATCCTATATACCACTAACTTTCTCAGAGAGAATGTATTCATAACTTGTGAAATTTAGATTGCACTTCACATAATGAAACAAAAAAATCTAATGAGGCATATATTACACAAACGTTTAGGCTTACATGTAGAACATATAATGTACAAATATTACACACCACACTAGTGACACTACTGCCATAAGTTTTATATTCAAATTCCAATATTTTTTAACACAGCCACCAGAGTTGACCATGTCACAGGTTTCACACCCTTTCCCTGAAGCCATTTTTGGAGTATAGCCTCATTGATCCATTCAGCATTCCAATGATGCTCCATCTCTAATGCTTTCACTATGACTCCATCACTATCCTCCAGTAGGAAGATTCCAAACTTTAAATATTTCACTCCAACCTGTACAGCAATGTTCAATTTGCTAGAAGATAAGGATAACAACTCTTTCAGAGTAGGTGTGCCTGGTGTGAGGGCAAAGCATCAAAGTAGCTACAGTACTAATTGTGTACACCAGTGTATGTAATGTACACTGTGTTTCTCAATCAAGGAAAATTGTTTACAAATTAACCACAAGCAGTTAATTAACTAGTAATTGTTGCTAAAATTTCTAATAGCAAAAGAAAACATGCTGGTGAAATAATTAAATCTTTAATGGTTAATTAATGTTGATTTTAAAAAGTCTCAAGACCCTATCCATTTCAATTAAATATAATAATTCATTTTAATAAATGCAGGATGGGTGGCAGTTAAATGCTGCAAGCTGTATTTAATTAACTACTTGAAATCTTGATTTTTTATTTTCACTTTAGGGGCCATTTATCTTGATTTAGTGGTTATTCAGCCAAGCTGATATTATTAAAATTCAAGGAAATGTTGGAGCTTTTGGATACTTCTAAAAAATCAAATATATAATACAAAACATATTACACATAACAAACTACAACTTAAACTATAGGTTATGATGTATAAGTCAACCAACTAAAAAGAGCTCTGATACTTTAGCACAGGGTCCTGCACTTGCAAGAAATGCTCTGGCATTTGAGCGCACAAGGGATAGGTTGAGTCTGCTATAAATGCTGTCCAGAGTGGTGGAAGTGGAGTTAATCTGGACTGAAAGGTGGGATGCAATTTTCTTGAACATGTTAAAGGCAAGTTGGCCCCAGGCCCCGAACGATTCAACAACAAGGGGTATGCAGCTCAAGCTTCACAAATCCCCAAATTTTCTTGTTACTTGCGCTGTTCTGTGGCAAATGGTCCCACTTCAGAAACAATGTCATGAAGCCCCAATTGTTAACTAGGATGTCTGTGGTCTAGATTGTTTCTGGTCATGACCAAGGCCACTGCCAGCTTCTAGCTTAGGGTTGCACAATTTATTTATTTGATTTTAGTTAATTAATTATTAACAAATGACAATTACGACAGAATTTACAGACCTACACTATTTAGCAAATGCACAGGGATACACTATATAAACTACATGCTACATGTGGTGCCCAATACAGAAGCAGCATTGCCGTGCTGGAGTGCAATGGACACTCTCTGGAGAAGGTATGCATGAGAGGGACTGGTTGCCATGTGTGATGCTCTTCTGATGCCTGCTGATATCAGTAAGCAAACTGAGAGCATCAGGACTAAGGGCACCAGAGGTCTCAATTGCAATTGGGACAAAATGGAGGGATTTGGACAGCAGAGCATATTTATGGCTTCAGCAGCTGTGGCTACGGCTCTAGCTTCCCTTGTGGCATCAGATATGTATGAGGCTGCGAAGGTGTCAACACAAGTAAATTCCCAAACAAGACACTGGCCAGACTTCCATGGGGCAATAGAACAACCATCAGGTCACTTGCCATCTGATCTGCATAGGCCAGTGGGCTCAAGGGTTGATGGTACATTAACTGCACGCTAGTGACCTATATATGATGGCAGCATACCTTGAAAAAGCGACCTTGGCAGCTGAGCCCATGATTAGCGAGGGCATCAACATGACCTCCACAGTGGTAGAAGATGTGGGGTTGACAGAGTGGTGTACCCAGACAATGACCAACAGCTACATGTATACTGGTTGTGTAATCATCCATTCGTAGGCCTAGTAGGGCTGGTCTGGTGGTTAGGCATGAAATCCTCTGTAGGTCCATCAGTTGTGCTCATTCTACTCGATATCAATTTGGAATCCTCTTGGACATCATGAAGTGTCATGCAGACATGTTGGTGAACATGATTAAATCACCTGCAAAGTTCTGTCGTCATGCTCACCTGTCTGCACAAGTTAAGGATGGTAGAGGCCTCTGGGAGTCCACAGCAATTCTAATCTGGCAGGTTGCTTGTTGACAGGTCGGAAAGTGATGTTACAATTACCTGTCTACTTTTTGGTGATACTCTTAATTCAGCAGGTGTCACAGCTTACGTATAGATGAGTGTTGGAGCATCCTTTAAATGATCCAAAGTGTTAGGAGTAGTCTGCATTACCCTCGTAGTTAAAACTTATGACAATTTAGGGCTTTATAGATGCTCATAATGCTTTCTCATGACTAGCTCGTCTCTCAATTAGCCAATGGTGGCCAAAGTCTAAGATCATAGGATGGACAGCTGAAACTTTGCTAGGGCCATCCTGGTCTAGGAGACAGATTAAAGTAATAATTTTACATGTAGTTGTCATTTTATGTGAGTTATGCACTGCATTTTATGACATATGACTGCACGAGACAAAGTAAAACAATACCCTACCCTTTTTCTATGTTCCCTGACTTTGAAGTGCCAGTCTAGCAGACCCACATAATTAATGATAATAATATATGTAAATAAAACAGACACAATGCAGCCCAGATCAGTTTTTTTTTTTTTTTTGGGGGGGGGGGGGGGGGGGGGGGGGGGGTTGTACGCATTATGACCCAGAGCACAAAATGGCAAAGCTCAGATGGCCATGAAACCAACTCATTACAACTGAGTATGGTTTTGGAAAACATGCCAGATAGTTGCTTACGAACAAGTTGTGTTGCTTCATTGCCTGAGTTGGAATGCATCATTGAGGTAAACACTACATATACATGCTGCATATCTCTTACTCTTTGATTGCATTCCTTTATTTTACTCATGCTGTTTAATTTTCATACACTAATATACAATACCATACATTTAGTGTGATTGGTTGATCAGCTTTTCTAGCAAGGCCCTGGCATTGAACCGCCATATAGGCTGGAAGGGACCTCTCATTTGTGCTGTTACTGACCTTCCAACTGTGGCACTGCTTGGACTACCAACTGTGACAAATGCTGAGAAGAAGAGGAGAGGACCATAGAAGTAGACACTGTAGACACTGCAGGAGAAAAGGAGAGATAAATGTTAAAAGTATTCATCTTGCTAATATGTAACAGTGTTTAAGTTGGAAAGAAGTCATTAAGTGTGGTAAGTAAGTACATGTGTACAAGTGGCATCTTCAGTACGTAGTGGTGAAAGATAAGTACATGTATGATCAGTGCATGTTACAATGGTGACAAATAAGTATCCCTTTTGAACATCAGTTGTCAGTGTAAGGAATATACATTACATATTATCACAAAAAGGAAAGGTGCAAGAAGTAATAGGTCACAATACACTTAATAATGATCAAGTTTTCTTATTAAATCAAAGGCAGCTAATTACTGACCTTCTGCCAACTGTTTCATGACATGTTCGATACAAGAGGAGGTAGACATTGTCACTGAAAGACAATGGATGATATTTATTTTTACATCTCTGCAGACATTTAATTTCTACATGCACAATGAAACACAGAATGTGCACAACGTTGACCTATGTACTTGGCTTTCCTGAGAGTATTGACAGGCACTATAATTTAATGCAAGAGGCTTGTAAGTCATGTGATGTATTATGAGTCATCACCAGATATGTTGCATCTTGGGAAGGTTTCGAACATGTCAATTTCTAGTCATACATATAGTTAAATTTCTAAAAAGCACAAATACATTATTTTATCAATCAAGAGTTAGTATCTAGACATTTAATTTATACTGACATTCCAAATTTCTTTGTAGTAAATCTGAGAAATCCTTGCAGGTATAGGAGTGGACTAAGGAGGGAGACACTGCAAGACAATGGAGGGTTACTACACTGAAATTGTTGCATAACACCTACTGTACCTGAAGGAGAGTAATTGAGTTTTGTGACATCACTCTCACCTAACCACATCACCTGGTCCTCACTCAAGTCTCCATTCTGGTCGTCAAAAATGGTGCACTTCCATTTGTACACAGGTGAGGAGGACCTTGGAGGCACCACTACAGCTAGATGAGGAGATTCTGCAGTACACCTGGGTCCTGCACACATGAAGGCATCTTGAAACTGAAAATCATACTTGAGTGCACTACAGACACTTGTGATACCACTGTAGACACAACCTCTTATCTCTCTACATACTTCAATACAACTAAAAGCACCTACATGCTCAACAGATACATGTATGTGAATATAAGAAAACATGTCAACAAGGGTCACAATTTCAACAGCATCCTTCAATGTGAATGAGATGCAGTTGCGATACAGACGTAATGGCTTCTTCTTTATCATGCATACCTTCCAAGAACATGATGTGTTCGGTGATAAAAGATGGGCTACAAGACAGCAAAACAGACCACTAGGAATACAACCCTGGGTGGGCTTGATAATCAGGGATTTACTCTGTTGAAGGTCCTTGGACATTTGGGTGGAGTCCAGATGGGGTAGCAGAGCAGGCATCAAGTACTCACCATCTTTGATCTTGGCAATCGCATGAACACTTACCAGTATTTTCAGCAGATCATGTGGAGTGAACAGACCTTTTTTGTAGTGCTTAGGAAACTTCTCCAGTAGCTTCACTGACAACAATCCATGGTACCTGAACATGACTAGTTCACTTCTAACTGCTACATCCTCATCTGGTATATCACTGTTCAGCTTGTGGAGGTATTGCACTAGTTCAGAAACCTTGGTGAGGACCACCTGGGGGTCACAAAATACTGTCTGTGGAATAACCTCTGGGTAATACAAGAACACATTGTGGTGGACAAGATGGTACAAGGCAGCAGAGAATGAATCTCCATTGATTTTCAACCTTCTGGCATGCAAACGGCACTCATCAAGGCTAAGAATGCCATCATAGGATGTCTTTCTGAGAAAAACCTCCAATCCAAACCATGCTATAGGCATTTTTATAGACTGTGGAGACATAGCTGCAATTTCCTGTCTGATTAACCTAGCAACACATCTGTCCTCATCCTTCGGAGCTTTGCCATTCACAGGAAATATCACTTCCTCACCTTTGTAGAGCACACTAAAATTGCCACAGTCCAGTAATGCCTTTAGTTGTTGGTTCTTCTTTTTGATGGATTCTGAGCATTCGACATGTGCAATATCCCGATGTGTTCCTATGGTGATGATCCGAGCCTTTGATTTTATTGCTCCTAGACAATGCTGGAGGATCTGTTTATGGGAGAGAGTTGACGGAAGCTTACCAACAGGTGTACCATCTGCTCCATAGTACTCAATAGTAGGATGATGTGACAGATCTTCTGACAAATTAATAACAAATATAGTTATAAGAGTGTTATGAATGAACAGTGGAAGTATATCATGGAATTGCAGCTGACCACCACTGTCAATGAACTGGATCCACTTTACATTAAGTAGTTTGCTGTTTTCTACAGTGGAAGATAGGTAAACTGTGTAAGTGACTAGTAAATCTTACCTTCAGCTGATGAGTGAGTGATGAGCTGAATCAACTCTTCCTGTAAGGCTGAAGTCCTGGTGGTGTTCACACCAGCAGGTGTGGGATCAGAGTGACAAACATCAGCTCCATCACTAGGCACATTAATGGTCATCTTTGGGAGAGTGCTAACTACATTGGCCAAAGTTGGTGCCATGGATAAACCGCCTTTGATGGTTCCTCCAATCACTTTCAACAGTGCCTGGTCATCGTCAACCACAGACCAGTCATCCTCCTCTTGTCTACCTACACCGGCCAGTGTGAACGAGATGGCTCGAACAGGATTGTCGGCCAGCCCTGTACTGACACGTTTGTCAGGAGGGTCCTTCTTTAGAAGGAGGTGCTTGAGGTGAGTCTTGCCAACACCAGCTGCTCCAAGGATGAGACACTTGGTCACTGAAGTTTCCACATATCCCTTGGTTATTGCCTCCTCATAGAGAGCTCTGAATGGTTAATAAGACAAAGCTGCACCATTACTTAGTACATACACAGCAATAGTGGATCTAATAAAATTTGTGAGTAGGTGGGATAACATAATTCATGACTCCAAACATCTAGACAGTACATTATTCATGACTGAGTGTACATGAAAAGGTATTAGTGTATATTTATATGGAAAACACCCCCTACAGGCTGCTCCCCCTCGTTATTGTGGCCTGCAAATGCATACATTCTACATTCGTAGTACAAGAGGAATGCATGTACACTGAAGGGACTGAGCAATGAGATTGTAACGCATTTGAAAATTATTGATTTAGGAAAGCCATACTGAAATCTGATTCTCTATGCAAGTATTAGACCATTTTTTTCTCCTGAACAGTTCCAAAACACATACGCATAGTATCTTTTCTCAGCCCTGTCATGTATATAACAGTTGTGCAAGTGATTTTTTAAATGGTGCAAGTTAATTTTACTTCACTAAGGTAACACTTCAGTATCAGACAATTTCCTCCATCTAGAAGTATTGTATACATAGATACAGCACAAAAAAAAACCACGAGCATGCATTATGCATGCAAATTTATGCCAACCTGCATGACTTGTGTTGATCATGCAAAGCCCAATACACCATGAAGTTAACGAACAATGCAATATTCGAATCTGTTTAAATTGCATTTACATGCAGGAGCAACTGAAGGACAGATACTTGTAGCAAGTTCTACATGTACATGCATGTCCAGTGTTGACAGGTTACCTGATACACCATTGCACTACTGAGGCATTTTTAAACAATGGTTTCATCGTTTTTACTGACTACATGCACTGTCACTTCTCTTTCTTCTCACAAGTTCACATACTTTGCATCTGTCCTGAGCTCCTTTGGACTTGGCTCAATCTCAATCTTCAAGACCTGTTGTCTGTGTCCATCCACAACCAACAGCCCTCCTCCTGATAGCAGTAGTGTGTCCACATCAGAACACTTATGTGACATTTCTCCAGCATGCTTCCACGTCTGATCAATACAATGGAATTCATAGATGGCAGAGATACTTTTTGACTGTCTACTCATATCTTCTTTTCCTCCAATGGCAAGGAGCATACCACCAACAACACACACAGTTGAATAGTGGTATGGTACATCTGGTAACTTTGTCCATATAGATTTCTGCTTGTGTGGAGTAGTCTAGTGTGTGTGTTGGAAAATAGGTGGAGGTTGGTAACATGATGATGTGGCACAGTTGTATACATGATAGTATAATAATATCATTATTCAAACAAGTAGTCCTACGTTTTTGTCAGGCTAAGCTTTGCAATCAAATGCAAGAGCCATTCTTGTTACGTTGGGCCTCTTCTTTGATCCTGGAATAGACCCGGCATGCTCTGGATTCTAGTTTGTTTGTTTTTGTTTTGTTTGTTTCTTGTTTGTTTCATGTTTGTAATTCTTGTCATATTGTAATCTGATAATTATTTATATTTTTTTTAAATAATACAAGATATAAAAAACATTCTCTCTGAGTAAGTTAATGGTATATAGGATTTGAAGGCAATGGTGGTATAAAAATGAAGGGAACAAGGGATTGGAGATACAATAGTCATTGCTATCATTGGCAACATAAATTTAATGCCATTCTATACACAAAGTGCGAAATATGTGTATCTCCAATCTCTTGTTCCCTTCCTTTTTATACCACCATTGCCTTCAAACCCTATATACCACTAACTTTCTCAGAGAGAATGTTTTTATATCTTGTTTCGTTCTTTTTTTACTACTAGTATACATTACAAACCATACATACAAGTAAATACATTCGTATGACAAAATTCAGTCTTTGTAATGCCATGTATATTGCCTAACAACACAGTGTTTACAGTTATGTTACATTTGCAGCTGTTCTAGATCAAAACTCGCACGCCAAGCTTTATACACTGCCTTGCTCACAGCTCAGTTCAATTCAACATTTGCATGCTAGCATCACAAGCATCACAAGCAGACCCTCTCTTTTGTCTGCAATTACCACATAGAAATGATGTAGTATAAAGTGTTGAAAATAGGAGCCCATAGCTTTAACCGTTTGGAAGTTATAGCAATTCAAAAATAAGATGACATTATATTATACCATACGGCATAGAGTACGTCAAGTAAGCCCCATCTCGGCTCGTGTTTGATCGAGCATATTGTCATAATCTCGAGCACTGCTGTGCGCCATCATCTACAATCTCATCAAGACCTATTGGCAGTAGCATGTGCATGGACTAATCCAACTGGATCTCTAGGTGTGTGTGTGACCTATGCATGCACCAAATGTGTGAACCCCTCCTTTTGGTGTGTGACATGTAAGCATATATTGTATGTGCATTGCTGAAGAGATCAGAATAATATCCGTTGTCATTGCTATGGAGATCGGGATCTATGCTTCCACTACATTAATGTACGCACCACCACCGGTTCTACTTCAGCAAAAATGACCAAGAACGGCTCGTTAAGAAGGAGAACTTTGAATTTAAGATATCCGAAGAACAAAGGTTGGCCCAATACTAATAAGACGAATCCAAACGTGCTATATATTGCAATGAATACACCAAGCCATATATTGAACACTCCTGGCTGAGAGAAAAAAAAATTAGGAGAACAAGTAAATCAAAAACTTCTCTATCGAGAAAGTGATTGGCGGTATGTAGCATTGCCATTGGTGATGCAAAAAGCAAGGAAACAACATATAGTATGTTACAGTGAGGTTCACTGATATATATACTGTATCTTTGCACCACTAATCCTAGACAGCGCCAATCACTTTCTCGATCTAGAGAAATTTTTGATTTACTTGTAGGTAAATGATGCCATTGACAAAGGGGAAAATGGGTCTGGGAATGAGAAAGTGTCACGACTCGAGGGTCATGGTTTATAAAACGATTTGTAGCAATTATGTAACTGCAATAGAGGGTTCTCACAGTGACGTCACAAAACGATGAATTTTAACAGCCGCCATCTTGACAGAGTAGTATGCCTTCGTGGTGTGGGGTCGTTGGCTGTTCTACTTTCAGTGCGGCCGGAAAGCAGGTTAGGTTTTATAAGCTACCTGGCTGCAATATTGGATCATTTAGACAGTAGGACGCGTGATTTAGTAAGCGTATGGTTCTAACCTTTGATGAAATTATCACCGCATGCAAGCACGTTAACTTTGTTTTTGTGCACTAAGGTTATAGCGATTAATTCGTGCTCTTCGTTCAGTGGATATAATTTTCAGGCGGGCCTGCAAAGCTCTATACGATGAATTAAATCCTGACTGGGTGCCAAATCATCAAGATGGGTCATTCTGAAGTTACAGTCCGAGACATGGATCGATATGAGGCTTCAAGCTCATCGCCTCATGTCAATACAGGTATGCATGATGACAGGAATGAATCTGACGAATCCGCCAGATAGATGGGATGTTGTTGTATTCAGATCAGGTACTAGTGTTATAAATCTGGTACTGTATATAAAAGTATCAGTACTACATTGCAGCTGACAATGCTTTTGTCAAACTCAATGCTCAATGGATAATACATTGTTTCATGTCAGTCAGATATCTCAGCAAAGCATGCATCTAACAGGCATATCAATTTTACTGAAGATGGCTTTGGAAAAAAAGAATTGTTACTCTGAGCAGTTCTTTAATTTGATGGAGATGATGACAAGAATGATCTATTATATACTGCTGGGATTGCCAAACCCTCTATAGACCGCGGCGAGAAAATTGATAAGCGGCCGCACACAAGAGCGAACAACGGAGAAGAACAACACAGGGCCGCAGCCAGACTTTCAAAGGGGTCGAATATGCGCAAGTCAGTTTACTTACAAGTACAGGGAGGGGGGTACCCCTTGCGATTGGTCAAACATGAATGGAGGGGGAGGAGGGGGGGGTTCACAACAAGGAACAATAAATAAGAATCATTGGGCCTTAAAGTAGCTGTTAGTGGTCATATCACATCCCACCATCAAAACCAACTTTCCCCCTCTAATTTAATTCACCCTTGAAGGCAATCCCAAGTTATTATGGGCACTCACAAAAAATCCCCAATACACATATCAGATCAGTCAATTATCACCAGCCCAGTGTTTTACAAACAGTTACACTGTAATTGATGTCCAAACATGGTTGGAACTTACAGGCATGTACTTCCTGGACCAATGCAATGTAAGTGTTATGGTTAATGTAAGCATAATTAAAGCATTTAAATGCCCCCTTGCAAGGGTAAGTTTCAAGTTAGGGGACATGCATGGGCTTACCAGATCATTGATGTCGGCACACCACACTGCTCTGTCCATATTATAACCTCCCATCACAACGACATGGCCCCGATATACCACTGCTGACATGGCCCAACATGGCTGGGGAAGTGATGGTCCAACGTGCCAGGTCTGACCATTGAACACCTGTACATCATTCAAGCGCTTCCCACCACAGCCTCCCATTACCACCAGACCACATCTACCAACACTCACTACACAGGGCCAACTGCACCCCACTAGCATGTGCGACATGAGTGACCACCTCCCTTCTCTCCAAACCATCACCTTCCTTCTGTACATATCATCCTTACCACCTCCAATAGCCACCAAACTTCCTCCACACACAGCTAGTCTGGCCCCTATATCACCACCATCAGCCACTCTTTTCCAGCTAACTTTATTCACCAGATCATAAATGTACATGCCTCCTCCGCCTACTCCCCACACAACCCTACTGGCACCCTCCTCCTCCACTTCCACTAGACCACCACTGACGTGATACAATCGACCACCTCGCTCAGGTACTTGAGCATATGGTTCGAAGCGAAACATTTCTAGAGAGAGAAAAAATAAATAATAATAATAATAAGCTCAGTAATGCAGCCAACGGCTTGAAATGCACTGTTCTTACACGTTCTTTACTCGTTCTAACCAGCAATCGCGTGTTTGCACCGTGGTTTGCGGCTGAATACTTGTAACTCGAATTACACAGTAAGTTTAACTGTTATATTATTGTAAAAGGCCGGGGATAAACTCCATACTTGTCAGAGGTCACCAAAAAGGATTGCATTCGAAAGCATTACATGTATACACCGTACAGTCTCGTGCATCTCTTTATTGAGTGGTCTGCTGCAACTAGAAATCGTCGTAGGCCTACCTTATAGATTCACCCTGGAGTAGCCTATTCATGCATGGCTTGAAACAAGTTGTGCGAGAGCTCTGGTTAACCTATCGCGAGAATCAATTGGACAACCGGTTCAACCGGTTCTATTTCCGGTGGATAAGTAACGTAACACGAGGGTTGCAATAATGCTGGGCACGAGAAAACAACAGGCCGCAATATGAGCGCAATATGAAATACAAATGTCACGTGCTCGTCCAAGTGGCGGTGGTAGTTATATATGTCCTGATGAGGGAAAGCCTGTTGTTTAGAAAAGAAACTTAATTTGCAGTTTTTAATTTAGAGAGGTCGAAGGATAGAAAAGTAATTAAGTCAGCTGTGCTGTTTCCCACGAGCTGCGGCAAGCTTTTGTCTGTGATATCGAACTTTGAAGGGACGTTTAAACTCACGACAGGAACGTACGTCGTATGAAGACAAAGTTTTAGCATTTTATTTCCCGACCGCCCGGGCGCGCGGACGTGTCCTTCTCCATACGATGTACAATTGTTAGCTGCATGCATGGTGATAATATAAAACGGAAATGCCGTGCGTTATCAACTTGTCTACACTTACTATTATAAGCACATATATAGGTTGTAAACGAATGATTCTGGCAGATTGAGTTAAACCCATTGGATTATACTAAGTCTAAGACTGCATTCTCTCCTGGTCCGGGCCGGGGATGGGATTAGCGGATGCCATTTCACCGGCATTTGGTCTCTCCGCATGGTGCTCCAGGACTAGTCTCGTACCCAGACCCAAATGTACGTAACGATGATTATCGCTTCCAGTATAGCATCAGTAAGCGATAATCATCGTTACGTACATTTGGGTCTGGGTATGAGACTACTCCAGGACCATGCAGAGGTTATTAATCTATGGATATATTGATCAAATCCTTGTCTACTTGCACACAAACATGCAGTGTTACAACGAGATAAGGATACAGGCATCACGCTGCGAGGGTCAAAGTGTCAGATTGGGTTCAACAAGGTGTCACTCTGTAGTTGGGACATGTCTCTTTAGCTCAGGGAATGTCTCCAGATGGGGATAAAATCAAGTGCATTGTTGATTGGCCATTGCCTACCTCTACTGAAGAAGTTTGTCGATTTCACTGATAGGTACGTACATGTACAGGGCCTCCCCATCATTGCTGAACTGCTGCTGAGACTACACGATAAGGAAAACTATTTTCACCTAGACTCCAGCTCAGTTGCAATGATAAACTTTCATGCCTCTACCTTAGCATGCCCATCCTTTGACAAGGACTTCAAACTTAGTACAGATGCCATGCAGTGGTTCAGGACTTGAGCCAGTATTGGGTTGGCACTTGCAATGCTTCGGCAGATGTTCTCTCAAAGTGTTCAAGCCAAGCACCTCTCTATGCCACAGCTGTCATTAGTGGAGCCTTATGTCTTGAGGCTATTTAACAAGCTCAATGGAATGACCAAATAATATAGGGACAGTGATCCAGGCAATCCAGAGTTCTAAGGCACACCACCCACCAACCACTAATTATAAGCCATGGAAATGATTCCCTCGTAAAGGCGAGTTTGTATGGCGCGCGAAGCGCGCAGTATGGCGCCGAAGGTGCCTCGTCCGCGAAGCGGACTCGGGACGAGGCCGTTCAATTTTTTTCGGGTGCTCGTTTTTCGAAATGAAGAGTGTCTGGTCGGCACCCGGGGTGTAATTTGACCCCGGATTCGGCTTTCGGGTGGAAATTTGACCCCTAACGTGCAGGACAGCCTTGGGGGAACAGCCTTGTCAACATTTTTACCCTAAACACTTCAATATCCTAGTGCTGCTAATGTTATTTCTAACGTTACCGTTTAGAAACGGTTTGGCCAATTATGGACTCAGCTACACTTGAACAAGGGTGATGGTGGTTGTCATTCTGAAGGCACTGCAAAATGTTGCCCTTCATCACAGCTGTCACGATGTCATGCAGTAGCAGCTGCAGATCATCAAGGCCTTAACAAAACCTTGACCTGAGGCTGGCAAGATGCCTTCTAGATTGGTATGGCCAAAGATGTGGACCACTACTGTAGATAGATGCTGTGAGGCTTGTTCAGGCAGTAAAGCCCACCAGAATGTGGCAGATGCTTGCAGTTGACATCTTAGATGTCCACCTTATGCAGGCTACGTGTGCATGTTTGTGAATGAGACCATTAGAGCGGCTATTGTACATGTTGTGTATTGGGTCCGCATGTATATACATCTATATATGTGTACATAATTAGAGATAGTTGTACATTTAGCTACTCTGATGCTTTGCCCTCACAGTAGGCACCCCTACTCTGAAAGAGTAGGGGTGCCTGGTGTGAGGGCATTTAGCTACTCCGATGCTTTGCCCTCACACTAGGCACCCCTACTCTGAAAGAGTTATGATATGATCCTTCTCTTCTAGCAAGTTGAACATTGCTGTACAGGTTAACTGGAGTGAAATATTGGAATGTTCCTACTGGAGGATAGTGATGGAGTCATACTGAAAGCATTAGAGATGGAGCATCATCAGAATGCTGAACTGATCAATAAGGCTATGCACCAAAATTGAGGAAGGGGTGTGAAACCTGTGACATGGTCAACTCTGGTGGCTGTGTTACAAACTATTGGAATGTGAATATGAGGAAGTAGTGTGGTGTGTGATATTTGTACATGATATGTCCTACGCCTATATGTCATTGTTTGTGTAATGTATGCCTTGTTAGATTTTGTGCATATTTCTGTTTCAATATGTGAAGAGCATACAAGATATAAAAACATTCTCTCTTAGAAAGTTGGTGGTATATAGGATTTGAAGGCAATGGTGGTGTAAAAAGGAAGGAAACTAGTGATTGCAGATACGATAAACACTATATTCCTATTTTAAGCACTTTTATAGAACTGCATTACATTTATGTTGCTAAATATAGGATTATTTTGTTTAATGTAGATATCTGTAAGTTCCCTTCCTTTTTACACCACCATTGCCTTCAAATCCTATATACCACTAACTTTCTCAGAGAGAACGTTTTTAGATCTTGTTTCATTCATTTCTTTATTACTGACTAAATTGCGCAATCCATACAGTAAAATACATACAAGAACACATAGGTTTGTATGACATATAAAAACCTAGCCATTGTAATGTCATATCATTATTGCCTAGTAACACAATGTTTACAGTTACGTAATCTTTGCAGCTGTTTTAGATCAAAACTCACATGCCAAGCTTTTCAAAATGTTCCATGCACTGCCTTCTCACAGTTTGGTTCGATTTTACATTAGCAAGCTACATTAGCTGTCCCGAGCAGACTCTCGCTTTTTGTAGCTGTCACGAACAAATGCCTGCATTTGTTCAGGTTTAGCATGAACTGAACTTGGAAGACACTAACTAATCGTCTCATCTAATAGAAATTATACCAGACCTCTGCCATGTGAGTGTTCTGAAGAGGACGCATATTGCTGCTATTAGGAGGAAGGCTGCTGGTTGTGGATATGGATTCTTTAGACAGGTGGATTATGGATTAATACGTGAAGGAAATTATTGTATATCACACTTGACATGTGATATACAATATATCACATTTGATATGTGGTATACAATAATCCTGCGTATATTAATCCATGTATAATCCAAGTAAACTGACCTTGCAAACTCCATTTTGCATTACTAGTACCATTTACTTTATCTAGTTACCTATTGCAACAATTTGATGTGTAAAGTCTGTGATGTATGAAGGACAAAGCTGCTGACTAGATCTATATGGCTAAACTAAACAGTTAGCATATTTCCTAATATTATATTAACAGATAGATGTATATGTGTAATAATACGTATACATTTAGCATTAATATGGGTGGGTACCTCAAAAATAAATACGTGCCCTGTGGTAAAGCACACACATAGGTACCCTTTAGTTCCTGTTCAGAATAAATTAGTCGTCTTAAATATTGTATTGACTGCTGGGCTCTTTCTATTTTAGCATGCATTCGTAATGTTTCGCCACTTTATATGGATTTTTCACTTGTAAATATTGCAAATGGGCTGATAGAACATGCCAACATCACCAATTGCAAGTTAGATTCCTTTAGAACCATTCCTTCGCTGCTGTGCTATAGTAGCGTCCTAGATATAGGATGTCTGGAGTTTAAAGATTAAACAGAACTGTGTAAAAATTAAAAACAAATAAAATCACTATGGTTTTTGAGCTAGTTATAATTAATTTTAAAACATTGTTTTCAGTTTTAATACCAGATGAAAATTATTTATCGAAACAGTGGCCACAATTCTGGTTATACATGCAATTGTCACCGACTGGGGTGGCAATAAATGTACATGTACATTTACATGTCATACTCTATATGCACTTTTCTCAAAATCATTTTAAAGTTACATGTATATAATCCGTGCTGTCCATCCTCCCAAAAGTACATATGCAGAATTGCTCACAGGCACAGCGCATGCATGCATGCATGCATGGAACAAAAATGTGGCTGCCACCAATGTATAAACATCCGGCACCCCATTATTAACTCCACAGCATTAACAAAGCATCACAGTATTAACATCACTGCATTATTAAAACCACATTATTAAAGACACCATATTAGTAACATTTAACAATGATAAGAATGAGATTGTACTTGAAAGACTAGCCACAGTTGCAAACTTTCCTCTTTCCTTTGGTTGTAGTACAGGTGATAGTTGCAAGCTTGATGTTGGGAATGACAATCGCAGGCTGAGTGGCTTCACGGACCTTCTCCTTGAACACAGCATCTCTAGCTATTCCCTGGAAAGCCTCCTCAACCCCACTGCCATCCTTTGCACTTGTTTCAAAATACGGAATGTTGTTTCTGGACCAGCACCACTTCTTGGCATCAGAAGTTGGTACCTTCAAGTTCATTGATAGATGCAGAATATATAACGTATAAACATATGTAGAAAGTCTAATTTGAAGCACTAGAAATCATGCTAAATTGCAACTAGATATATGACAATAAAAGAACTCTTCACAAAGAAGGTGACAGTACCTGGCATGATACCTAGATTTTTTGCCCTCTCTCATCAAGGCTGTTCACATGAGCAGTGAACTTTTTTTTATGTTTTATACACTCTAATCTGAACCACAATAACCTGCATCATAACCAGCGTAACCATGGCAGATTTTCATTTCCATGGATTGATTTTTGTGCCATTTGTTCTGAATGTGTATTGTGTATTCTTCTGCTCATCAATATAGTTCAATCATGTTTATCTGACATTAAGTTTCAATTACAAACCACTGATTCTCATTGATGTTACACCTACATGTAGTGCACAGCCAATTCAATATTGCTAGCCACCCCGATACATAATAATAATAATTTATACAAGCAAATTTATATGTGATATTATTGTACCTTGTCCTTATGATAGACTATCAGTGTATGTGGACACCAAAACTATACTTTTTCCACAAGGGACATAGCTTGCTAAATGGTATGATATACATATATATAGTTGCAATGCGAAACGTGATGCTTGCACTTTCTGGGGGGCATGCAGGGAGGGGAGGGGTCACAACCTATGGGGATAACAGGCAGCTTGTACCTTCAGCATTTCCAGTGCCTGGCTTGACTCTTAGCATTATTGCTGCACATTCCTGCTCACACACATCACATCACACACATAGGTACCTGCCTGTTCTCTGAGTCTACTTTGTTGCCGAGAACAACAAAGGGAAATTTCTCAGGATCTGTGATGTTGGCTTGGGCAAGAAACTCGTCTCTCCAAAATTTCAATCTTTCAAATGAATTTGTCTTTGTCACATCAAAAATTAGTACACAACAGTCAGCTCCTCTGTACAAGGTGATTCCCAAACTTTGAAACCTCTCCTGACCCCCTGTGTCCCATATCTAGAAAATAAGCGGGTGGATATTTTATCGATCACTGGTTATCCATCCACACATGTTTCTTGACCAACCTGCAGTTTGACAGGTAAGTCATCCACCATGACCTCCATGGTGTGAAAGTCGGCCCCAATGGTACACTTGTATCTTTGCAAGAAGGTCTTGTTCACATACCGGTTCAATAAGCAGGTTTTGCCAACACTGTCCAGACAGGCAAGGGTGTCATTGCACAAATGCCAAAAACAACCTTTTTAAAAAATACTGCTATGCTGAATGTTCAATATTAATTATTTAAGTGCATGCACATACACTTTCAGTTAATACACACAACCAAGCACTCCCTATCACATGCCATTTAAGCTTAGATCATGCAGACTGCAAGAATTTGCAAAAAGAGCTTCCAGAACTGTCCAAGGTTCAAAATTTGACCCTTTTTCGTCCCTTAGTGACCTTGAACATCATTGGTATGTACATGTAGATTAACATAACAGGCTTACTCTATGTTGGACATATCGTATTTGTGAAACCTTTAACGAAATCTAGAATAGAACCTTTTCAGTGCGTGTAATAGTATCTCTAATCTGACTAACTTTTGTTTCATGTTTAACAGGTATCTTAATTTTCATCGCACTATGTGGATGCGTGTTAATTATAATGTACCATTTCATGCAATGAGTCGAATGACCTTTGACTTATACATAAATTGAATCAATATTCAGTGCATTGCTATTATTGTGTTGCGCACCTATATTCAATAGAAACTCAACCGGGACAATTTTTGTTTTGCGCATTCCATTCAATATTTTAAAATTCCGTAGTGCTCACATCATTGTGCAAGTAAGGTATCGTTGGAATGCAGAGATTTTGCTCTTTCTAATGGCATAAATATATGGCTAAAATCTCGAAGAAAAAATCGTCAACTACCTAATCAGGGCGTTAAAAATAAAATAAAAAGAAATTAAGCACAAAGATGCAGATTTGAATAAAAAAGCATTACAGTTCATTACATTGACTCGTGGATACGATCAGTATGGCTGCATAGTGTTGAACAAACCACTCGAAATAACACGTGCAGCGAGTGCAGCAAGGTGCTGTGTGTTAATGGAGGTACGCACGCATGGCATGTAACCACTTACCCCATATCTCCTAATAATACGACCTTGAAACACTTTGAGGGAGTCGTTGATTCCATGTTTATTAGTCCCCTATGCGTTTAATTTTATTTTATTTACGTTACTTTACGGTATGTTTTTAATACTCGTAAATATTCTCTTTTGTGTCATATTTAATTGATAAGGTTTACGGTGACAGATCGGATTATATAATAATCTACGCTATAATTAAGTAACCATCAAGGCCCATCATCAACTGCTATGTAATGCACGGCTTCAATGTACAACAATGGTGATGACCAAAGCCTAAATGTCGCTGTGCGTAATACTCTACCACTGGTACGGATTTCATTCCTTACAAAAATGATCCTGTGCATATATAGGAAAATGGGACTGGTACCAGAATGTTTTCTTCAAGAGAACATTGGTCAAAATTTTGCAGTAACAATACAGAGCTGAAAGTCCAATCATTGGGAGTGCAGCCTGTTCACGTTTTTAATAATGGCATCACAATTACTACTTGCTTCCTTCTCCACCAACCACCACTCCGATATGTTTATTAATTAATTAATTATTATTTTATTATTATTTATATTTATGTTTTAATGAGCAAACTACACATGATTTACATATGAAAATAGATAAACTCACTGGCGCTGAGTCAATGAGCTAAGGAAGTGATGAGACCTGTGGCAACCTTTGCAATCAGGTCAAAAGGAGAGTGGTTGAAGGCTGATATAAAAAGTATCATTTTATTGTGCAAAAGTCATCTTGCTCTCAATAAGGATTTTTTTCTTCCAATGGGTTTTTAAGATTTCAAATTATATCTCGCCATACATGTAGTTATTGTTCTATTTTATAGTATACATATATGAATGCTCAATTACCTATTGTAGTAGTTCACCCCATGCAGTTCAGAGCACTTAGTGACATTGGCAGCGTGCTTACTAAGCTAAGATCAGCGGCCGCTGCTGCTAGTCAACTGTGCATGCCTATGTCGACCCTGCATGGTGTGAGATGGAGATTTTATAAATGGAAACCCTAATCAGTAATATTTCTAAAGTTCCAGATAACATCATGTGGGCATGTTAAACTATAGTGTTATGCATGGCGATATGCCTTCATTAATATCAGCTGCATTTAAATTACTGTCATTCAGTACGAGTAAATATTCTATTGCATGAAGTAAAATACTCCTTGTACATTTTAAACAGCAACTCCTACTCCTACTTTTAGACAGCACTCCTACTTGTACCAATTTCTGCGCGAACTGTTTCCAATAACTGTTAATGATGGCCTACAGCACTCCGATCCTACTTGTACACTGTTGTTAGATGCATGCACTAGTAAATAAAAACATTCTTCATGAGGAAGTTGGTGGTATCAATGGTGGTGTAAAAAGGAAAGAAACAAGGGTATAATAATAATGGAAAATGTAATAGTCCTATTATCACACAAACAACATGCTACAAATGTGCTAAATATAGGACTATTACATTTTCCCTTCACAGTTAGACCCTTGTTTCCTTCCTTTTTACACCATCATTGCCTTCAATTCCTATATACCACCAACTTTCTTGTAGAGAATGTTTTCATTTACTTGTTTCGTTGATTTTTATTCATAACTGGGTGACGAAGTTTAATCTTCCAACAATGCCTGGTGTGCAGGTTGCAATTATGAAGCTTCAAGCTGGCTTGTGGCCCATCCCTTAAGCTTGTCACAGCATCATTTTGCCCTCCACAAGGGAGCTTTTAGGGATGCCATTTGCCTGCGCTATGGCTAGCCTCTGCCACTAATGCCAAGTCACTGTGTTCATGGCCACGTGCATGCCATGTCAGTTGAACATGCTTTGAACTGTCCCTGTGGAGACTTCCCTTCCATAAGACATAATGAAGTCAGGGACATTACAAATGAATTCCTCTCTGAAGTTTTCCATAATGTGAGCACAGAGCCTTCACTTCAGCCTCCTGATGATGAATGCTTCAGTACAAACGCAGAGGTTAGAGCCAGGCTTGATGTGGTAGCTGAAGCCTTTTGGGGAGATTGCTTTGTATAATTTTTTAAACCCTTTTGCTTCTTGTCATTATAAGTCCTTATTAGCCCAATGCTATCGGGAAAAAATATAACAAGAGAAGAAAAGAAAGGCACTGTGTGACAGAATGTGGTATACAGTGTCACGCAGACTCTGCATATGAAGAATCTGCAGACGCATATCACATATGCAGAAGTCTGTATATGGACCCTTCAGTGTGCTCATATGTAGAGTTTGCATAACTTTGCACACTATATGCTATAATTTTCTCCACATCAGGTGTCATGGGCCCCATTGCAACTACCGCCGGTATACAAAAGGATTGCATCACTGATTGCAGAAAAACGACACACTCCTTATAGTAAGACTCTTTTCTGGCTCAGGTGTAGGTTGAATTTCTTCCTCCTCTGCTCAGCAATCACGTGCATTAGAGGTTAGCGGTCTTCCATGTTCCACCCTGTTGACCATCCAGCTGTGGAAGATATTGAGCTTGCCTCGAGCTCTGTGGAGAGCAAAATATTGCCTTAGTATATGTTTATTTTTAATAATTGTATGCAGTGTATAGGAGGTGCTAACATAGATTAATACAATGTACATTATAGTTACAACGATATTATATGCAATGTTATGTATGTAGGTGTTGAATAAGAAGCACTGGTCACTATCTGAAGTTGGTGCAAAGAAAATCATTATGTAATCAGTTCTCTGTGTAACCCCAACTAACTCTGTGGCCACGTGTTCAAATCCAAGAGCACAATAGTTTTCGAGGAACAGCAGCCATGGATCATAAATATTGTTCGTTTCATAAACAATGTGAAGACTAGAGTGAACCTAATTTCACTGTGCACTAGGTCAGAAAGGAGGCACATTGATGAATGGATGCATCAAATGGATGAGCAGAGGACCGGAGATAAGAGGACAGGTGACATCGTAGCCATCCAATGGTTTGACTGTAAGGTGAATTGCATTTGGAAGACAGCAGTATGATAGGAGTGAAGGAGGCATGCTCTATATCTCTGATGTGTTGCTCATACGCTATCTTATTTTTCATTTTCATTTTCATGTTTGCGGTAGCAAGCAATGGGCGTGGAACTGCAACAGTAAATTTTGTAGTGAGATTGCGGATTTCATTGTGACTTATAGTGTCAGATAGCCTCCAAAGGAACATGAGAGAGCATGTTCTGTGATAAATGATTTCCCACATCACAAGTACATGTACAGTGTACATGTGAAGGTGTGTTAGGGGGTCCCATCCATATCTAAGAGCAAGGGCATCTCCAAAGGAACACAATTGTTCAGAGATTGGGAGATTAGAGGCATCTTTCTATTGAGAGAGGACCATTGATATCTGAGTATGGCTGGACAACTGTGGCAGTAGGTTGGCTGCTGTATCTAGGCTATGCTGTCACTTTGATTTACGCATAGGCGAAGAGTTTCATTTATCCCAGGGGGGGGGGGGGGGGGGGGGCTTGTAAGTTTTCGCGATTGGTTATGATGGTAGTTATGTACAAGTTATTATGAAATGGATATTACCAGGCATTAAGTGAACAAACAATACAATGCATGCGTTGATTCGATTAAATGAAGTCGTTTTAGTTGATGCTTACACAATATTGTACTATGGAAGAATAGAGTAATGAAATCAGTTATTACTGTGATGATGTAGGATGATGAAGAGAAAATGTATTCATACGTACAGGAGCTTTCTGTATGAACTCGTCAAGTAATTGGTTTAGGTCCAATTTCGTCACTGTATCTGAATGGCATGAAATAACTGCCACATGATTCAACCCTTCTTGGGTCATAGTTGATCGCAGATAGGATTTGAGTCTTCGAAGGCCAGAAAAGGACCTCTCCCTTGACGACGTTGGAAGAGCCATTTGCATTGCGACAGCCTTCGTGCAAACAGCGCAGAAGACGCATTCTTTATCCTCTTTGTCATCATTATGCTCTCTGTATTCGATCCAGTTGTAATGGACCTGGAATTTTCTACCTGACAGACTACCTCCTTCATGACCTCCCTCATCATCACTTCATTACTCTTATTGGAGGCCACCACAACCGCACTCCCACTACTGTCAGCTTCTTCCATCACTGCGACTGGCTCTCAGTCTGCTGCATCTGCTGAACTCTGCGAACCTTTCGGCAGCTCGCAAATCTTAAAGAAGTGGTCGATTCGCTTCATTTGACAAATTGATAATTAGGCCTACTGTATACCGTGTGGAATATCGCATACGCAAACGATCGGTACAATTATAAAAGAATAATTAATTATTATTAATTTAATGATACAGGTTTCCCGATGGGGGAGGGGGGGGGGGAGAGGGGGGGGGGGGGCTGAGCCCCCCCGTACTCTACGCCTATGGATTTATGCAGTTGGTCTTTGGCCTGGATATGTGCTGAGTGGGTAGTGTTTATTCGCTTGCAGGATGAGATTGTACAATGATATATAGGAATGATGCAGGCAAGACCGCCAAGTCTTGGAGGCAAGGACAAAGGGACTTGCTCATGGTCACCAGGAGGAGCCCAGCATGTGAGGGATGGGGATTACATTTGACCGTATAATGTCTCCAATAGGTGTGAAAAGTGTGCTTATGTTTGGGGCTATCCTGGTTAGGTAAGCCCATTCGTGAACCACATGCACTGTGAGTGAAGGCTGAGTAGGTCAGACTCACATGTGTTTGAGCGCTTGCGATTGAGCATTGGTAGGCAGTACCTTTCAACCTCCTTGTGAGTAAACTGTGCTACCTATGCAGCTGTACCAAGAGGTGTTCCAAGATGTGGTCTGCCCTCACTTGTAATGTTGGCATTTGTGCCTTGAAAAGCTGATGTGGTGGAGGTGAGGCATGTGTCTTTAACTACCAACCATATTTGCACAGTAGCCATCCAATTGTGGTGATTCCCCCCCCCCCCCCCCCCCCCCCCAATCTCTTAGGTTGCATATGGTTACGGTGACCAAAGCATCATCTGCGTACCATACTTAGGGGATGTCTCCAGCAGTGCTCTGAATGAGCTGCAGGATACTCAGGGCATACGTAGACATTGCAAGCAGGTCTCCTTGTTGTTCCTTTAAGGCACATACAAGAAAAAAATATCTGTATTCCCATGATCCCAGGTTGATAAATCAACCACTGAGGGTGAGAAAGTCAACTGTGAATTTTGTTAAAAACCTATCAACCTGGAATAGTCAAACAAAACCCAACAAAACCCCCCCCCCCCCCCCCCCCGGGGGTAAACCCAGGCCTGTAAATACAGTATTTGAATGCCTTGAAAGAGATTGTGGTATCTTAAAAACAAAGGCTGTAGGATTATGTGTCAATAGTGGCAAAGGGAGGAGGGCACAGACTTTGAATGTTGTGAAGAGCTGCTTCATGGTTCAAAGAGAGGAGACATGAATGGCATGTATTGCTGCTTTTGTTCCTGATATTTGAGCCAGCTGCTTCCTGGATATCAACTTAGCCTCGCAAACCAAGACGTGCTTGGTCGACGTAAGTGGACTGGGGACGAGTGAAAAGTACAAGTATGTTTCCTCGTCCCCAGTCTTTCATACGACGAAGTGCTTTCAGAATGAAAAGCACAGCTTTTGCTATACATGTAATGCTATTACACCTCTACAGATGACAATAATTGCAAACGTACCACCACAATATATATAACCACGTACCCTGGACAAGCTTATATTATATCTCCACCCTAACCCCCACCCACCCACCCCCAACCCCACCCCCCCGGACACCATTTATAGTCGGGGTGTAATATACCCATTCCAATCCTGGGTTTTTATCAAGAGAGATAAGGCGACAAGCCAGTAAAGGAGCAAGACCACTAGGATCGACGTGGGTGGTACGCAGCTGATGAAGAGTGGAATGACGCACTTTGGATTCGGATTTCCCCCTCCCTACTGTGTGTAACCCTTGTCGTAGCGCCTCTAATTCCTTACGCCCGACGCTATTTTAAACTTTACTACTTAACTACTTGTATATACAGCTGTACCAGAGATAAGTTCATGTACCAACTTCCGCGCGAGCTGTTTCCAATAACTGTTAATAACTAAGTTCCAGATTAGATTCAATTATAGAGCTGTTGCTGCGCACCTGTCGTCAAACCAGAATTCGGAGGGACTTTCAGCTGAAGTAAGTGGAACGTGGTGGTTGCGTACATGCATTTTTAGTAAGGCAGTGTCGCGAAACGAACCTTCCACTGCTGGGTATCCGCCTGCATTTTGAGCGGGATACATGTAGGCCTAGTTTCCCGCAGGCGCTAGTGAATGGAAATGCCGCATAGCTATGAGTGTACCTAGATATTTACATAGCGTGTAGCTGTTGTACGTTTCGATTTGCCCGCCGGTGTTCGCGGGGGTTCAATGCGAACTTGCAAGCGTCTTGATCGACTCTCTCTCTGTCACGTGGCAAAATTGCGCGCCTTGCAAGGCGTGTGCCATTTCGTTGGTTTTTATAGCGCGCACTTAGAAAGTGCCCTTAATGAGGTGGCTTTGCAAAAGGGAGCGCGAACTTCCTTTTTCTGAGGTGTGGTTGGCACTTAACGTTGTTGTTGTTTTGAACGATACTTCCTACATGTGTTTGTGTACGCATACAAACGTGCGTGCATTTACACACTTGCCTAAACGTGCACAAACACACCTAAACACACTACTTGTACGTGCCAGCTTAATTATGTACATTTGTAACATTCGTTCACTGTATTTAAGTTTGTTCTTTGTTTGCGTAGGCCGCATACACCTTTAGTTCATCGTAAATGCAGACCTTCCCTAGAACGACGGCCACCAGGATTGAAGATCCGACCTATCCTTCGATGCTCGTGTCCCCCGCACCAGATGACGCGTCGTCTATACAGCCAACTGTTGCGTCGGATTCCCAGGGTGAGCCGTTTCAAGACGGGCAGTTGCTCCAGGGGAGAAGCTACTCCGAGACCTCATCTTCCCCCCGGGGGGCCCACCCAGCTCAAATGGTTGCACCCGGCGAGTCAAAGGTCTCAAGGCACCACTCGTCAAACTCTGAGAGGCGAAGAGCAGCCACGGACGCTAGGAAGACGACTATCAAGCGGTTCCCGACAATAATGACCCCCAGCTACGGCCCCCTGGGGGGCAGGAACGGCAACGGGATCAGCAGGGGGCTGCTCCTCCGTCAGCAGTTCTACTCGAAGACAGAGAAGCTGACAGTACTGTCCCCCGACATGGAGGCCAAGATCTACGAGAGGATATGCAGGTCCCTGGGGGAGAAGTATGGCAGCCTTGAGAGGGTCACCCGAGCGGCAGTGACCATACAGAAGGCATACCGCGGGTACAAGATGAGGAAGTACTTTGACGAGATCCGCAGGGAAGGGACTGTGCAACTGTCCAGGTCAGGTTCTTTGGATAGCAAAGAAAGGAGACGCTTTTTGTCCATAATGAAAGACAAGGCGGCTGCCGGCACAGGTACTACTCGCCCAATGGAAGGATCGCATGGTGGCTTGCAGTCAAACACTTGCAGTGAAGATGCTCAGAATCAGGAGAGTGTGCCCGGCAGTGAAGGGGTGTGGCATCAGAGGGAGGGTGTGGTGGTGGTGGTGAGGAGGACAAAGTCCCAGAATGCGGTGTTGACGAGACGTATTCGGGAGGAGGAAGAGGATGGGGAGGAGGATTGCGGCGGGATAATTAACTGGAACAGGACAGTTGGAGCGCACCTGTTTAATAGGTCAGTCGCAGGAGGGTGGTATCTGTGTGCGTGTGTGTGTTGTATTGTACTGATGTTCATGTGGGAGATGCGAGCTGTTGTGTGTGTGGTGTGTGTGTGCGGTGTGTGTGTGCGGTGTGGTTTTGTGATGAGACAAAATAGTGGTCTGGAAGCAGTGCCGATCTGTCTCCAATGACCAGAATCGACCCCTCAGCATGGAACACGTGTGGGGACGTTGCATCATGGTGTGTACCCAATGCTGCCAACTGTATATGTGTGTATGTGTGTGTTGTGTGGTGTTTGTGCTGTGATGGCAGCTTCCTGTTGTGGTCAAACCACATGCACTGTTTTGTTTTCACTGTGGGCAGTATTCTTAAGCTAATTTAGTTAGCAACCACTGGGTGACAATGGCCTACCAATGGAAGGAGGTGCATGTGTTAGTTACTCTGATTGTATTGATACAATGACACTTTGTACATGGACATGAATCCGTATTGAATGGTTCGACTTGGGTCAATGTTTGGTTCGAACGTATTTTGAAACATCTCAGTAAACATTCATTGACTTAAAAGTGGCAGGAGTGTGTATGTATGAAATGATGATACTAGGTCTAGACAGATATCCCTGAGCGTAGAGTCTACATGTACATGGAACCTGCTGATAGTTCGTTTTTAGGGTTATTGAACTTGTTAAGATCTATACGATAAAAGCACCCCTACATGTACACTGTACAATGTATAGTCTACATGTATTTCAGTCATGAATAAATGACTGATCAGAATTCTTATGGGCCTTGGGACGCTACAGCTCATGGGCCTTGGGACGCTACAGCTTGTGGTCCTCTAAATCACCGCACTCACGTCTACAGTTCCCTCGGCTTTGGTGTCTTTAAGTATTATTTATTTCACGGACGTATGCATGCTCGTGTTCAGACTTAAAAAAATAAGTAAAAAATTTGAAAGGCAGGCAGGTGGTGGTGGCAGCCGGTTCTAGTTGCGATTTCGAGGCACTGATGCCAAGTGATGATGTTTACTGAGCGCGACAACTAGGCTACTAACGCTAGCACTCTGATTATTGGCAATGAATACAGTTAACTAGCTCGTAATTTCAAAGGTTAATAGTCATTGATAATTAGCAATCACGAACTATTCAAAGTTCGGTTTGATATTAGTGGGTTCGGTTCGATGTTCAGTTCGAATTGATCGAACCGGAACACTAAGTTATAGCAGTGTGTTATTAGTGGTGGGTGCTTTGCTGGTTGTGTAAAAGATGTGTTTGTACATCGTGGTTTTGTCATGAGGTGTTATCCTGACTTGGTCATGTTACCATGACATGGTGTTAACCATGTTACATGTGTCCATGTACCTTGTTGCTGGACCTGTTGATGAGGGAGTTATACCGTACTCCGTGCTGTGATCGGTGTAAATATGTGTGTGGGAGCATTATGCAGGACAGGATTTCCTCCACTCCCTCACATCCTCCCTCACATCCTCCCTCATTCACTCCCTCACAGGAAGCCCGCCAGTGGTATCCAGTACCTGATTTCAAAGGGCATAGTGCGTGACACCCCAAAGTCTGTTGCTAGGTTCCTCAGAGAACAAAATGGCCTCAGCAAGCTGAAGATTGGAGAGTTTGTGGGAGAGATCAGATATGAATTCAACATGGCAGTTCTAGAGTGAGTTTGAGTGCAGTGCAGTGTGTTTGGCGGATATATGAGTACATAGGTGTGTTTCAATCATGGAAGCCAACGGAGGTGGGAGAAGTAGCCATAGGATATCTTCCCTGTGTGGTATCAAATTTAGGATGGACTCCTGCATGATTTGGGGGTCATTAGGACATGTACATGTACTTGTACAGTACATGTAGTACTTCTTATTTTTCCTCAATGAATTGGATAATTAGAGTATGCATAAATTCAAAGACATGTGCATTTGGTACTTTCTATTTTTCTTCGATGAGTTGGATAATTAGAGTATGCTTTCAAAGGCCAATGGGTATGTACATTGTATATATCTATATATTGCCATGGTGTCTGTTACATCGGCAGTGAATGGTAATTCATTCTTGGCAGGTACTTGGCGCAGTCCGTTGAAATGAAGGATAAGTCGATTGACGAGGCTTTGAGAGCATTTCAGAAGCTGTTTTTGATGCCTGTGAGTTGTGCTACGTGTGTGTGTGTGTGTGTGTGTGTGTGTATTTGCTGAGTAGGTTTTGTATCGGAATGTGAAGTTGTACACATTTTGTGTGGTATGTGGTGTGTGTGTGTTGTTTTTGCTATATGTCTGTGCATATGTATACATGTACATGTTTGGGCAGTAATGTACATGTACATGTATGTGTACATGACATGGTATTCATACAGTGTACATTGTATGCATGATGTATTGGCTAAGTACATGTACACATGTATTTATCACTTCCATCGTGTAATATGTAATCATTACCATACATGGAGTGAAGGCCATCATTACCATACATGGAGTGAAGGCCATCATTACCATACATGGAGTGAAGGCCGTCATTACCATACGTGGAGTGAAGGCCATCATTACCATACATGGAGTGAAGGCCGTCATTACCGTGTAAAATGGCCAGTTACAAATTTCATGTTTACCATAGCAACATTGTAATGTGTCAAAGTGTTTGGTCTTCAACCTGGAGAATGTAAAAGTTTGGGTCCCCCACGGGCTTATGTTGGTCCCTTAATGCAGTAAAGTGTTGTTCAATAAGCCTAACAGTTCTGAAGGAAGCCACAAGCTCATTCTCACCTATATGGTTTGAAAATGGCAGAAAACTTACATGTGTACTATCACCGTTAGGGGGATAGGCCAGCTGCCTACAATGAGCACCTGGCTGTACTGTGAGCGGACTGACCAATCACCACGTGTACTCCCTCTCCTCACTCCTTCCCTCCCTCCCTTCCTCCCTCCCTCCCTCCCTCCCTCCCTCCCTCCCTCCCTCCCTCCCTCCCTCCCTCCCTCCCTCCCTCCCTCCCTCCCTCCCTCCCTCCCTCCCTCCCTCCCTCCCTCCCTCCTCCCCTCCCTCCCTCCCTCCCTCCCTCCCTCCCTCCCTCCCTCCACTGTCAATATGCCTGCACTTTGTCCTCGTATAGCAATTCATAACTTGCACCCTCCTCCCCATTTTCCCTTCACCCCTGCCCTTTTTTATCATATGATGTAATCTACACCTCCACAGGGAGAGGCACAGAAGATTGACAAGATAATGCAGGTATGACATTTTTTTCTTTAATACACGTACATTTGTAGTTGTGCGGTGTGACATACACGTAATGTTCACTCCTACACCTGCTTTATGGCCTGCACATATGCACACCCCTCACACACACAAATCACATCTCACACATCTCACACAAACAACACCTCACACACACAAATTCTCCCTGTACATGCACTTGCATCTAGACCTTTGCGGCTGAGTATGTCAAGGTGAACAAAGGAGTGTTTGAGACAGAGGATGCTGCCTACGTGCTGTCCTTCTCCATCATGATGCTCCACACCTCCCTCCACAACCCCTCCGTCAAGAAGAGGACCACCAAGGAACAGTGGCTCAAGATGAACAGAGGTACTTAGGGAGGGGAGGGGGGAAGGGGTGGGATTATGTGCAGTTGTTACTGATAATGTACAGCATGTATACATGTACATGTACATTGTACATCTTAAGTTGTGAAAAGTAAGTACATGTACATGTACAGTGGTATACCCTCTATGTACATATACAGTGGTGTACCCTCTATGTACATGTACAGTGGTATACCCTCTATGTACATGTACAGTGGTGTACCCTCTATGTACATGTACAGTGGTGTACCCTCTATGTACTGTACATGTACAGTGGTGTACCCGCTATGTACATGTACAGTGGTGTACCCTCAATGTACAGTGGTGTACCCTCTATGTACATGTACACTGTACAGTGGTGTACCCTCTATGTACATGTACACTGTACAGTGGTGTACCCTCTATGTACAGTGGTGTACCCTCTATGTACATGTACAGTGGTGTACATGTACCCTCTGTATGTCTGGTAAACGATGGGACAGATTGCATCACACTGCACTGCCCTCACTTACACATCACACTGTACACTGCCCTCACTTACACATCACACTGTACACTACCCTCACTTACACATCACACTGTACACTGCCCTCACTTACACATCACACTGTACACTGCCCTCACTTACACATCACACTGTACACTGCCCTCACTTACACATCACACTGTACACTGCCCTCACTTACACATGTCCGCATCGCTCCATAGGGATAAATGGTGGAGGGAATTTTCCAGTTCCGTTCCTTTTGGGGATCTACGATCGGATTCAGAAGGTGTGTGTGAAAAATTGTGTTTTTGCATTGTACACTGTACATGTCCAGTACACAAGTTTGCACATGTGCGCACACACATGCACACACACATGCACACACACATGCACACACACATGCACACACACATGCACACACACATGCACATACATGTACACACACATGCACACACGCATGCACACACGCATGCACACACACATGCACACACACATGCACACACACATGCACACACATACATGTATGCAGGCACACACACATGCATGCACACACACATGCATGCACACACAGGCACACACACAGGCACACACATGCATGCACACACACAGGCACACACACAGGCACACACACAGGCACACACATGCACACACATGCACACACACGTGTACACACACATGTACATGTACACACACGCACACACACACATGCACTCACACTGGATTCTGAAATGTACGTGTACAGTATGTGCATGGTAGATGCATACATGTACATGTATGTATCTAGCTGTATCTCTGTGCCATTTCTTTTCTTTACCGTTTAACAACAAAATACCTCATGTTGGCAAGTACATTGAAATTGTACATGTACATGTGCACATGTCACATGTGATTTGCACATGTCACATGTGATGTGCACATGTCACATGTGATGTGCACATGTCACATGTGATGTGCACATGTTACATGTGATGTGCACATGATGACACGTGTGATGTGCACATGATGACACATGTGATGTGCACATGGTCTCCGTGGTGACACCTGTGATGCAGATGTTGCTGAGAGTGCACAGCTTGCAGCACGTGTTCCTTTCATGTGGCTGCACCCCTTCATGTGTGTAACTTACACTGCATTTTGTGGGATCTCTCGTCTATTATATTACAGACCTATACATTACAGCAAACTTCAACAATGTGTATTGTTGCATCCCTTACTGGAGATGCATTACATGTACGTCATGTGGGTGAACCCTTACATAGGGCTATTTTGATTATGAAACCATTACTACTGTTTTTGAAACCGGGTTTCTAAGAATTGCTGCATGTATGTAACTCGTCTGGCAGGGAATTTAGTGCTATGGGTTCCAAAGCGCGGGTATCTTCCCTCCCTCATCACACTGGTATAGATCTTCCCCCCCCCCCCCCCCTCATCACACTGGATATCGGTGTTAATTATTGGTGCCTGGCTACTGTACATGAAAATGGGAAATTTTCACCTTCAGTTTTTGGTTTCATGAAACTGTAACCATTTTTGATCAATTTAACCTGTTAGACTCCTTTTGTCACTGGACGGGACCACACCCAGCAAGTGATTGAAATCCAGCAGAGATTGGTGGGATCAGACATCTTGGTAGGTTTGGGTTGAAATAGTGTGGTGTGTACATGTATGTGTGTGGGTGTGGTGTATAGTGGTGTGTTTGCATCTCTGTGTGTGTGCATCAACAACACACAGCCTTATATGGCCACTCCCTCTCCTCCTCCTCCTCCTCCTCTGATGCCACAGAAATCCAGTGCTCCACATCGCTGTCTTGTTGACGAGGTCGGCGTATTTGAAATGGATAAGGTCAACCATTGGTTGAAGGGAAAGCACAAGAGAGTACTACTGATGTTCAATGACCTGGTTGTTGTCACCAAGAAGAACAAGGAACAGTACATGTTCAAGCAATCCTTCTCCCTCCTCAATGCTACTGCAGTGTCCTTCCAGACATCCCGTGAGTTACATTGTATTCAATGGCCAGTATTAACTGCAATAGGGCCTAGTGTTAATTATCATAACGTGTGGGCAATAATTCAGCATAAGCAATAGGGCCCTGTGTTAACTGCAATACTGTAGGGCCCAGTGTTAACTGCAATACTGTAGGGCCCAGTGTTAACTGCAATAGGGCCCAGTGTTAACTGCAATAGGGCCCAGTGTTAACTGCAATAGGGCCCAGTGTTAACTGCAATAGGGCCCAGTGTTAACTGCAATAGGACCTAGTGTTAACTGCAATAGAGCTTAGTGTTAACTGCAATAGGGCTTAGTTTTAACTGCAATAGGACCCTGTGCCATCATTTGTCATCAACTTGCAATCCGACCCAGTTCATGGAGGTGTGAAGGCAGACTTAGTGGACATGTAATTAATGAGGCTGCCTTTACCCCTATTCAGCTGACATTGTGTCCTGCATATAAGGGACAAGTTAATACGTTGCATGCCTTTGAGCGGCTTGTTGATTATAGTCCAACCAATCTCTGAGCACATGCTGTCGTTTCTTGATTGGCAAGGTAATTTTTTTTTTAGATTGAAAATTATCTGATGGGAACCTAATAGTAATTTGGCCTCGCTGTACTTCTGACTGTATGACAATAAGCCGTTATTACAATGCGCGGCCCTAGGTTTAACCGTGTACATGTTCATACACGTGTTAAATGTTAGTCAACTGCGTGTGTAGGTGAACCTCCACACAGAACTGTTTACTGCGTGATCACTGGTGTACTATTGGATTACATGTACATGTAGTACAGAGTGCAGGACTGTTTATAAGGAAAAGCATTAGTTCCATAATACAGATTAAAATAAAGGCATATTCATTAGCTAGAATTGGAGACTTGAACAATAAACGTTTTGATTAGAATTTATTCATCATTTTAAGCATACACAAAAATTGCTACTTGTACTAATTGCCGATGGATTTGCTGTATTTTCTGTATAATCAAGCCTGGTACTTTCAGTACAAAGGCACTGTACTGCTATTCCATAACCCCACCAGAATTGGAATAATAGTGTTGCAGGGTGTTGCCCACTGTTGTTTGTCCAGTTATCTGATGTTGAACTGGCAAGGGTTCTGGTATAGTCACATTCTGTACATACATGTGTATGCTGATGGACAGGCTGGGGAGGAGGCTTTCTCACTGCTTCCCGCAAAGTATTTACAATAATGTCCGTCACTTCAAAGTGTTCCTTTCCGACCACAAGGCACATGTGAAGCCTGCCTTTGTTGTACTACATACAGGTGGTGTGGCAAAGCTGTCAAGGGTGGTCAGGGTTCGCAAGAAATACAACAGGATTTGCTTTGTAAACAAAACCCTGGAGTGCGTAGTACATGTACCTACATATAGTAGAGTGTGCAGAATGGTGAATTCTTCCCTCTCTTTCTCTCCCCCCCCCCACCCCAAAATGGTACTCCATGGTACCTCCTCCTTCATGACACATACATGTAAGACACCCCATAAACATGGCACATAACATACCACATGCCATAAATGTTACCCCATGACACATAACACACCCCCACCCCATAAATGTTACCCCATGACACAACACACCCCCACTCCATAAATGATGCCCCATGACACATAACACACCCCACTCCATAAATGATGCCCATGACACATAACACACCCCTACTCCATAAATGATGCCCATGACACATAACACACCCCTACTCCATAAATGATGCCCCATGACACATAACACACCCCCACTCCATAAATGATGCCCCATGACACATAACACACCCCTACTCCATAAATGATGCCCATGACACATAACACACCCCTACTCCATAAATGATGCCCCATGACACATAACACACCCCCACTCCATAAATGATGCCCCATGACACATAACACACCCCCACTCCATAAATGTTACCCCATGACACATAACACACCCCCACCCCATAAATGTTACCCCATGACACAACACCCCCCCACTCCATAAATGATGCCCCATGACACATAGCCACTCCCCCCTAGTCTGGTGGATCCAAAGGCCAAATATGGAGTAAGCTGTGCTGCATCGATCAATAATGTATTATTTATTTAATGCACATGTACATGTACACATGTACAATGTGTTATTGAAAATAACGTTGTGACACAGCTACCGGGGCAACACTCAATAGAACGATAAATAACTAATCTTGATGACTTCAGTGTACTTTGTAGTCATGGCAATGGGATGCAATACATCACTACGGTGATGACGCAAATGCCAGGACTTTTAGCCTAAACACGGAGAGGTCATCTCCGCCCCCCTCTCCCCCAAAAACGGTATTGCAGATTACTAAATTTGCATGCATTAACCGCACACGCACACACACCCGTGCTCTCACACAGTCAGTCCCTAAATTAAATAGCTACAATTTCTGACAGTTTGTACAAAGCATATACATGTACATGTACCGTGCTGGTGCAGTACCGTACAATGCGAAGCCTGCAGTGCTGGTACGGTACTGTACAATGCAAAGCCTACAGTGCTGGTACAGTACCGTACAATGCAAAGCGCCTACAGTGCTGGTACAGTACCGTACAATGCAAAGTGTGCAGTGCTGGTACAGTACTGTACAATGCAAAAACGTACAGTACTGGTACAATACCATACAATGTACATGTACTGGTTCAGTGCAGGCGATTGGCTTTTAGATTTTAATAAACACATTGCAAGGTGCTGTCAGTGAGGAAGCATAAGATGTGCATGCAGACGTGCAGTAAATGTCCAGTGAATGGTAGCCAGGGCTGTGGTAAGCAAGATGGAATCGACAAAGTTGTTGAAGATGTTCCAAGACGTTCGTGGAAAAAGGCTGGCACAATCAAATCAAAACATCCCGAAACAGTTATGCATTTTCGACTTATTGTTTTCAAAAACAATCTTACTGTTGCCACATCGACCTTGTGCCCAGTATTTAGCAGACCCATAATTGTGCAATATCCCGCCGTATGACGCACTACTTCAATAGTTTTCACAGCTATTACCAAGTTCGATTGGCTTTTCACCCCTAACCACAGGTCATCCGAGATTTTTTGCCACAATCACCAGTTCGTTTCTCCACCCACTATTAAATGGGTTTCAAACTGCCCATGGCTAGATCACTTGGCTTTGGGCTCACTCTATTAAAATTCTAACCTGCGTCTATTACATGTAGCTTAAGTTATCTTCTGAGATGGCAAATGTCAGGCTCTATTTCACTATTATCTCTTTCAACTTTCCTTTACACTACTAATTCACTATCGGTATGTTATAATATTTAGTTATAGATATACATGTACCTGTATGGAGCACCTTTCTTCAAATAGTTCTACTCCAAGAACTACGGAATCATCGATTTCATCTACGGGCCTGTTACCGTCTATGGTTTTCAATTTCAACCCCGCCCCTAAAGGCGGGATTCCATGGTCAGTATTCGCTTTCACTAGCCACTACTCATGGAATCTCGCTTGCACACAATTAACAGTCCTGCATTTTGCAAATAGGCTTTTTCATTTGAAATTGTTTAGGACTGTTAGTTGTAGGATCCTATACTGGCAGTACTGTACCTTGTCTCCTTATTACTTTGTCGATGATTTACTTGTGATAAATTATGATTACCTTGGTTACAGTAAGTGCGTAATGATCATACACTTCAAAATGGATCTCGTTTTGAGCAAATTAGATCAGAAAACCGTCAATGGTTGGTCTCACATGTGGGTCTAGGACAGTTACATGTCTAGACCTACATGTAAGACATGAAATGGGAGATTAAAGGTTAAAGTTTGCTGAGTAAGAGTCAATAGTCCTCACTTCTTAGCTGTAATGATATCAGGACAAGTGTAATTAACTTGAAATATTTTTAGATGCATTCAGGTTAACTAAAATCAACCAGGTGAAACAAGTCAAACCCTCTAAGATCAGGTGTACCACATGAATGAAAAGGGGTTTAGCAAGGCTAAAAAAAAAAAAAAAAACATTGTTACATAACAATGTAAACATGTACATGTACGTTTAAACTATACATTTATATTTATTAATTTATTCGTCTACTGTCCAGCCCAGTTCTGTATAAAATGATTGTTGCAAAATTCTACATGTGTTTACAATATTCTTAGCTTGAGCCAATGTTTGTGCTTTCGTGGGCTGTTCTGCCAATTTTGCCACCGCCTGAGAATTACCAGTAGTTAGGTGCATGGATGCACATACACATGTATGGTATGTACATATTGTATACGTTTCGTGCTGTTAGTGATTTAAAAAAAGAACGATAACAGGTTACATGTATATGTTTAATAGTAAGTTTTAAGTTGCGTGACTATTTTATGTCATTTAGAAACTAATATAAAATTAATAAAACAGATAACTAGCACCAGTGGCTCTGGACAATACATATTGACCATTGCACATCGTACAGCCACTGTTTACGTTGCACCGTGTACATGCAGCGCACACAGTTTGCCATCACCCTGTCAGTAGTCTGAAGGCTGCATGTCTAACCAGAGGCAAAAGTACCTGTGTTGCTTAATTGGTTATTTATACTTTTTTTCTGTGATCCTTTTTCAATTCAGACAAGCATGGCATTCAGATATATTCGTCGGTGGATAAAACTGTAAGTAGATCTACCTTGTCGCCATGACGATACATGTACATTATACACTTTTTTTTAGCTCCTCTTCCAGTGCTGCTGCAAGACCAAGTTGGAGCATGACAGGCTGCTCAAAAACTTCAATGACACAGTTAAACTGGTATGTACCCCTCCCCCCATCTACATCATACCTATACATGTACATGTACATGTATATGTACATATATGTATCATAACATGGTTGATTTGTGAGCTTGTGGCAGGCCTGGCCACCTGTCCTACAAATTCACTGCGTGACAGAATGTAGTACGCAGACTCTGCATATTCTTTATTTGCAGAGTCTGCATAACTTTGCACACTACATGTATATGCTGTCGAAACTGTTGGTTGTTTTTTGTATACAGTGTACATGTATGTCTGGCCCATTCTATAATGTCTGGTGGGCAAGGGAGCAGTGAATTGAAGGACTGCAACCTTCTCACAAATTGTATTTCTTGTTATTCAACTCCCAGTAGATCAATAATATGCAGGAATTTAATAGAATAACAGAATGTGGTGTGTTGTCCTGGATGTACATGTACATGTATACAGGGTGTGTGACCTGTTTGAAAAATCCAAATCAATTATTTCAAATATATAAAATTAATAAAAAGTCAAATCGATTTTAACATAAAATCAATTATGGCGATTAATGCACAATTCATTTACCAACGATTACATAGTTTTTTGCTCCAGGTTTTTCTGATTTTTAAGATAGCATGATAAATCAATTCCTCAAGTCTATATATAGCCATTTTTATTGCAGGTAAATTATTTAAACCTTATAGCGACAAGTAGCCGAAACCAAAAAGCCTGTGAAACTTATTAAAAACCTTATGGTATGCCACCGTCCCTAAAAGTTCGAAAAAGCGCCAACAAGTAGCCGAAACCAAAAAGCCTGTGAAACCTTGCAGAAAACCTGGTGGAATTCAGCAAATGCCGCTCCACGCGTATGACAAAGCCGCCAATCAAAACTGTAAGTAGGTATTTGGACCTGAAGATGACACCTGGAAACCAATGGAACACTTACATGTAGCAAAATAGTACCTAGCGCTTTTGATAAAATGGCACATGTAATCAAGTGTGAGCGTGAACTTACATGTATACCAAACAAGACCTGTTGTATGTAAATTGCCGTGCGCATGCACTGGGGAGCCCATTGTTGATTAGACTGGGGACCCCATTGTTGATTAGACTGATTGTTGATTAGACTGGGGACCCCACTGGGGGTTACCTTCAGCTGAATTTCCAGACAAACTGTTGATTACAATATTCTCTTATTTTAATTTAATCCGTTAGTAAGCTACACAGGCAGGAAAAGTGAAGGACATATTAAAAGGTAATTGACCAATTTCTGCATATGACTGCAACGAATATCGATTAATTGCGACTAAGAAAAACAGAATCGGTTATTTTGACTACAGGAAATTCTGAAATCGGTTAATCTGAATAGTTCATCGATGACACACCCTACTTGGATGTGGTGTGTTTGTGTACACCATTGGGGATCCCTCTTACATGCCTATCAAGGCATTCTCATTTCAGCATTATGGAGTCAATGAAATTCATTCAGATACCAGATAGTGCAGTATATACATGTATGTAGATCGACATATATGTATATCTTTTCCCCCCTCCCTGCAGTTGAATGTATTAGAGAAAGAAAGGATCACAGCTTCCCAAGAGCAGCCGCATCGCCATACCAACATAGGGCTGCCATGTATGAAGGTAGCAGCTGACTTTGCCTCAGTCCAGCCGCACTCCATGGCCACGTCTGTGGACTTCTGTGAGTTTGTACCCTTCACAGTGACAAGCATAGTCAATGTGCACGTGTGTGTGTGTGTGTGTGTGTGTGTGTGTGTGTGTGTGTGTGTGTGTGTGTGTGTGTGTGTGTGTGTGTGTGTGTGTGTGTGTTTTGAAATCCCTCCTTACAGTACCAAGCGTTGGAAGCCTTCAATGTGGTATGGAGATTACTCTCAGCCTCAGACCTCTCTCTGCTACAAATGTATGTAAATATATATTTTCATGTGCACATATGTTGATCTTAAACCACATACATGTACGCGTACAAACAAACTGTCAAAATGGCACTTTGTCACGATCTTCATGTGTTCTGTACAGCATTTTTTGCCCTAATCTCATTGAAGAATTTGACAGAAGTTCTTAATAGGTTACATGTAACTTCTTGAAGATATACGGAAGGGTTGTACACTGTACTTAGATAACTGACAGTGTTACCATGGATGCCTGCTTCCTTTAAACCCTAGCTGGATAATTGTTTGCATTAAACTGAATTGTCAAGTGTGACTAGCATTCTTGCTTTGTGGGTGGTAGATGTACAATGTAGATGGGTACTAATAATGTCCTGTTTTGATTCTAATGCAGGCAAATATTAAATGGATTTCAAAAGTCTTTCTAAGAAAATGGTTGATGAAATCAGACTCATTTGGTCTTTTTGGTTTACATGAGCACCCTTTTAGCAGATAAGACCTTATTTACATGTATTACGATTGGACTGTGTACCAGTAAGGCCTGATTAGAACAAGAATGCAGGCTTTGAGTGCATCAATGGGGGGGGGGGGGGGGGGGGAATCACATTTTCTACAGCTGGGGAGTGGCGGGGAGGGGGTTAATAAAGCTCGAGCTTAAAATGTGTACAGTACTTGTAGTGTTGTGTGCCATTAAGTGAGCTTTGCCAGAAGCCTTTAAGCCTCTTCTGTTTTTGCTACAGCTAGCCATGCCTCTGGAGGACCTTCACCACTTGGATGAAGTCTCAAAGTCCCTGGAGGACCGCCATCAGAAAGACAATGTGGGCAGGTCCCTGAGTAGCTTCAGTCGGGATGATAATGTCGAAAGGGAGATGTCCGCAATGGAGCAAACCGTCTCAGAGCAGAAGGCGAGAGAGGCAAGGTCCTCGTTAATGAAAGTGGACAGAGTGTTGTGTGGTGATGACATGGATGACCTCAACAAACTCATTCCCTATGCTTGTCACACGAGCACTGTTGGCGTGGCGATACAGGTGTGACTTCTTTGTGTCTATTATTATAATGTATTTAAAGGCCATGTTTAACCTATCGTATATGTGGGGGAGGGGGTGGGGGATGGGTTATAAAGGGGGCGGAGTGACTGGAGGATCCACTGTAGGGCCTTTTGGGATCCGATACTTTGCGATGGAAGCTACATCAGACATCTAATTCTGCTTTCTTGTTAATGTTTACTCTCGTTCCCAGTCTCACACACGCTATTTATACATTATAAGAGAAGTGAGTCTGGGAACGAGACTATAAGTACAAGTACCATAGATAGAGTCCTAATATCTATGGATTTACGGAGATCCTCCGCGGTTCAAGTTCAACGTTCACACGATTCAAATTCAAAATTCGGACTTCGCACGCGATGAAAGTTCATGATTGAAAAACAGGTGTTCGTGGATGTGGGTAGTGGCAGGGACATGGATTGGAAACGAGGCTGATATACGGCTGAATTACGGTATTCAAAATTTCTATCCGTGTTGCGCTTGAGGGCTATATTCTAAGAGTCGCGAAATCGCAGAAACGAAAAGCTGCACTTGGTAAGTTGGTTTCTTTCTAATTAAGAGGTAGGTTTTACTAATGGGATCAGTCAAGCTTTACTTTTGAAAGCAATGTATAAGCCTGCATGTTAAAGCGTTCGGAGCGCTTAAGCTTCGAGTAACGAAAGCTCCTGAACAACTTCCCGTACAACATATCTGAAAACTTTGAACTACACCCCTGAAACCCGTCCACTGGGATATCCAGGTCATATTCGTCCGAGTCAACAGCAATTAAACTCATCGCAGCCATCCAATTCAGAATCCATGATAGGCGCAACGCGGATGGTTTTCCGGTACATGTAGATTACGGAACCGTTTCCAATCCATGTATTTAATATCGTGAGTAAACTCGTATTCATAAGTGGCGATAACCCTAGAAACTTTCAACTTCAAATATCGTACGTGCATGAAAACCACGTTTCTTTGAGACATCCAGTGCACATGCAGATATTGTATACAGCATTGATCACACTATAAATAGAATCCCAAACACAAATGAGCGGAAAGCTGTATAAGGCAGTGCGATTACATAAATGGTAGAATTTGTATGTGATAAAATAAAATAGAGGTGGACTTGAGTATAATTTGCGCTTAAAAAGTCAAGTGTAATTGGCTTAACCACATGGATTGGAAAGCTCTCACGTGATCATTACGACACAACATTTAGTACGTTTCGCTTTTTCGGTGCGTGGGCGTACAGTTATCCTAGCTTTTGGAACCTTTTCGAGCACTTAACGCGTGTTTTACTGGTAAGAAGTGATCGCGTAGGTTAGTTTTCATTGATTCTCTATACAACCCTGCGCATAGGAACCATCTAAGAAGTTTCTGATACTTCCCTACGAAAGCTATTAGGTTGCCAACCTACATGTGTCGGTAGCGTGCAGCTCGTAGCGTGTAGGGTGTTCGGTGCTATGTAATGCCCACTATTGTTTTGTAGGACTGTAACACGTTTTTATATGCACGCCCGTGAATTAGAAAACTGTAAAGTTGAGTTCACACGTTGTGTTGTATGGGGACGTTAATATTTGTGCTTGTTGTATTTAAAAAAAAAAAAATTCGTAACAGACTTATACTATGCTCATACATAGTTGGGCGTGGCCCGCCCTTCGCGTATTGGCGGAAGGTCGGGTTGCAAGCCTATACCAAAATTTGTTCCGGAGTGTTATGTAATATCGTTGTGAATATCGTTACGTTATTGCACATTCGTAGGTTACGTGGTGATAATGCGGTTTTGTGTGTCTGCTCAAGATATGTACATGTATTGCTTCGGGTGCGGTGTCGATGAGTTGGGCATGGCCCGCCCTTCGCATTGTTGTTCAGGCTTCATAGTAGCAGGGCAGCACAACTCTTTAGCTGCCTCTGTAACACATTCGCAACACAAAAGCAATTGTCCGCTCCATGAAAATTCATATACATGTAAGTTAAATGGAATGAACAGCTGCCTATCATTACCTCACATCAGCCGCTAATTGGGTGATAATGGAACCCACTTGAACGCTGCAATCCGATTGGACTGCAATCCCCGTTGCAGCAGAACAAATCCAGGTATAGGCTTGCAACCCGACCTTCCGCCAATACGCGAAGGGCGGGCCACGCCCAACTAGCTCATACACAACTAGCCATAAAACTAATGACATTCATTGTCAATTTATAGATACAGCTGTTCATCATTGAGTAATAATCACGCAGTACATCGAATAACACAGTCAGCTATTATCCCTAGAAACATGCAAATAGCATTAAAAAATAGAATTATCAGCTGGTGCCGGCTCCGAGGGCGAGGCCTAATGTACCGGGTATTAAAAAGCATTTTTTCTGAAAGAGCATTACAACATCGGTTACTGCTTCGTGTGGTGCTGGTTGGACCTTGCTTCGAGATACTTTTGGAATTTACAGGGTCACACATGAGTCTCTCTTGCACGTGCTTACCTGTGCTTCATAGAAATGTGATCAATCTGAAAATAATTTGTGAAAAATATCTAACCTGGCCTCTTGTCATATAGCCTGATGAAATGATGGTCTCAGTGGAGCATGGGTTGGCTGTGGTTTTCTTGAATGACACAAGAGACATATATGTTATATAGTTGTACAAACTTGTCCACTGCAGATTGATATCTTCAGCTAGGTTTGTCATGCACACCATGCATTGGCTATTGAGATGTGTAACTGCCAGGGGGACCAGACTGTCTGGTCTCCAGACTATTGTTGTTTGCCCACTGAGCTGTAAGAGGACTGTATGATCCATACACTATTGCACACCTCGATGGCCACACCCACCAATCTGCCAAATGATCAGACTGTCCATGCCCATCACTAGACTGTCTGGTCCCCAGACTATTGCACACCTCGATGGCCACACCCACTGATCTGCCAAATGACCAGACTGTCCATGCCCACTGAACTGTCTGGGGATCAGACTCACTAGACTGCCTGGTCCCCAGACTATTGCACACCTCAATCCAAGTCTCTCAAGTACATAGATTGAAGGCCCCTAACACAGTACATGTAGTACATTGGCCATTACATGTGTAGGTATCAAGGTTTGCTGAGAAAGTATGCGGAGGAAATATGCTGGACTGTAATAGCACCGCAACCTTGAGCCCTAAGGTCTAGAGGTCTAGGAGGTCAGTGGTGGAGTCCTTGATTTTCAAGCCGAAGGTTATGTGCTAGGTGTGTTAGGTGCTGTAAGTGGGATATACAACCATCCTTTCCATTTGAATGAGGGCACGAGGTATGGATTATGCATTTGCAGTATACGCAGCGTATCCACACTACAGTAAAACCCAACAGGTGAATACCCCTTGACAACAACTTTATGCTTTCCTCGTGCTATACCCTGGAATATATCTATTGGAAGCAAATGTGTTGCAAAGTCTGCCTTAAGTTTGTAACGTAGTAAATATGGGTACATTGTTTACAACATTTACTGTACATTAATTTTGCTTAATTCCTTCCTTGATCTGGTCTTATCACACAACAAATGCGACTGCAATATTAGCACAGTATGCACTGGCTACATGTGAGTGAACAATGAATTAAGGTGCACAGGATATCGTGTGCTTGCTGATCTGCATACATTACATGCACATGCCAACCAAAATCACATTTCAGGACTCGATTAATCTGGTAAGTGAGGCTAAGGTGCCAAAATTAAATATTGCATGTACCCATCAATGTTGCCAAGTACTCCTTGGCTACAGATTAGATGAATGGTGAGCAATTTGGCGGGCATATTTATATAGCCCCAGTTGCTAAGTGTACTTGGAGTCCTGCTCCTATATGTAGTAGTCTAGTGGATCCAAAATTTGGATTGAAAATAATTGTGAATTTGTGACCGAAGCGTGCACGTGGCCATAGATAATTATCTATGACGTGGCCATGCACCAGCTACATGTCAGTCTATAAACGACTCATGTATGTTTTACTATAGTATTAGTATTTTTAGTTTTTTTTTTAGCTCTATAGCTACCTGTTTTTTGTGGAAAAGAATCTGAGATCCATCCATTCACGTCTTTTGATCGCTCACCTCAATTCCTGCTACCACGCACCATAATTCGATCGATCGCGCGATTATATCGAGAGTTACGGAAGTAACTCTCATATAGGATTTGTGCCGTATCAGGAATATCATTAAAAAACCGCTTCGCGCGTATAACTCACGAACCGAGAAACGGATAGTGTAGCTGTTTATAGCTGTTGATCCACAATAGGAAAGACGATCATTTTGATGTTTTGTTCGAGTCGCCAGACCGTTTACTTTAAGAGAACAAAAAAGGTCGTAGTTCTCGTTCCCAGACCGCAATTTGTCCATAGTCGTCGTCGTCGTCTTTATGGGTGAGTATAACTCGAGATAGGAAAGGTTTTAAAGAGCGCCAGTTACACCAAAAATCGTAGAAAAATCCTACCGACTGCCCCTTGATGTCAGATAGACATGTTTGGTATGAAGCAGTACACAAGCGTTCCCATGACAATACCCATACGTATAATTAGACATTTATGGTACCATTAACCTTTACACTTGACAAAATGCCTTCACGGGAACGAAAGAGGAGAAAAAAGCGACAAGAAGAATACGTCCTAAATCGAGACTATGAGTTAGAGTCCTCCCAAGTTCGGTACGATGCTGATGCTGAACAAAGGCGGGCGTCTCCTCGTGACATGTACAGAGCAAATCTGAGTCGAACCGAGCTTCTAAGAGGTGGCAACAGGAAAAGAATTCTGTTGCGGTGCGAGCTTCTAAGATGCGACGTTATGAACTGAACGAGAAACGAGCTTCTAAGAGGGAAAGCTTGGCGCTCGAGTTTCGAACTAATGGAACAGCTGCAAATGTAACATAACTGTGTTGCTAGGCAATAAATTAAACATGGGAATTACAATAAAGGCTGGATTTTATCGTACGATCGTCTACATTGTACTACATTGTACACCTAGTAGTCACTTATTAAAAAAAAAAAGAATGAAACAAGATATAAAAAACATTCTCTCTGTGAAAGTTAGTAGCATATAGGATTTGAAGGCAATGGTGGTGTAAAAAGGAAGGGAACAAGGGATTCAGTGGAGATATACAATAATTATTCCTATATTTAGCACTGCATAGAACGTCATTACATTCATGTTGCTAAATATAGGAAGAATTATTGTATATCTCCACTGAATCCCTTGTTCCCTTCCTTTTTACACCACCATTGCCTTCAAATCCTATATGCTACTAACTTTCTCAGAGAGAATGTTTTTTATATCTTGTACTAATTAACAACACATGCTAAATTATATTTCGTTAATGGGAGGATTTAGTTAGATCGATATAGACCCCGCGTGGCTAGAACGATGTGCAAGCTTGCACATCCAAGGACGGTAACATGCAGAAAGCTGCATAGATTACAGTATGCCCCCCCCCCCCCCCCCCCCATCATAAATCCGCCCCTGCTGGCTGATACGTGGTTTGGTAGGTATGTTAACCAAATGGTTTCTTTCCTTGAGAGAAAGTCATTGTTATGAATTATTTTTTAAACGATCATGATCTGCGGCCACCCGGCTCTTGCAAACTGAACTGTACCATACATGTTCATTATTAAGAGTAAATTATATTCTAAGGTTTTACAATAAGCTGTAAACATCACAGCCTCACCTCTATGTGACTATGTACCAACTTAACACCGCCTGCACTGACGTCAGTACAAGAAGCATCAATTTCCTATAAAAAGAGGAAGGTACTGCACCCCGACACTCAGTCGTGTTCTTACCACCGAAATACAATGAGAAACCTTGTGGTCATTATCGCCTTATTGTGCGCAGCCATTCTGGTCAATGGAAGAAAATTTGAAGATGTCGATTCTAAAGACAAGCTTGACAATGTGTATAGTAAGTAAGTGTGTAGAGTGATAGTACAATTAATTCATGTACGTTATATTGATATATAGATCATGATGTGCACGCTGCTGCAGGTAAGCTCTGCGGAAAGGCAGAAATTACAGAAGTAAACAACAAAGATGGTAAAACATGTAGCTATAAAGTCGGCGACAAAGCGACAGGCAAGATTTCAGTAGCAAAACATAACCACAAAAACTGTAGCAGAGCTAAGAATGAAGCTGTAAAAATATTGGAGAACGGGGGTGCAGGCTGCGTGGCCAAACACGACAATCAGAATTGCTGGTCATGCGGCTGAAGTACTTCCTGCGTTGTCCATGGTTCGAGAGTAGTGCCAGTTCATTTGCGTGCATGCATGTGATTTATAGTTTATAGTAATATAGTTTATAGTTTTAGTAATACATGTAGTTTATAGTTTCCATGGTCACACGCGTCAAATATAGCAATTAATCACGTAAATACAATGACGTTATGTGTCCGCTCGGCTGAAATAGGAGTCTGCGTTGTGGACGTACCAGTGTTCGGGGGCGGCGGAAGCTATTTAGCATGTCTTGTTGACGAGGTCGGCGTATTCGAAATGGATAAGGTCAAGCATTGGTTGAAGGGAAAGCACAAGAGACGTTCAATGACCTAGTTGTTGTCACCAAGACGAACAAGTAGCATTACATGTTCAAGCAATCCTTCTCCCTCCTCAATGCTACTCAGGCCCGTAGCCATATAGAGGGTGCATTAGGTGCCGCTAGGTCCACTCTATTTGGTCCAATGAATATAATTACATTAAAACGCATCAGTAAGTAAGTAAATCGCCGTACACAGTCAAGTTTGTACATGTGCTGTCCAGGAAACAAATTACATTGTAATTTAACACGTTTACACTGTCAACACGTGACGTTTGAATCGCAACAGGAGCCAGGCCACTTCACTTCAGATCAATCAGGTTCAAACCAAGCAATGACTATTGGTATTATTGGCGCTTGCGTGGTTATTACGTGTATATCGGTCCGTCCATGGGGTCTGCGACTCGCACAAGTGAAATTAAATAAAGCATGCTGTACAACGGGCAATGGAGACGTTCCTGCCAGCAAAAAAAAAAAAAAAAAGAAGAGAGCTGTGCTGAAACTAGCACCTCAGTCCTAGGTATAGTTTAGAGATATCTGTATGATTCCACATCATGCAGTGCACATGTACATGTATAGAACTGGCGATCAGCAAACATATATCAATCCAGCACAGCGTTCCTCTGTTGAGTGTAAGGAGCAGATGGATGTTACTGATCATGAGTTATACCAATTTATCAGTTTGAATTCTCAGGGTTGTAATAGTTCGATAGCAGTATAAAAATTTGCCAAAAGATTTTGGGATAATTTATGATGTGTCCACTGCATGTTTTCATTGCTGCATTTCAAGGGCTAACATCGATCGAATCATGCTTCCTATAAAACTCGTAGTTCACTTGATGGTGCATTGTCAGAGGCGGATCTACCATGGTTAATTCATCCATTTTAATATATTAGCCAGTCTACAATTAAAGAACACATTTTTATAAACTTGGCGACCTTATCTAGTTTGTAATGTTCTTTCCATGCAGTTCCAATTGTTGCCCGTTGTTTCAGTTCCGCATAACATGTTGCCCGTTGTTTCAGTTCTACGTAACATGTTGCCCGTTGTTTCAGACATGCAGTTCCACGTAAACATGTTGCTTGCATGTTGTTTAAGTTCCGCGTTGTTGTATGTTGCATAAACAACACAACATTACGCGCATATGCGCTGTGGAAGTTCCCTATCGGATGCTAATTGGATGGGCCGCTATATGATCTCAAGTTTTTTAGGGCCGCCAAATATCTTTTGCAGGCACTGAGTTGATAATGAAAAGAAATTATTAACTCGCATGCAAGATAGGTTCTAGCTTACACAGCACTCCCCCATAATCCTTGACTGGTGGACGTGAGTACTTCCCTGCATTGGTACATGGTAACCCCCCCCCCCCCCCCCTTAACCCCACCCCCACCATATTTCTGGCTGGATCCACCAATATCAGGAATAAAAGTGTGTCCTAGAACGGCTATAACCTGACATGTTACATATTCATAATGAATCAAACGGTTGTCGATAGGTTGGGTGCATGATATATACCCATCCTAATTCCCTTTAATTGTACACAGGCTGTTAGTTAGAGTTGTTTTGCTTTGTATTTATATTGATTCAACTGGCCATAAAGGTCCAGGTAAGGTGGGATTTGCACACACCCCCCCAGCTAAATGTCTGGCTACGGGCCTGTAGCACTGCAGTGTCCTATCAGACATCCCATGAGTTATTCAATTGCCAATGGCCCATGGGCCAGTGTTAACTGGTCTGCAATACGTAGGGCTCAGTGTTAACTGCAATACGGCTCAGTGCTAACTGCAATAGGGCCATGTGCCATCATTTGCAATCCGACCCGGTGTTCAGGAAGGTGTAGCCGAGAGGCCATGTAAATACGATCGATATATATGAGGCTGCCTCTACCCCTATTCAGCTGACATTGTGTCCTGCATATAAGGGACAAGTTAATACGTTGCATGCCTTTGAGCAGCTTAATTTTTGATTACAGTCCAACTAAACTCTGAGCACATGCTGTCATTTTTTGATTGGCAAGGTGATATTTTAGATCGAAAATTTTCTGACGAGAATCTAATAGTAATTTGGCCCGCTATACTTCTGTGTATGACAATAAACCGTTGTTACGACGACGCGCGCGGCATGCACTAGTACACATGTTACATGTAAATGTTAGTCAACTGCGTGTGTAGATGAACCTCCTCACAGAACTATTTGCCGCGTGTATACTGTACGTAACTTATTTGCCGGATTAGTGCCGGGACAGAAAAGTATAAGGCACACATCATTCATTATAGCTAGAAGTGTAGAACTGGGACGATAAACGTTTTGATTAGATCTGAAATTTATTCATCATTTTAAGCCTACACAAGTTGCTACATGTACTAATTTCCAATGAATTTGCTGTATTTAATGGAGCTGGTATAAAGGCACTGTACTGAATACTTGCTATTCCATAACCCCACCAAAATTGGAATATTAGTGTTGCAGGGTGTTGCCCCACTGTTGTTTGTCCAGTTATCTGATGTT